>OX465276.1:15651375-16168875 GCA_949987645.1 Tachina grossa | reverse complement strand
TTACTCAAACAACGTCATAACTCAAAAAATTAAATTTTCGAGTTAAAGATGTTGTTAAAAATTTCATACAAATATTGTTATTGTTAATTGGTTCCATTAAGTTGGGTGTAAATTGAAAACTTTAAACTCGTTTTCTCTCAAACTAGTTTTTTTTGAGTTATGACGTTGTTTGAGTGAATGAGCGATGTGTACTTACACAGGTACACACATTTATATCCATAAGAAAAAAAAAACAATGAATACAATTTGTGCAGCTGCAATCAAGTTTAATTTATTAAAATTATAACAATGGCTCTTGTACTTTTTTTTTGTTATTAAATTCTTTTTAAACAATACATAACTTTAATTTTTTGAAATAAATGCTTAAAAATGGAAATAAGACAGTAAAGTTTAATTAATAAGACCTCGCTGGTAAACAGATTTATTTCAAGAAAACAATTATATATATATATATATAACGGGTGTTTTTTTTAGAGGTATAGAACTTCGAATTGAAATAAAACACAAGAAAATCGTTTTAATGTCCATCAATTTGGCTTTATTGGAAGGATAATTTTATGCCATTAATGTTTAAATATGATTTCGGGCATGTGGCCGCCGCGGCTGGCTCGAATAAAGCCAATTCTACAGGTCCAATTTTCAACCACTTTTTCGAGCATATGGGGCCGTATGTTGGCAATAACGCCACGAATGTTTCTGGTTTGTTGGCGTAGACGAGCGACTTCACATATCCCCAAAGAAAATAATCCAATGGTGTCAAATCACACGATCTTGGTGGCCAATTGACAGGTCCATTCCGCGAAGTTATGCGCTCATCGAATGTTTCCTTCAATAAATCGATTGTGACGTGCGCTGTGTGGCATGTAGCGCCGTCTTGTTGGAACCACAACTCATCCACATTCATGCCATCCAATTCGGGAACAAAATAGTCGGTTATCATGGCTCTATACCGGTCTCCATTAACGGTAACTGACTCTCCAGCATTATTACGGAAGAAGTATGGCCCAATGACTCCACCAGCCCATAGAGCACACCAAACAGTCAGTTTTTGTGGATGTAATGGCGTCTCAAGGGTCTCATGTGGATTCTCTTCACTCCAAATGCGGCAATTTTGCTTGTTGACGTAGCCATTCAACCAAAAATGAACCTCATCACTGAACAAAATTTTGCGATGAAAATCAGCATCGAGATCAATCTCATTTTCGGCCCATACACCAAAATCACGACGCATTGCATGGTCTCGCGGCTTTAATTCTTGCACAAGCTGGATCTTGTAAGGTCGCAAGCCAAGATCTTTGCGCAAAATCTTCCATAAAGTTGATGGACAAAGCTCCAATTGCTGTGCACGGTGGCGAATCGATTCATTCGGGTCCTCTTCAACACTTTGCTCTACAGCGGCAATTGTTTCTTCGGTGCGCACTGTTCGACGTCTCTGCGGATGCGTATTATCACATAGAGTAAACGTAGTGCGAAAACGATGCATGGTTAACCGAATTAATTGCTCTGATGGACGATTATGTCGACCATAAAATGGACGGAGCTTGCGGTAAACTTAGCGAACTGAACCATTATTTTCGAAATAAATTTGCACGATTTGCAAGCGTTGTTCTTTTGTCAACCTGTTCATGATAAAATGGCAAACCAAACTAAATATTAATCACTTGACAGCTGACAAAATGGCCGCCAGTTAAAAAAGTGATGCCAACTTAAAGTTCTATACCTCAATAAAAAACACCCATTATATATATATATATATTTTAGCTTGCACTGGAAAACAGAAAAACAACACAAAACGCTAAATCGTACAATATATGTCATCAACAAGTTTTTCTAAATGTATATACGAGGGCGTACCCATACTAGGCGACCTAACCAAGAAAACACAACAAATTCAGGAAACATAATACATATGCTGTAAACTCGACACACTTTTCCCAAGCTATAGTCAATGGCTTCGATATGCTGCTTAAATTAAGAACTGCCTAGCTCCTTAAAATAGCCATCAAATGCAGACTTTACCTCTACATTATTGGCAAACCTTTTGCCATCGAACCATTTTTGCAAATAAAAATAATTAAATAATGCGCGAATAATTTAAGTGATGAAGCAATTCTAACTTCGAACTCATTGATTTTGACCATCGCAACAGTAACTGTGTGAACTGCTGCATCATCGGGATGAAAAAGTACTTTCTTTTTCGCAAAATGTGTCATATTTTTTTTTTAATTTTTATTTTAAAAGCCCTGAATGAGGTTGCCACTGATATGAAGTAACTGAATATAAAAAACCATACAAGCTGTCTTTAAAGAAAAACTGATTTTCAAAAGAAAAAAACTGCACGATTGCTCAACTTTAAAAAAAAACTGAGAAAAACAGATAAATCTGCACATATGGCAACTCTGCACACAGGACTTGTTTAAAGCTTTTTCTCTCTATATTATACACATATATTTTATATAAAACCTTATAAATCACTTGTTGTTGCCCGTGAAATAGTTAATATTTGTTTTTTTTTTTTGTAGTCACCCTTCTTATTTTGCAATTTTAGTTTGTGCTCAGTAAAAGAAGGGTGTGCTTTATACTTTTTCCTGTGGGTTAAGCTATTTGCTTGCACACATTTATGCATTATTTCACTAAATGTACAGATCCTTTTGTAATCTTATTAAATCCTCTTAAAATGATTATTGTGCAATAATTTTAGGTCTCGTTTTACAAAAGAATAGCATGAGTTAGAGAAAAAATTAATCAGAAATATATAATTGTTTGTTAGAAAAGTTTTAAAAAAATTGATTACTTTTTTATAGCAATTTAAATTTTTTTTACCTTAATTCTGAAAATGTTCTCGTTTGCGTTGTATCAAAATTAGTATGTATGTATGTATGTACATATATCTATTGATGTGGCAACACCAAACAAGTTACTTCAAATATGTCGTAACATTAAGCCATCCATTCAGCTGCAAATAATTTCCCATGCTGCCACATAAAAGCTTAAAGGCTCAGTTAGCCGACTGTAATGTAATGTAACTGTAACGTAGAAAACAGCTGATTGATATTTTTATATGAAAAGTAGGTTACGTTACATTACATCTCTATAACCATTTTCATTACTTTTAACATAACAAAATCGATCAGCTTTTTCTTACTGTTACAGTTACTTTACATTACAGTCGGCTAACTGAGCCTTAAGGCTCAGGAGTTAACAGCTGATCGATCGTGTTATGTGTATCTTACCTAAAATTAGTTTGTCTTGAACATATTGATTGTACTGTAATATTCGAATTTTCTCCTGAGTTTCGTTTAGTTCTAATAATGATACAATAATACAGGTAACCGCGAAGCGCCAGCTGTTTTGCTTGTTTCGTGATGTGATCTGCCAAATGGTGTTTATGTTTTACCAACACACGCGCACAGTGCCTATTAAAACTGACTAATACAAACATGCTTTGCAAAGCCAAGAGAAAACGCAAGTACATGTGTGTTGTTTTCTCTTGGTTGTGTCTAATGTCAATCACAAAACAGCAATAAAAATCACTGTTGTTTTATTTGTTGTACATTTGTTGTAGATTCGGGGCTACCTGTATTATTGTATCATGGTTCTAATCCCAAGTAGAAGTGCTACCAGACTTTTTTAAAAAATTGCAATAATAATTGAGCAAACTTTCAAGGGCGTTTAATTCAATAAATAACCAAAGGAAAACATTCCGAATATAATTCAACTTTTTTATGGATTCTATTGAAGATTTTAAAATATAAATTATATTGTAATTTTTTCATTGTATTATAAGGGATGTTAAACACCCACAATTTTATACCCCATCATGTGTTAGTCATACATGGTATTTTTTTCTGTTATTATTTTTATAAAAATGATGAGTCATGTGTATGTGCGGAGTATAACGATAACTGTGGGTTGTTTCAATATATGGGTGGAAAAATTCCTTTGTTGTTATAAAGTTGTGGGTGGTTTCTTTTTTAATGCCCGCTTCTATTTTATTTTGCTCTGTTTCGTTTGTATATATTTTTTATTATTAGATCTTCAAGGATAATGTTACAGATTTTCGCTTATAACAGGCCTTAATATTTAAATTTATACAACATCTCGTAGTCATTTGTCAAGTTTGAAGTTAAAAATCAAAGTAAATTGGCAATGAGTGGCGGTGGGGTACATTATATTTCTGAATTAAAGGATGTAAAAAGGATTTTTGTTTCGAGTGAAGAAAATAAAATATACATATGCATATACATATTTATGTATGCATGTTTGTAATATATTCGATATAACATAAAGGCGGTAGTTAGAATTTATAAACGCAAGAAGTTCCAACGCATTTTCTAATATCCGTTGCTTAATGGAATAATATTAAGCTGTGCAGAAATTACTTAAAAATTCAGGAGAAATTTGCCAATTGTCAAGAACACAACGAAAACATCTATGGCCAATTATCTTATATATGTATACGTGTAATTGAAACAGTATGGCATCTTTACGTACATATATTCTTTTCGCCCATGTGCTGATGAAAATCATAAGATTTTTAAATCACTTCTGGCAATACTGCATGCTCACTGTCCTTTTTATTTGTATAGCGTTGCCATATATGTATGTATGTATGTTTTAAAGAATTTTTTTTCTTTTTTAAGTAGTTTACATTAAGTTGCTTAATATATTTTTAATTATATTTTTTATTGTTAGTATGACCTTTTTGTTTAAAAGAAAAGCGTTTTGAACAAATTTATATTCTTAACGCCCATAATGCAATTTACACATAGGTTTACTCACATGCTGCAGAAAAGAAAATCATTTACGTTCCACATCCCTGCAAACTTCATTTAAAGTTCCAATTTATTGCCAGCCATAAATTATACATAAAGTATCTCTTCTCGAAATAAAACACTCCCAAATAGAGACAAATTATCTTAGTTTCCTGTGTTTCATACATTTGCACATTATATATTTTTTCCGGCTTTTATTATTTTATTTTTTATTTTTATTTTTTGTCTTAAACTCTCAACTAAGGTTAAGTCACAAAATTTTAGAAAACTTGTTATTTGAATGTGTATGACGCGCGTGGGTATAAAAAAGGCAAAGCGAAAATGCTTCCAGCCATTATTTATTTATATTATGCTGAAACATAATATCCTAAAATAATGTATAATTGGCAAAGACGGAAACATTAAAATTGCAATTAAAAGAACAGATTGTGCAAATACACTGGGCGGCGTAACTAATTGAACGAAAATTTTTTTTTGAACATTTTGCATATATATTACATACGTTTTCTCGTGAGTATACTTTACTTATTTTGTAATGTATTGGGCAAAATTTTGTTCCAAGTGATATTTTTGAATGATAACCAAAATTGACATTAGAATATTCAGAAAAAATGCTAAATACCAAAACTTTGACTAACTTTGTTCCCCTAATTATGCCGCCTAGTGTATCCATTTAACCAAACATATGGAATGGAAGAAAAGTTTAACTTTGAATTTTTTTTTAGCTCTTAAGTGATCACATCTTTAAGTTGGTTATAATTTGTTCTTCCAAAGAAATGTTGCAACTGTTAAAAAATTAAAAAAATTTTTTTAATAAAATTTGAAATAATTTGCCTTATTTTTTGCTTAAAATAATACTGAGTTCAGACACACAGCAATTTGAATTTTTTGAGCATATTTTTAGTTTAGTAGCGATAGGGAAAAATATGGTAGCTCGGACCTCTTCATTATCTTCTCAACTCTCTCTCTCGCTCTCTCTCCCGTAAACTCAATACCCAGCGGCGAAAATGTCCATTACAGAAGCGATGATTCGATGCACACATGTAAGACAGTAATGCTCACCACCTCATATACGCACCTTGTATACATTTTCAAATGCATTGCCGCATTTGTGGAGTGAACACCTCTCATTTGTACACAAAATAAGCGATATACTGAAGTGTTCATCCAATAAACATAAAAGCTCAGTATTGGCTAACATACATTGTAAGTTGGCAGTGGGCAGTTCGAATACAATCTCGCTTACTTTGTGAGCCGGTAGAAGACGTCTTGAACACTTCTTCGAACACGATGTAAGATAGCATTCATTGAACACAAAGTGTGGCAAACATCATTAAAAAGATGTAATGTTGTAAGCAATGTTCGCCGCTGGGTAAATGCTTAACAAAAATTGCTATGTGTGAACCCAGTCTTAGCACATGTTTGCCAGATCCTCATGCTCTTCATAAAATATAAGTTTTAAAAATTGCCATCTTTAACAATCTTCAAAGATTTGTTTACACTTCGGGGTAAAATATTTTTTAATGAGCTGTAAAATTGAAATCCTTTAGAATTGGCACTTTCATTCATATTTAAACATAAAAACAAAGTTTGTTGTTTAACACAATATTCTTGTTTCTAAAAAAATAAAGAAAAATAATCCATCGCTGTTTGAGTTTGGGAATAAAATGGCAACGAACCCAAAAAAAAAAATAAAAAAATTAAAGAAAACAACGTTTAAATATGCACAAAGACTTTTTATGTGCATATGTGTTAAATAAATACAAGTACAGTTTGTCAAGTTAAGCTTTGCAAAACGACAATTGCAACATTTTTTTTAATCTTATGTAAAGATACATTTCGAAATAACTCGAAACACAAACCTAGTACATTCACAGAGGAATGTTAAACTGATAACATGACTCTGTTAGACATGAATATCCTTTTTCCACCGAATGATGAACTGAAAAAAATCGGTGCATGCATTATTAAAAAATTCTAACAACACTATAATTTTTTTTCATGTCTTTTTTAAAGAAAATTTCAATGGTGGAAAATAGTTGAAAATTCGGCAATTAAACTAATTGATTTATATGAGAGAAGGAAAAGAAAAAAAATCCTTAACTTTTAGGCATGGTTTACACGAAATATATTTCAATACGATAAACTTATTCAAAACTTAGAGCCGGTTTAAGATGAATAAAAATACCATAAACAACGGCGCTGAAGCGGCGACAAAACAGGCGACTTATAAATTTTTTTATTACTTGATTTTGTTAAAATGCAACCCTAGTCAAATAAAAATTCTCATCGTTTAGGAAAGTTAAAAAAAAAAAAGATCAAGTCTTATGAGATGTCAAATTTTTGTATATTATTATTTGCCATTCATCATGACATGTTGCATTTACATTATTGCACTATTATATGATTTTTTGAAATCTATTAACACAAAGTTTAATAGTCTGAACCGCGCTTCAACGGTGTCCCACGTGTGTTCTTTTTTTTAACGAGCATAGTAACAAAGAGCAGCTTCCATTGTAGTACACCAGACCAGAGTCTTTGTTAGGAATCGAATCTACAACCCACATACCTATGTATTTACAAGCATTAATAAGTCTCCCCTAATCTACAGCATATTTTAGTTCATTACATTTGTGAACGTCATCAAATCTTGTTTCTCCCCTTTATTAAAATTCTTAAAATATTACATGTGTTGCTTGCATTTGATTGGGGGTAGTAAATACATTTTTCAAAGAAAATGAGAAGACAAATAAAATATAAATACTTAATAAAAACAAAACGTGATATTTTGTTTACATTTGTATTGCATTATTATTGTTATTAAAACAAATTTATACTTAAAGTGTTATTATTATTTTTCTTTTGTACAACAAACAAGTCTTTGTCATTATCGTGTTTTGGTATTAAAACCAAATTATAATATTTAAACAATATGTCACTCGTTTTGACAACAAAACTGGTGAAAGTAAGTGCTGTCAATTATTGTTAATGCAACGAAAACAAAACATGACAGCAAAGAAACGCAAATAAAGGCAATGTGCTGTATATGATTAACATGGCAACACTGCATTAGGCACCGTTACTCGATTTAAAATGGCATCTTTAGATTTTTAATAAGTTGTTGTTGTTTTAGGTTTGTTCTTTAATTGCCAACACTTCCTTCCGCTTGTTTGAAGGCGAAAACTATGAAAAAAAGTATTAAATTGGAATAGATTTGCAAAAAATGTTACATTTATTTTATTTAAAGCGGATTAAAAATAGAAGAATTTTTGAAGTTATAAAAACAATTTTATCAAAAATTTTGACAACTTTAAGTATTTTTAGATGTATATTTTGTTGTGTTGTTGTAAATTTTTTTTTATATTTCTGTTTAATATTACCATTTTTTATTTATATTTTTTACTTTGTGAAATTAATAGCTATAATGTTCTACATAACTGTATTTTATCTGTCAAAAGTTTCACACGATACGAGTAAAGTGTTATTGACATAAAATCTACATACCTGCATACTTAAACGTGTAAAAGAAAATTCTTAAAATCAGTAACTTTAACAAATGGCTTAAATATACACTATCACCGGTTGGTGTAAAAAAAAACTATGTAAACTGTTAAAACTTATTTTCTTTGTACGAAATATGACAGTTTAATAAATAAATATTCATGTTGATATTTTCTCCATTGTAAATTTTTAACAAACAACAAAAAGTTATTCTGCTAGAAGTTTAATATCAATCGATCGCACAGCAAGTTAAAACAATCTATTGTTGCTCTAACTGACAAAAGCCAGGCAACAATAAAGCTGAAGCATTTTCTCCACACTGATGAAAAGGAAAAAAAAGTGTCAGCAACTTTAAAGATTATGATAATTATAATTAAATTCAACTGGAGTAATGACAAAGATGGAAAGACTTAAAGAATATGTGACTGATTGACTGACTCATGGTTTCAAAATAGAAATTCAGTCAGTAACAACATGACAAGAACAGTAAAATCAACTACTCGAATTATTTTTGAACCCATATCTATACATACAAAAATTTTTCTATCGTGCCAAAATCATCTTTCTATTTGCTTGTTGCAACTTGAATTTGTTGTCGTATGCAAAATAGAGAGTTTTTTTTTGTTCTCAAGTATTAAACAAGGAGGCAAACATGTGTAAAAGCGCATCAAAACTTTATATGCTGTTGTTTAAATGTATAAGAAAATAAATAGAAAATAGGCAACAACAGAATTAGCAAAAACATAAAAATGCTATAGAAATAATATTAATAAAAAAAAAACAATCTGTTAGGAAGACAGGCCCAAGTGTCAATGCTCTAGTTGTAAACAACATCAGCAGCGCAAAAACATGGAAAATACATACTATATTTTCATACATGTGTTTGAAGCACTTTGTTATTTTTTATATACATACATATGTATATATTTTTTAGTTTAATTAAAGAAAATATATAGCAATTAATTATTCTGGTTAACAAGGTCATTAAAAAGTTAACAATTTAAATATTTTCTGTTTAATATTTAATTGTTCGCATAAACTTCTTTACACCCTTTATAAATTAACAATAAAAACAAATTTATTTAAACGAAATGTAAGAAAATTTATTAGATTAAAATTTAATTCCTTTTAAAGCTTCAAAGTTGGTAACACTGTTCTATGTATTGGAATATGTACTTTAGCCAATGTCTGGCAACACTAAACTGTGAATGAATAAGTGGGAACAATACAGTGATGCCATGTTAATTAACATTTTTAAATCGAAGCAATTGTATTTCTGTAATACCCTTTTCACACTCGCTCACACCTTTGAGGAATGCGTGGAATTTGTTGAAAATTTAAAAAACCTGTTCACATTACAACATCTTTCATCTTTCATCTGTCATGTATTATAATACTATTTTTACGAGTGTGAGCAACTAAAAATGAAATAATAAAATGCAATTTAAAAATTCACTAGAAATTGATTTAATTGCTGGCTCCTGAGGAGCAGAAACAAATAATGCTACAATATGCAGAATTAGTAGAAACTATGGCAGCTACTTTTATGTAATTTATTTCGATTAGGAAAAATATATACAAGATTTAATTATATACATGAATATACATACATATGTATATAATAAAATTTTGGAGTAATTACGGATCTCTTTTTGGGAAGAATATTCCAAAATGTAGCCTTGAATGTATGTACATATGTACATGCATATGTAGATATACACACAAACATACGAATACATTTTTATAGTATGTATGCATGTATGTATATAGTTGAATACATTTTTTCTAGTGATGACACTAAAATAATCGAAAGATGTTGAACGGAACAAAGTGAGATAGGAACATCTTTTGAAGATGTTGAAAGATGTTGAACATTCAGCCCCGTATAATTCTTATGGGAAGATATTATCATCTTGCCAAATTGATGAAAGATGAAAGATGTGAGTAAGTGTGAAAAGGCTATAAAACACTTAAGCCTACAGTACACGGCATGTAAAAAGCCACATGCGTATGTGGCGATGACGTCACGTGAATTTTCAGCATGTTCGTTACATTTTTTAAAATAACTAGTAGTGGCTACATGCCGTTAAATTTGTATAGTAATTATTTTTGTTCCAAAATACTTAAAAGGCACATGTACCCGAATCGAAGACATTTTCTTGGGCAGCTCATCTGTAAGCACGTTAATATCTACATGTACATATGTTGCTAGTACACGGCATATAAAAAACGACATGCGCATGTCGTTCTGACGTAATTTTGGCGTCATCAAGATGCTACATTTGCTACATGCCGTGTACTAGCACCATATGTACATGTAGATATTAACATGCTTACAGATGAGCTGCCCCAGAAAATGTCTTCGATTCGGCCACATGTGCCAATATGTATTTTAGAACAAAAATACTATAAAAATTCTACGGCATGTAGCCACTACTAGTAATTTAAAAAAAATGCAACGAACATGCTGAAAACTCTTGTGACGTCATCGCCACATACGCATGTGGCTTTTTACATGCCGTGTACTGTAGGCTTTACACATTTTTTTAGATCTTTTTGCGACAAAAATAAAAATTTGAAACACACACAAGTTTAGCACGACATTTGTTTCAATTTTTAAAAAATCATTCACACCATTACTCCACAAATAAAATGAAAAATACTAGTTGAAAGCAAACAGCTGTTTAGAATTAACATACATATCTACATTAATGGCTAGATTTACATAAGAGAAGGAACAGAAAAACAGAAAAGTTTCCTTAAATTTTGAACATGGTTTACACGAAATATATTTAAATACGAATATGACGAAGAAAAATACCACATACAACCGCGTAGAATCGGCATCGACACCGACGACTTTTCAATTTGTTTATTATTTGATTTTGTGAAAATGCAACCCTGATGAGATGAAGTCTTATCGTTTAGAAAATTTTCAAAAAAAGTATAAAATCTTATAGAGTGTAAAATTTTTATCGTATTATTTGCCATTCGTGCTGGCATTGTCATAATTGACAACTAATTCTCCTGCACGAGTATCTACGTCGTAAACGTCAAAGTGCAAAAATGCCAGCCAATATAAATTATGACATTACTTTTGCGCAACCTTGTCTCTGTGGTGTACCACGATTACAATATTCAAGTGGTCTAGTGGTTCACCCTATAGTGACGCCACGTCATTTGCTATATCTTATTTATTTAACGATGGCAACACTTTCTCCCACTTGGTTTAACTCAGATAAAAGCCGGCATTTGTTGCTACATTTGACATCCGTATCACAACAGAAAATTTATGGCATTCAGCAGTTGCAACTAAACAAATATATTTATGTACACAAAACTTGCATTTTAACTCATTGTTATCGAAAAAACCGTATCTTCTTTTGTATATTAAAAAAGTTTTGCATAAAACAATTAGGTCTGTAGTATTAAAACTGACAATGGTACTTAAACTACTTCTTAAACAAGATATAAAAGAAACTTGGAATTCGTATTTTGCATGTAACTTTTAAATAAAAAAAAAAATTACTTGAATACAAGCATTCAGTTGTTGTTGGTTTATCATGTTGGATGCAATTCGTTGCTGCTAGGCAACATATCAGTATACTTTGCATTCATATTGACAAGCGTTCAATAAGAATTAAATATTAAAATTAATGTTTTTTAAACTTTTAACGTCTCTTTGAGTTGTATCTAAATCGAAAACTTTAGTTTTATTTTCTACAAAAGTAGCTTTCTTTTGAGTTATGACTATGTTGCATCCCGGACTTTCATCGCTCAAAATTTAATCCGCTAAAAAAAATGCCTAAATAATTGTTCCATATCCATATACTCACTATTTGCATCATTGACTTTTTATGCAATAATCGTAACAAGCAAATAAATACACCCTCACAAAATATTGCTTTCAAGCACGTGCTACTTTTATTTCTATTTTATTCGCCTATTACAAAATCAAAAAAAAAAAAATACTTGAACACAGAAATTTAAATTTTCAATTCATGTATTTATTTCCTCGTTTGTTAGCTAGCTGTCAGGCAGATGGTCGGACAGAATACAGCCAAATAATCGAACAGCACCCGCCCCAGGTTTATTTCAAACCATGTCTATAATTTCGTTGTTTTCCATGCGACTATTCTCTATTGCCAGTTAAAAATAAAAATAAAACAAGATCTGCATAGTTTTACATTGAATACTCACCAGACAACGAAGCCGATAGTGATTTGTCGGCGGCCAAAAATAAAACATTGAATACTCACCCACTCACACTCATAAATAAACAAATAAATGAAAATGATAGCAAAGATCAGTATTGCCATTCAATAATATTTTTCCATAATTAAGATTCTATTAAAATTTAGCAAAATCGGTGAAAATAAAAATGTCCAAAAGATAAATTGATGTAATTTTCCAAAAATTTCGTATAATTTGGCGGTTTTTGCGTTATTTAGGATAATAATTTCTTTTCATAACAAATTTGACTTATTTAATTTTAATTTAATAGATATAACCCATTTTTTTTAAATTTTTGCCGGCTTTTCAACAGGACCAAAAACCGACATCGCTTACTAAAGATTTTCAGCATTTTTAACATATTTCATGTAGTATTTTATGTTTGTTTTTTCGTTGGGACTTAAAATATTTTGACTTAATTGTGAATAAAACCTATACTTGTGCATTTATTTTAATGTTTTATAAAAAAATAATCGCCTATATATGTATGTTCAATGAAAAAAATTATGGGTTTCGTCATTTCGTTAAAAAATCTTGACAATAGTGCTATTAATGTCAATGTCATGGTGCCCCCATGACATTATCATGATGGGAGAAATAATTGTACCCTTGAGCTGGTACAAAAATTTTGTAGAACATTTTTATAAACTAGCTTATGTTCAGTTGCCGCTTCAAATGGAAAAGCAACGTAATAAAAATTATTAGAGTGTATGGCAACTTTCTAGAGATGCCAAAATGTTATTGGAAATATTATTATGACAGATTGCAAACTGAAAATAATGTCAACAAAGCTTCAAAATATAAGAAATACGTATGTATTTAAAAAATTACTTAACTTAAAAGTTATTATTTAAGTGAGTTTTTTTTGTTAGGAAAAAAAAAATGAAATAATTGAAATCCTTTCGAATTACCGGATCTATCGTGAGTATATGCTATTGCTTAAAATAATGTTTAACTAAGAGTTTACAGCCTTATTTATAAAAATTATTAAAGCTTCATAAACGCTTAATACGAAAAATTGTGTATGAAAATCTGTTTTATAAACTCTTTATAAAACCTTAATACTTTTTTTTTTTATCAATATGTAAGGCTTTTATTTTTTTTTGAGCTTAAAAGCGTATATTTGTTTTTCTAAATAAGGAATAGTTTATTGCATTTAATTTTGATTTTTTTAATTTTATAAAGTTTTTGCGTTAAAAACTATGCAGAAACTAAGTATTTGTGGTTGTCAATATTATTGTAATTTGACAACTGAAACTAACAGCTGTAACATAGTGTCCACACGTGATGATTTTATATCATATCTCGTCATATGATGCCGGCAGAGCAACTGTCATTTTTTCATTAATATCAACACAAAGGGGTGGACGTTGATGATTTTATATCATGATGAGTCAAACTAATATTTGAAAAAAACTTGCCAAAAATATCTAATCTGCGTGTTGTTTAATTTTTTGATCACCAATAATTGTTGTGCCGACTTTTTTAAACGAAAATTGTTTAATAAATAAGCGTTAAATGCAAAGTAACACATAAAATGACATTTGATATCAAGATGAATTTATCAGTCTGTGAGCTCTGATGATCATATCATAACGCTGCCATAATATTAATAAATGGAGTCTATACGTGATCAATTTTCATCATGATATCAATTTGACATTCGTCATGATATAAATTCATCAGGTGTAGACACTAGGTTAGTTGCCGGTTGCAATCTGCAATATTTTTTTTTGTTGCCAACTGGCAACGCAAAGCTCAGTTGTCATCAATAATCGAGCCGTAAACTACGAGTTGTTGCATTATGAAAAAAAAAATCCATACTTTAATCCCCCTAAACCAAATTGGAAACCCTGGCAAAGAAAGCACTAAATTTAAAACAGTTCATTAAATTTTTTTTGTGTGTGCAAAAACTTGTTTCTTTTTATTATTTTGCTTTTGTTTCACTCAACTGCGACGAAAAAAAAACTTTTAATGATTTAACCTCTAGCTAAAAAAAACAAAACAAAAAAATATTCGTAAGCACGGTAATTTTTTTAAATTCTTGGCTTAGGATTAAAAATTGAAATGCAAAAAGCTTGTCTACAACTACACCATACAAAACACAATAACATTGAAGACTTTGTTTATTTAAGTTCTCCCACACACGGTTCAATATATTGATATCAAAATGTAATGCATTTAACAATTAACGATGTAAAATACACTTTCCTAGTTGATGCTATACGAATAAAGTAAAGTCAAAGCGAAAGTTATATATTTTTCCAATATCAACCAACGAGCAATTTTTGTTGCTAATCGAGCGTGAAACTCCAAAAAAAATAAATAGTTTTTTTGAACAACATTACAAGTGGCTCAATAATATTGCACATGTAAAGTTTTTTTCAAAATTAATATTACATTAACGGAAATTATTCATCGAAAAAAAAATCACTCTATATTTTTTTTCACTTCTATGTAAACAAATGTTTATTAAGTATTTGGTTTTTTTTCATTTCATTGTTACATTTAATGTTCGTGAAGTACAATGTTGGAAAACAAAACTGATTTAAATCGTGCAATTTTTCAATTTGATATCGTATAAAGAGGCAGCACAAAATATATTTAAAGGTTTTTTGCTTGTTTTTTGTTTCAAATCCAAGAGGAATGAGTGAGTGAGTATCTATTATATTTAGCTTCTCGTTGCCTTTGACTAAATGACCAAACATTAATTTTGTTGTTTTACACAGATTTGAATTTTAATTTTTTTTTTAAAGTGGGTACTTCAAGTCGAGAAAGGAAAAAAGAACGTTTATTAATTTGGCACGTGCAGTTTGTTCATTGTACTATTCATGTGTAGTAATAAAATAATTGTATTGGGAGTATAACATTCTACTTTCAAGCTAATTAAAATTTGTAAAGTTGAAAAAAGTAAAGTTTTTCTTTGTAAAAGTTAGGCATTTTTCGGAGCAGTTTTTGCGACTAACCGGCTATGCTAGAACGGATTCTTGTTCTTAGCTGGCTTAGAAATCCAGACAATGTCTTAAGTAGAATTCCTGCCCTTTGTGTAGCGGCACATAGTCCTATGATCATCATAATTGGTCTAAATAAAGGCTACCCAATTAAAGTAATACATGTTTCTTTCTTTTACTGATAAACACCTCTTTTATAAAATATTCTTATTAAACTAAAAGTAACGCAAAACGTCTTATACTAAATTCCGAATATTAAGAAAAACAATTTCATGACGAACGAAACCGTATTAAAAATGCCCCGTTGCAAAGTAATTGGCAACGTCTGTCAGTAAAGTAAACAAATACATGCATAGATATGCAGTGCTGCCAGAGTAAATTTTTTTTTTTACAAAACTAAAAACCCAATAGATGAAAAAATCATATTAGATAAACTTATATGCAATTATTTTTATTTATTTTTGTATTTTATTCAATATGATAATGTAATTTTTTTTCTTTTTATTGCAGGTAAGCGTCTTCTCTTTTATCTTTTACTTCGGTAAGCGTAAGTTAAAGACCTTGTTATAAAAAACAATTACAGGCAAATCCCGGTATAACGAACGATATAATGTCAGGCCCATTCGTTATACCGAAAAATTCGTTATATCGCAAAGATTTTTTTCAAGTGTTTTTTTAATTATTATTATTGTAGATATCATACAATACAATAAAAAGAATGAGGAGGGTTATTTATTTTAAAATAACCTACCAAATAAAAACTAACGGAATCACATTTTTTGCATTTACATTGCTGCTGTAGATTTTGTTTAATATTTTTAACCGTTCGTTATACAAAGCATAAATTTATCAAAATATTCGCTATACAAAGTAGAACAAAATCTTAGATATATGTATGTTCCTAGCAAGTGTTTGTTTTTTATTTTGCTATTTTTTCTTCATAATTCGTTATATCCAGTATAATATTAGGCTGGTATTCGCTATATAAGGTTGTTAGTGTTAAAAATTTGGACGTTCGTTATATCGGATTTTCGTTAAAGCGAGATTCGTTATACCGAGATTTACCTGTATTTAAAAAAACTGTTAGCACTGTTTCTTATGATCTTTCAATTTAACGGAAGAATGTGTTCCACTTGTTCAAATTTGAACTTAATTAAAAATGATATCTTTAAAAACAAAATTAATTTCCAGAGTAATTCCTTTCACATTTCACAAACAATAAATATTATCGAGCTTTTTAATTAAGTGTTTTTATATAAATGTGTTCAGAACAGGTGCTTTGTTAAAAACATTATTATAATTTCTTATTTTTATTTTACACGTATCAAAATTAATAAGGGTTTTCATGAGAATGTTCAAAAGTCTCGCTAACTGTGCAATTGTGCATTTTTACACTCTCGTAAATAATATGTCAAAAATTGTATGGAAATTTATCTACACAAACCTTGTAAATTTGCCCAACAATTTTCACTCGTAAACTTAAGCTGTGCAATTGTGCATTTATTAAACGAAAACTTCTTGGGTTTTTTTTGCTTACTTGAGGCATTTTTAGTTACACACACACTTTTTTCATTTTTAGAGAAATATATAAATATGTATTTAATTTAAAAACTGCTTAAAATTAAATTTTTTATTTTTATTATATTAATTTTTTTGACATTTCATTCGAATTTACTTAACTGTTTGCGCAAAAGTTGAAAAGGGGCTTCATAAAACAAGTCTCGCATATTTGCCCAATTGCACAAATGAGAATTTTAAGAGCTCTCATGAAAACCCTTAATATAAATTTAAAAAAGTAAACAAAAAAAAAAAAAATATATATATATAAAAAATAAAAAAACAAATATAAAAAAATAAAAAAAATTAAAAAAAAATTTTAAAAAAAATTAAAAAATAAATAAAAAACAAAAAAAAAAAAAATTAAAAAAAATTAAAAAAAATTAAAAAAAAATTAAAAAAATATAAAAAAAAATAAAAAACGCATAAAAAATAACCTAAATATGTGAAATTAATCAACGAAAGTATTTTTTTAACCAAACTGCTTTTTCTCAGATCACAGTAGTAACTGCCTGTCAGCACTCGTATTCATTCAGTAATAAATATGCAAAGCGCGTGCTAAGTAAAATATGAATGATACACTAAATACGAGTACGACTTCTTAAGATTATCTGAATGAATTTATGTACATCGGGTCGATTTCAATGCTTATTCAAACATAATTTAAATATTTTTGTCAAATCGCGACTGTTCTGCTAATGAATAAGTTTTTTTTTTTTTTGAAAAATACCGATGTATTGGTAAAATTCTTTTTTTGCAGAAATTCGCCGAACTTTAATTTTGTTTTTTGGCTTCAAAAAGAATCATTCTGTTCAATGATTTCATAATAAAAAATATGTTTACATTCTAGGCTCCAAATTTTCTATAAATAATTCTTTCTGCCAAAAAAAACCGACTTCAATTCAAAGATCTGAGAGCAGACGATAATAAAAAGTACGTGAAATATAAAATTAAATTTTAATGGGCGTGCATCCGACCATTTTTTAAATGCAAGATTGAGTGTTTCAGAGCTCAGGGTGCATGTTAAGTGTTTTAAAAATCAGTAAAGTGGGGGCGTGACTCCGCCTATTTATTTTAAAGGATGATTGTGTCTATTTTAGAGCTCAAGGTGTATGGCAACCCCGCCCATTTTTTCAACTTTCAAATTGTGTAATTAGAACCAAAGGTGTTTTATAGGTTTCGCAGCAATCAAATAAAGATAATATCATAAAATTAAATAAAAAAAATTTTACAATGGGACCAATAAATAAATGGAAGATATACCTTCTCAGACAAAAAAAGAAATTTTACAATCGGTCTAAAATCTACCTAGTTATGAAGTAACACAAAAAAATAATAGAGGGACGAAATGTTAACCTCCTCCTTTTTTTGAAGTCAGGACCATTTTAAATTTTGTTTGTTTTATTTTTTTAATGACTGTTGGAGACCGGGTTCAAACACATGACCTACGGTTTTCTAGTCAACGTGCTAACTACTTAAGCCAACGCCAAAGTTCATAGTTGTTCATTTTAAAGCTTGGTGCCATTTTTCTTTTCATTGAGGTTGTTAATGCTGTTGCCAATAACAAACAAAACAATTTATAATAACTTTATAAAATAAATTGTAGTTTTATTCTTTCTCAATTTTAAAAAATATTATATAGAGTGCCAAACAGATAAAAGGTTGAATATCAAGTGAAGCGAAAAGAAGCTGCAGTACCACGTTGAAAACTTCCACAGCCGGCTAATGCATTAAACACATTCACCACAGCAGGCTACACGAAAACACGACTTCAAATGCCGCTAGCAGCTACTTAATTACTTTGGAGACGGCAGCAGCACCATCTGCAGCTGATATTCAAGTACAAATACATAGTTCAGTATTGTCACTTTTATATATTTTGCATTTATACAAATTAATTACTCCTTTAAAATGTGCTTATATCACGTAAAAGTATAAAAATGAATCAATTTATTCTTTACATAAATTTTCGATATTGTTTCTGTTAAATAATATGAAATAATTGCACAAAATCATTCATTCAACATTTTGTATTATACTGGCAACACTGAATTTTCTCATTGTAGCCAGAAATAGAAATTAGTTTAATTGGACTACAACGACAAAATCAGCATAGACAACAACCTGTCGCCCTGTTGCCTTGCTGTCTTCAAAATAATCATTCTCATATAAACATTTACAGCCGTATTCATAAAAAAAAGTTAATTGAGGTTTAAAATTCATATTAGTTAAAAAACGTTTTAAAGCTAAATAACGTTTTTTAAATAATGGTATTCATAATCAGTTTTTTAACTAAAAATCAATTAACTAAATTTTTTTAAAATATCGTGGCAACACTGTATTCTTTATTTGTCACTTGCATATTAGTTCTGCAAAACAACGATTGTTAACTCACAAAGTACTCGTGTCTATTTTGTTTATTTGTCGGTTTTCAGAGAAATATTGTTTCTATAAAATAAAAGATATGTTGCAACTTGTATTTAATAAAATAATAAAAAAAGTTCACAACAAATCCTTGTTAAAAGTGCTTTTTGTATTATTTATTTTATTGCAGATAAAGAAGCACTAGAATAACGAGCTTTATTTTGTTTGTTTTGAGTGTTTATACATCACTAGTTAATTTTCTACAATTATACTATTTTTGTTAACACATGAAATGAGAAAACAATGACTGGGAATGGAAACTGGATCGCTCCTTTTCTTTTAAATATTCTTTGGAGTATATTTGTTATTTCGGCAATAGTTTCTATAAAAAAAAATTACATTGTTTTCTTCTAAATAACACTGGCATATGCATACATACATACATGCATACATAAGTACATACATACATACAAACATATGTACATACAGGTAAAGTTCAAAATGTAAACAAAAACGAAGCAAAATTACAACAACGTCACCTTAAAATTGGTTTAAACATGGGGGCAGTCAATTTTAAAATTTGCTGATTCACGCAAGGTTTAAAAACCGTTTTTTAAGCTACAATTCTATTATGAATACAATTTTAGCGAATTTTGCTTAAACAATATTTGAAACGCGGTTTAAAATTTTTATGAATACGGCTGGTGTATTCTATCCTTGACATTTGGTAGTCGGTAGCTTGCTGTGGTGAATGTGTTTAATGCATAATGTTGGGCGAAGCCGACAAACATACCGGCGGCAGGCGCCACTCATAGCAGGCGTCTACACGTTTACATATATCTGTTAATGTCGTTTACACGTATGAAGGATATTTTTCTAATTTCTTTTGGCAATTTTTAATTTTTATTTTGGGCCATTTTCACTTTTATGATATGAAGTGATTTTAAATTTTTGCGTTTTAGGCCATTTTTCATGGAGCGTATATACGTACATACGTATGTGTGTACGTGCCAAATAATATAAAATTTGAAGTTTTTTATTTTTATTTTTGTTGAAATGTGATTTCTGTTTCTTATTTTGCCTTCTTCCATTACGCTCTCAATCATCCATCAATCAATCACTTCTTTATCCATACATATAAATGTATCTATGTATATATACATATGTACTATATTTATTATACAAATTTAGATATTTAACACATTTTGTTGTAGTTATACCTCCATCCAACCTCAAAAAATTAATGCTTCTATTTGGCACGTACAAAATATAATATATATCGAGCCTTATTTTCGATATTATCGTAAGCGACAAAAATTAAAGTTTTCAGAAGAAGGTTTTTTTTTAAATATCCAAATATTATTTGTACGAAAATGTTCGCTTATGATAAAATTGTACAGCCTGTATCTTAAAAGTTATCAACAATTTTGGCATTTTGGTAATTCTAAACTACGCAGAAAAAACTAAATTTCGTGTTCAGTAACCAAATTCATTGAATCAGTAAATTTTTTGTGTGAATGCGGACCTGCAAAGAAATTTGTAGATTCTGATAACAATTTTGTAAAAATTTAACTGGAAAAAAATTAATTTTTAGTTAACTTATGGCATTAGAGAAAAAAGTTAACTGAAACTCAAAATATTTTCAGTCAAATATATTAATAGGAACAGAAAAACATGTTTGCAGATTTTTTTTGTATTATTTACCAATTTTTTTTTATATCAGAAAATATATTAACTGAATCAATTTCGTTCCCGCTTTTGGAACTCGTCAGTAGACTTCAACCCAAAAAATTTTTTAATTTAGCTAACAAACTCCGTATGTTTATAGCAAGACTCTTAATACTATATTGAGAATCATAATATACAAACATAATAAATTTGAAAACCGCAAATAAAAATCTTAAAAAAATAAAATGTTTTTTATATCTATAAAATAATTTTTAGAAAAAATTAAAAAAAATCAGACAAATTTTTTACAGTATATCGAGCCATTACCGCCAAAGAAGCTTAACCAACATGATTTTCGAAATGCGTTTTTTTATAAATATCATTAACTTGTTATCATTGGCATTATCTTGTCAAAATTTTATAACCATAGGATATACCGTTTCAATGTTATAGCAAAAACAATTTAAGCTTAAGTACAAACTATTTTTGATGTGTAAACATTTATACGCTAGGGGGTAAAAATCTTTTGACTTTGATTTCTTTGCTGAGATTTCTTTGCATTGTCAAATCGGTGTGAGCTATGTATGAGTGTATTAGTGTTTGAAAGAAGCAATACCAAGCAGAGAAACAAGTCGACCGGCTCGACTACACCAAAGGTGAAAATGAACCGTAACAGCTACGGACTTGAAATTTGGACACAATGTGTAGACATTTGGCCACTACAATAACAAATACATGAGAGTTAAAAACTAAAGGGTGTTCCAAAACGAGCAACGAAAAATTTTAAAATCCCATGTAATATACATACAATTGTATGTACATATATACACTTGTAATTTTAAAAGTTAGTGTATTTTTATACAGACTACAACAATTAACACTAAATTTAAAAAATTTAAATCAATGGGTGTTCCATCAGTTAATGCAATTTTGACTTTGTAATTTTGACAACTTGCTGTATCTTGGAAACCGTAAGAGCAAAACTCTTGAAATTTTCAAAAACGGTAAAACTAAAAAATCAAAAAAATATAAAATCGCCAAATATAAAAAATCGCCAAAACGAAAAAAAGCACCAAATTAAAAAAATCTCTAGGACTAAAATAAATCGCGAAAACCCGGAAAAATCGCCAAAATGAAAAAAATCCTTAAAAGAAAAAATCGCCAACATGAAAAAAAGCACCAAATTAAAAAATCGGCTAAATAAAAAACCCCAAAAACAGAAAAAAATCGCCAAAATGAAAAAAAACCCAAAAAAACAGAAAAAAAATCGCCAAAATGAAAAAATCGCCAAAATTAAAAAAATTGCGAAAATTAAAAAAAACTCAAAGAGAAAAAAAACGCCAAAACGAGAAAAAAGCGACAAAACTAAAAAAAAATCGTTTAAACTGAAAAAACTTAAAAAAGTATGGCAATGCGTACACAACAACAACAACAGCAACAACTAAACGATGAACAACAGGAATTAAAAAGTAAAAAGTGAAAGTAAATAGATGAGCACTGCAGTACCACTAAAATTTTAGTAAAAATAATTAAAAAAATTTTAACCAGTAAGTTTTTACTGATTACTAAAAATTTTTTCTACAATTTCCATAAAGTGCCTAAATGATTTATTATATGATGAGGTGCATTGAATTTTCAGTAATCAGTAATGCCCGTATTGATAATGAAATTCTACCAAGTGGCTAAATGTTTGTCATACAAAAGTTTCAAAATTTGAATGAAAAAAACTTTGCCACTTGCTACAATTTTATTATGAATACGGCCTTACGATTTTACAGGTAATGCAAATTAAATTTCATTAGCAGTAAAAATTTACTGCATTTTTTCAGTAATCTGTAAATTTACTGCTTACTGCAATTTTTAATGCCGTACATTTATACTGCAGAGTGCCCATTTACTAACCAAATAAGTTTAATAAAACAAACAAAAACCAGCAAATTCCTATGTATTTACAATATTGAAAGTTTTGATACTTTTAATTGATTAATTTAAAAAAAAGATACTAAAAGTATAAGTACTTCCAACTTAAAAAAAAAATTTCATTACTAGATGTTTACACATCTCCTCTGTGATCGGACTCGCATTGCTTTTTGTTTACAGTTTTTGTAACAGCAACATGTTACTTAAGCTAAAATTTCCTTTTGAAAATAAATCAAGTATGATATAATATTCGGATTAGACGTATATAGCATACCCTCCATCCACTTCGTATGAAGTATATGCATACATACAATATTACATACATGATCTATTTTTAAAATAATTAACTAGATCAGCCTTTTCTGATAGCAATTTATTCACCCACATATAAAAAACTTGAATGCACATTATTAGACCATACAAATTGCGGAAAGTATTTATTTTATTCGCTCCACCGGCAGTTTCTGATAGACCGGCCATAAAAATCAAATATGTGTTAAAATTGCACTAATAGCGTGCATATCGATCATGCACATTGCATTTTTCACCTAAACAATAACCTATCTTGGATATAAACACTTTTGGCATCATAACTTTTAAATGCGGCGTTTTTCGGAAAAAACTTTTGTATCCATTTTTGTTTAGAATAAATACCACAACATCTTTCCTCTACATAATTTTCCCATAAAAATTACCTGTCATGGCCCTTTAATGAGATGAAACTATGTTATGAAACGAATTTTTTTTGGAAATACTTTTTCAACGGTTTGCGCTAAAAAATGGGCAGTGATAATTATAATTCGTTTTTATAATTTTATAAGGTAAGATCTGTATACTATATAGCCTCATTACGTTTGGACCAAATATGTATTATCTAATAATCACCCCTATTCTGCGTTTCGATTACGTTCCCGCATTCAGTTACGCACGGATCGAAAAGAGGTATTCTGCCAAAAAACTGAATCGAAAGAAAAAGAAGAAGAGAAGAGTATGTTTAAACCTGCTGCTTTGCTTTGAAACGGGTGAAATAGGAACAGTAAAACTAAGCAATTTTGCAAAATTTTTAGCAAAAAGTTAAATTTAGTGCAAAAAACAGTGATTTAACAATTAAAACAAATAATAATTAAATATTGTGAAAATTTTCATTAAATAAACTCTTGCAAATTTAAGCACAGAGAGTTAAAAAAAACGGGATAAGCAAGAGGTATTTGTGGCCAAACTTTTCCAGTCTGAAGAATCCTGTCGCGCCGGAGGTGATATTTTAATTTTTTACACATAATTGTAACACAAAAATAAAGTTTATTTGTTTAAATTTAATTAAATCCGTAGACAAAATCGTTTTTCGTTGCCATTAAATAGGTATGTGAACTTTTCTACCTGTAATAAACTAAATAAAAATCGCATTTCATTACAGAAAAACAAAACAAACTGTTTAGTTCATTAATTAAACCTTCTTTCATTTAATACTTGCATTATTTTTTGCATTAATCACTTTTTAAAGCTAAACAAACAAAAATTGGAAATGCTCCGCCACTAAAATAACAACTTACAAAAACGTAGTTACGATCGAAATGCAGAATACATAGAATCGAAAGAGAAATCGAAGAACGGAACGCAGAATACCAAAGTTGCCAAACGGAGAAACTTTCGATTCGAATCGAAACGCAGAATAGGGGTGAATATAAGAATGAAACATCACATACCAGTTTATTATAAGCTTTGTATTTGTTATGTTATGTATTTGGAAATTATCCTACAGCTCGTGACCCATTGAGTATATCTCAACAAAACTACACAAAAATTTAGACGATAGAGGAAAACATATTTTCGCATAAAAAAACTGCGTACATACATACTTGTATATATTATGTAACTTCACGAACAAGTCATTAGAATTCTTCCAACAAAAAAATAAAAATAAATAAATACAGTATTTTTAATCTAGAACAAACTTTTTGTAGTCGAAGTCCAAATACCCGAATCACGATAAGGCCCATTCAATTCAATTCTACGCCCAATAAAAAAAAAATATGATTGTATTGAAGTGAGTTACCATTGTTTTAAATGCTATGTTCTCCAACTTGAAAAAAATCACCTATAAGTCTTAAATATGGTTATTTGGATAACTCTGCAACAATTTATTATGATTTAAATTCGATTACGCGGTCCTGGCGAAAAACTGAGATAGTCGCCAGTTCAGTTCCGGTACGTAGCAATTTATTAAAAATGTCTTCACAAAAGTATACGGACTTGGAAATACTTTCCGTCGATAAAACTATACACAACAAATTTAATAGCGAACTTTTTAATTCGAAAAGTAATAATTTGGAGACAAATATAGGTAAAAAACTGATATTTACTTTTTCTTAAAAAAAAAAAATTTAGCTTAACCAACATAAAAATATACACAGGAGGTTATCAGGGAGACAGCAAAAAAAGCAGCGTTGTCAACTTTTAAGTTTCAAAAAGCACCGAAACCAGAAAAAAAGCGCGTAATTTAAGTAAAGAAGCACTAAATTTAAAATTTTATTGGTTTATTAAAAAAAATTTTACACATCGTCGATTGGTTATTGGTTTGCTGCAAACATGTATAATGTATTTTGAATATACTGTGCCGCAAACGACGAAATGCGCATAAAAAATATAGGAATCGGTTGACCTTGCATTTTATTCCTAAAATTTCGAATTTGAGGCATCCGATACACATTTTATTTCTATAAGAATAAGTGAATTCTTAAATCAATTTAACGAAGCATTTTGAAGTAATTATAAAAAAAAAATAAATTTTTTCGCCAATGAACAAACGAATCTCTCAAATATGTGACAAAGATAATAAATTTTGATCGAAATAAAAATGGTGTCAAAAGTTTTGTGCAGCAAACACAATATAAATTCAAAGTTAATAATTAAAAAAAGTGATTTCCAATTTTATCAAGTTATAGGTATATAAAAAAATATTATTCATATCGATTCATTCGATAGACCTCTGCGTTTCAGTTTGGAAGTAACAGAAGTTTGATGGGAATGCAAGTTTTGATAATTGCATTAAGTCAATCAATGTTTCTCCATCCATTGTCTCTACTAGACAAAATATCGCTATTAGACTATATTTGAGTAAATACTTGTAACGGGTGTTTTTTAGAGGTATAGAACTTCGAATTGAAATAAAACACAAGAAAATCGTTTTAATGTCCATCAATTTGGCTTTATTGGAAGGATAATTTTATGCCATTAACGTTTAAATATGATTTCGGGCATGTGGCCGCCGCGGCTGGCTCGAATAAAGCCAATTCTACAGGTCCAATTTTCAACCACTTTTTCGAGCATATGGGGCCGTATGTTGGCAATAACGCCACGAATGTTGGCTTCCGAGTCCCCTAACGTTTCTGGTTTGTTGGCGTAGACGAGCGACTTCACATATCCCCAAAGAAAATAATCCAATGGTGTCAAATCACACGATCTTGGTGGCCAATTGACAGGTCCATTCCGCGAAATTATGCGCTCATCGAATGTTTCCTTCAATAAATCGATTGTGACGTGCGCTGTGTGGCATGTAGCGCCGTCTTGTTGGAACCACAACTCATCCACATTCATGCCATCCAATTCGGGAACAAAATAGTCGGTTATCATGGCTCTATACCGGTCTCCATTAACGGTAACTGACTCTCCAGCATTATTTCGGAAGAAGTATGGCCCAATGACTCCACCAGCCCATAGAGCACACCAAACAGTCAGTTTTTGTGGATGTAATGGCGTCTCAAGGGTCTCATGTGGATTCTCTTCACTCCAAATGCGGCAATTTTGCTTGTTGACGTAGCCATTCAACCAAAAATGAGCCTCATCACTGAACAAAATTTTGCGATGAAAATCAGCATCGAGATCAATCTCATTTTCGGCCCATACACCAAAATCACGACGCATTGCATGGTCTCGCGGCTTTAATTCTTGCACAAGCTGGATCTTGTAAGGTCGCAAGCCAAGATCTTTGCGTAAAATCTTCCATAAAGTTGATAGACAAAGCTCCAATTGCTGTGCACGGTGGCGAATCGATTCATTCGGGTCCTCTTCAACACTTTGCTCTACAGCGGCAATTGTTTCTTCGGTGCGCACTGTTCGACGTCTCTGCGGATGTGTATTATCACATAGAGTAAACGTAGTGCGAAAACGATCCATGGTTAACCGAATTAATTGCTCTGATGGACGATTATGTCGACCATAAAATGGACGGAGCTTGCGGTAAACTTCGCGAACTGAACCATTATTTTCGAAATAAATTTGCACGATTTGCAAGCGTTGTTCTTTTGTCAGTCTGTTCATGATGAAATGGCAAACCAAACTAAATATTAATCACTTGACAGCTGACAAAATGGCCGCCAGTTAAAAAAGTGATGCCAACTTAAAGTTCTATACCTCAATAAAAAACACCCATTATTATGTCTTCTTTGTTGTATGGCAAAACACTGTTTACATAAATTATGCTTAAAATGTTAAAGTTTAACTTCAGAGCTTATGTTTTTGAATGAAAGACTTCCTCGAAAAAAAAAATATGTTAGGAACTTTTTCTATGAATTTTTCGTTTAGTGCCACCGCCTCGAAACAAAAAGCACCGAAAAATAATTAAAAAAAGCACTGAGCACTAAATTCAAAATTTGTCGCGTCGAAAATTTCAAAAAGCACTAAAAACGGTGCGAAAAGCACCGAGTTGACAACGCTGAAAAAAAAGCTTAAGGGACAAAAAACCGTTATTATGCTAATATTTCGTTAAAATTCGATACGTTACTTATATTTAGCACAATAACACCTACTAAGTACTAAAATTCAATGAATTAACTTAAATAAGAGCGAAGATAATTTAAAAAAAAACCTTCTCCTGTAAAATTTTGTTTTTGTTACTTAAGCTTTTTGTGCGGTTATAGCTCGATATAAAAATAAATTTAACTGAAAAAAAAAATCAGACAAATTTTTTTACAGTATATAAAAATAAATTTAACTGAAAATAACAAATTAAAATATAAAAAAATAAATCTAAAAAATTTTTTTACAAAATTTTACTTTATATAGATAATTTTTATTCCATACAGTTTTTTTACATAAAATAAAACTAAATTATATTTCAAAACACACGTTTGTTTGAAAATTTTTTGGGAATAATTTTTTCTGTGTATGGGTAGGATCATAAAGTTTTAATTTCAATAAAAAGGTCTATTTTAGATTACATTTCGGTTACGATAAAATTGAAAATAAGGCTCGATATCTATGTACATATGGTTAACTTAATATAGAAAGGCCCTAACTCATTATTTTTCGAAATCGAGTTTTTGATATATTTCGATAGAAGAACATCAAATATATTGAAAAATGCAAAAATCTCGATTTCGTAAAAGTGATGAGTTAGGGCCTTTCTGTATTAAGGTAACGATATGTAATATGCAAATATCCATACATAAATAAATAAATAAATACATACGTATGTAACCAGGTATTTATTATACTGAATTACAAGCTCAAAAAAATTTTAGTATAAAAAGTAGATAGACATCTAATTACAAATAAGAAAAATAAAAATAAAACACTCGTCTAAGTCTTGGACAGTTTTAAAATCGTTTTAGAATTTACTTCTTGCCGGAATGTGTAGCATATGATGATAAATAAAATTATCTTGCATAATATTAAGTCAATGCCTTGTTTTGTTAATCTAAGCAGAGTGACTAACTTTTCAAAAGTTTCACTTTCTATTAACTTAAATTTTAATTTCATTTATTTATTCTTTTTCACTTTTCAACATTTTTCAAAGAAACTTAATTTTAATGGCAAATATGTATTCGTCGTTTTTTTTGTTTTTTTTTTTTTTTTTGGCAATAAATGTTTATTGTCTTGTGTTTTTTATTTTATAGCCCAACTTAAGAAGTATGAGAATAGAAAAGCAAACTTGTGTGTATTAAATAAAATATTGAACAGTGGGACATTTTGCAAAATAAATTGTAATAAGTATAAAATTTTGATTTTTGTGAAATTCGTATAGGGATAGATTACATAATATCGTGCCATAACCGCCAAAAAAAAAAAGGTTAAGCGAACTCAATTTTTTGACCAAAATCGATTATTTGCCATTGTAAAAACAGATGTTCAAAAAATGTGTCGGTTTAGCTTTTTTTGGCGGTTATGGCTCGATATGGCCTGCTGCGATGCAGTGAGCTAAAGCTCATCAAGACAATCTCAAATAATTCACTGTTAAGCTTTATACCGGATATGGGCATTTCCACAGAAAAGTCCACGTTTTGCTGCGTTTACTTTAGAGCTATGCTAACTACGCTCTAAACCAACAACCTATGTCACAAATTAACGCAACGTGACAAAAACGGAATTTACTTTTCAAATGTCCATATAAATACATATTTGCATAACGTTATCTTAATATAGAAAGTTTTTTGTGTATTTCGATAGAAGAACATCTAATGTATCGAAAAATGCAAAAATATTGCTTTCAAAAAATAATGAGTTAGGGCCTTTCTATATTAAGGTAACGATTTGTATGTGTCGTCGGTCTCATGTAGAAACGCCCCAACTCGTCTTTATATACAAAAAAATAACAATAAATGAATTAAAATGATTTAAAAAAAGAAGCAATGTGAGTCCGATCACAGAGGAGATGTGTAAACATCTAGTAATGAAAAATTTTTTTTAAGTTGGAAGTACTTATGCTTTTAGTATATATTTTTTAAATTAATCAATTAAAAGTATCAAAACTTTCAATATTGTAAATACATAGGAATTTGCTGGTTTTTGTTTGTTTTATTAAACTTATTTGGTTAGTAAATGGGCTTTCTGCAGTATATATGTACGGCATTAAAAATTTCAGTAAGCAGTAAATTTACAGATTACTGAAAAAATTCAGTAAATTTTTACTGCTAATGAAATTTAATTTGCATTACGTGTAAAATCGTAAGGCCGTATTCATAATAAAATTGTAGCAAGTGGCAAAGTTTTTTTCATTCAAATTTTGAAACTTTTGTATGACAAACATTTAGCCAATTGGTAGAATTTCATTATCAATACGGGCATTACTGATTACTGAAAATTCAATGCACCTCATCATATAATAAATCATTTAGGCACTTTATGGAAATTGTAGAAAAAAATTTTAGTAATCAGTAAAAATTTACTGGTTAAAATTTTTTTTATTGTTTTTACTGAAATTTTAGCGGTACTGCAGTGCTCATCTATGGCAAATGCCTTTACTTTCACTTTTTACTTTTTAATTCCTGTTGTTCATCGTTTAGTTGTTGCTGTTCTTGTTGTTGTGTACGCATTGCAATTAAAATAAATTCAGTAAAGTGCGACTTTGACTCGCGCACGAAGGGTTCCGTACATTCGGTTTTGAGCATTTTTTTGATGTGGCTTTTTTCCTTTTTAAGTTTTTCCAGTTTAAACGGTTTTTTTCAGATTTGTCGCTTTTTTCTCTTTTTGGCGGTTTTTTCTCTTTTTGGGTTCTTTTAAATTTCGAAATTTTTTTTTTCATTTTGGCGATTTTTTCCATTTTAGCGACTTTTTTCTGTTTTTGGGGTTTTTTTAATTTTGGCGTTTTTTTTTTAATTTTTGCGCTTTTTTTTATTATGGCGATTTTTTTGCATTTTGGCGATTATTTTTCTGTTTTTGGATTTTTTTTCACTTTGGCGATTTTTTTAATTTTGACGATTTTCCCGGTTTTTCGCGATTTAGATTTTTTTAATTTGGTGCTTTTTTCGGTTTTGGCGATATTTTTGGCGATTTTTTTTTAGATTTGGCGATTTTATAATTTTTTGATTTTTTAGTTTTTGAAAATTTTAAGAGTTTGGCTCTTACGGTTTCCAAGATACAGCAAGTTGTCAAAGTTACAAAGTAAAAATTGCATTAACTGATGGAACACCCTTTAATTTAAATTTTTTAAATTTGCTGTTAATTGTTGTAGTCTGTATAAAAATACACTAACTTTACAAAATTCAAGTGTATGTATATTACATGGGATTTTACAATTTTTCGTTGCTTGTTTTGGAACACCCTTTAATTTTTAACTCTCATATATTTGCTGTTGTAGCGGCCAAATGTCTACACACTGTGTCCAAACTTTAGGTCCGTAGCTCTTACGGTTCTCGAGGAAATACCCTGTAACAGAGGAACGGACAGCGTAGCGAAAACAATAGGGTTCATTTTCACCTTCGGTGCACGGAACCCTAATAAAGCAATTATTATTTTCATCTTTGGTGTACGGAACCCTAATAAAGCAAAAAATCTAACGACCCTAACAAACAAAAACCAGCAAATTCCTATGTATTTACAATATTTTAAATAAGTTTGTATTGCTTCTCTCTAACACTAATACACTCATACATAGCTCACACCTATTTGACAACGCTGTGTGCATCTCAGCAAAGAAATCTCAGTCAAAATTTGAGATTGTATTGTGAAAAAGATTTTTACCCCCTAGCGTATAGATGTTTACAAATCAAAAAGAAAAAAAAAATAAAAAAAAAAATAAAAATTAATATTTTTTGGCAAACCGCCTCTATGTATGTGCAAAGTTGTTAAGAATCTCTAGCAGTTTTTTTTTTGTATTTTAAAATAACGAAAAAAATCCACACATAATCACACAAATAAATATAAATATAAAAATCATCACTTGTGTGATACCAATCAGAGAACAGCAATGAGTACTGAAAAAGTGAGTAGAGTTGAATCATGACTTATAATTTCTTGTACTTATGCGCACTCATACTTATTGTAATATTGTCTATGAATCATAGTCACTCGAAAGTTTAAAGTGCGCATCGAACTCATACTTAGCAATAATTATGACGTTTTTGGTTTCAACTCTCCTTAACTCAATACTTATGTACGATGCAAAATAACTATGATTCACAATGCGAACTTTGCATACGAACATTAAATTTCTCATTATGAGATTATGTGTTTCTCTGTTTTTTGTTTGCAAGAATTGAAAAACAATCCTATTTACTAATATTGTATACTACTTGCAAACTGTTTAATGACTAAACTTTTAAATAAACATAGATGCATGAGTTGAGTGAGCTGAATCAATGTGTGCAGTATAAGTACTCGTATTTTCCTGGAATTAGAAATCAAACTGAGGTAGTTTATGACTTTGAGTGTGGTATGACTATGATGTCGACGTCGCATTCATATCTATTTCAACCTATACTTATCAGAGTAGTTGAGTTTAAATGATGTCTCCTCACTTACATATATTTAAAATTTCATGAGTCAGTATGAATTGCAAAAAAACGATTCATTGCCGATCACTGATACCAATGCTGCTGGTTTTCACTTCATTCAAATCTAAAACAGCAACAAAACCTTCACTTGAAAAAAAAACACACACATAAATTTTAACCGTTGTTGTTGTTGTTGTTGTTGTTGTTGGTGTTGTTGTTGTTGCTGTTTTTGTTGTTGTCTTTGCTACTAGAAAAAAAAACAAACAAACTAACAATTGTAATGCAAATTTGTTTTTGTTTATAACTTCCACTTGTTTTTTTGTCTTATTATTCATATGAAATGTTCATTATAATGTATTAGGGAATAAATGTACAACGTTGTTGCATATTTAGATCATTTTGTTGTTATTTTTTTTTCTACAAAAAAAAAAAACAAAATTCAAAAGCTTTGTTTTTGTTGATGTTTCTTCTTCTGTTCATTTGAACGAGGTAAGAAATTGTATTGCGCGGATTAATGGTTGGTTTTTTTTTGGCATTTAAAAACAAAATGAAAGGGAAAATGGCCATTTTGTAAAGTGATTATGTTAATTATTACGGTGAAATCTCTTGATAGCGCATAAAAAATTATAAAATTGGTGCATAACAGCGTTGTCACGCTATAAATCACTAACTGTTGGAAAAACTGCCACATTAATCCGTTAAAGTAGCAGTTAAACTGCACAAATGTTTAATCAAATGAAAAAAAAAAAAAACATTTAGTCGAACACATATCGATCGCTATCTCGGCCATAACTTGACGTATGATCAGGGTTGCCGTTGAAAATTTTGAAAAAGTGTCATAAAAAGGCTAGTTAAGAAAAAAAGGGTCAATAAAAGGGTATTTTATAGTAAAATAGGGTCAAGTTTTTTTTGGAAGAAAAAAATAACATTTATTTCAATTAAAAAAAGAAACACGAATTTTAACAATTAATTAAATACATTAGACTAAAATAAAATTAATTAACATACATACATACTTTAATTATAAATCAATGTTAGTCCCAGTTTAGACGGACGAACATTTGGAAGGAAAACATCTGGAATTCTCTTTCGTTGTTTCCTTCGCGTCCACACAGACGAAAATGTTGCCGGCGACATTCCAATATTACTGCATAAAAGCAAGCATATTTGTACATGTATGCGTGTATATGTAGCAAAGAATATGAAAACAAAGCGTGTCGCCGATTACCGAACACAAAAATGATTCTCTCTTCCCCACACGTAAATTGCTCACAAACTAAATATGTGTCCTTCCAAATGTTTTCGTGTCTAAATATGGTCTTAGACCTCTAACTGGCCAGATCGTAAAAATGATCGGATGAAGCTAATATTTTTTTAAAGTGGATATAGCCAAAATAACCGTAAGTTTTAACTTACAGGTGAAAAAACATTAGGAACGAACACCAGGTAAAGAATAGTGAAAACCGCCTGTAGACGGTCTTGCCGATTTGCAAGTAATGAAAAATCACATTTATATTTTATTTATAAAAAGATGAAAGTAAGTTAAAATACATATTTTTTAATTGTGATACTCCCAGAAATAATTTGCATTTGGAATCAGGGATTTGAGTTTCATATATTTTGCAATATTTTTACCATTTATTGGCTTTTGTATCGACTAAAACAGTAAAATGATGGATGAACAGCACTTTTTTCGATTACTGATAAGCTAGACTGTGCTTCGTCCAATTTTTGAGCATATGTTTGCCCTACAGCATACATTTTGTTAAAATGATACAAAGGGATAAATTAAAAAAAGGGTCATAAAAAGTATCATTAGCACGAAAAAGCGTCAAAAGTGATACTTTAGTGTCACAACGGCAACGCTGCGTATGATGGTTTTCAATTGTTCCAACGTAGAAGATTATCCGTGTAAATACGGTCTTTTGCATAGCCTCACAAATAGTTATAACGGCGTCCAATCGCATGATCTCGGCAGCCAATTACACGTTCTGACAAAATACAATGCTATAAACCCAAAATCCCATGCAATAAAGCAAAAATTAAGTCGGTTATTATACGGTCATATCGTTCTGAATTAACGGTAAGTGTTCTTCGGATTATCCGCCACATTTTCTCTGACAGAACCGATATTTAAGGATATGCGAATATTGCGATGATGCACGGGCATGACCACATTTGTAACGCTTTCATTATTTTCGAATTTCTTTATAATCTTGCCAATTCCTTGCACAGTAGGTCGAATATGACGACCATAAGCAGTTCTTAATCCTCGAAAAGTGGCCAGCACTTCTGCACCACAACTTTTGTAGTAAGTTTTAACTATTTTTTCGTGCTCTTCGTACTTTCTACTAAATAAACAACACTTCATAACAGCTGACAGCCTTGCCAGACCTGTGGTTCCGAAATGTATAACCCTATGCTTACATATCAAGCAGTAATGCCACCTTGAAATTCGATATCGGGGCATCAGATATCAAATGAGGCCGAAATCATCATAAATTGTTTTGTCCAAAATGAAGATCACCCAATATCATTTGGTTGATTTTCTTAACGATTTCTGCCGTTGACAGTTAAATGTTTCGACCACTACAGTGTTTGTCGTACGACCGTCACCCGCTATTTTATTGACACAACCGAAGAAACAGACATACCTCAGAGTAAAATCTAGCTCTAGGCTTTAATATTGGTTGGACTGAGACCTTTCAAATGAACTGTATTGATTAACGGTGACCAATTTTTTCCATCTTGACAAATTCACTGCGATGGTTTATTTTTTATTGCTCAAAAGAAATACTTAAAGAAGAAGGTTGACACTTTTTACTAAAGTGATTTCTTTTAAACTACTGCCGCCATCTATACGTCAGGTTGGTTGGTTTGGGGACCGGCCTCGTGGATGTGCATTTATTTATAAATATCCATTCTGAAGACATAAAGTGAATAATATTTTTTTCTATCTGTTTTTTTTTTGTGAAATAATCAAGAATTTTTAACAACTGATTTCTTAAAAAAAGTAACACAAAGAAAAAAAAAATGTTTATTTCACATAAATTGTTTCCCATTATTAACAAGCCGTTTGTTGTTTCCTTTCCTCCTTATTTTTTATTAAAGGAAAGAAAAAAAATTTATTTTGTCTGCGTATGTAATTAAATGCAAGAAAAAAAATAAATATTTTATATAAATTATGCAAAATATATATTTGTTTCAAATGCATGATGCATAAATTTCTCATACAACCTACAAATTAACAAGTATAAGAGTCGTATTGAATACCCTGCAGTTCTGGCGGGTGTCAATTAACTTTTTAACTAATGAACGCATGATATAGATATGGCTGTTATAAATTTCGCTGTAATGCCCACATACGGCGTCGCAGATACTAAGGGATTTTTTATTAAAATTTTTTCAAAGGTGCCTGTACCTGTATTTATTACGATTATGTTTCAAGAAAATCAGTTGAATAGGATAAGAGCTACGATGCCACAATGACAAAAGCTGAAGAAAGTTCATACTACACGTTCTATCCCAGCAAAAAAATTAGACATTACCATCTGAACTACTTGCCATATAATGACTTACTTTTTAGATTGCCAAATTGAAGTACTCGCTTACAAAACACATTACGCAAATTTTTAAAAATAGGAAGCAGAAGTTGAACATATTCCTTGGATTTTAAAAGCAGACGTGAAAATATTTCCAAAATAAGTAGTTATTTTAAATAAATTATAAATATTTCTAAATTGCCTACTTATTTATTTTAAACTAAAAAATAAGTACTTACATTTTGGAAAATAATTATTTAAATACAAGTAGTTGTAAATAATTTTTTTTTCATTTACGGTTTTAATAAAAGTTCATCAATGAAAGCAATTGAAATTTTTCTAAATATAGTATTTATAAGTAACAATAGAGGCACTGATACGAATAAAATATAACCCACTTCAATTGAGTTTATAAAAGAAATTTTACAAAATGGTATATTTCGTAGTAAAACAATAAGTTTTTTAAATTATTTAAATTTTTCTTAAAAATTATTATATGCATATTTAATCAAACTGAGTTTTTAACCAAGACCTTCCATATACTCAAGCAACGGCATATTTAAAAAAAGTAGTTCAATCAAGAAAAAAAATAACTATTTCCCACAACGGAAAATATAATTAATTCCTACAATAAACAACATAACTACTTCTCAAGAATCGATTATCACGCCTTGTTAAAATCATTAAGTTGGTAATCCAGTAAGGAACAGCTTCCACCAAAAATGCTTAATTCCAAACTCGATTACCTTTTTTGAAATTTTTTGCTGGGATGCTTTCTTGTATCTTAAGCACCCCATACACGTTTCAATTCAGTTCTGAATTTAGTCTTTCAATTGAATTGATTCTGGGCCACACACTTCATAAACTGAATTGAAAGATTCTCATTCAACTGTCAAATTTATATTTTTTTCATAAATAAAGACTTAAAAATTTAAAACTTCTATTGTATTTATTCATTTATTTTTATATTTTATATTTAGAATTCTATCAAATTAAATACAATTTTCAAAATACATAACTTTTTCTATACAAAATAAAGCTACAAACATAAATTTTGACAGCTAATCAAGAGACTCGAGCACACACAGCACAATCGAATTTAAAGATTTGCTAGTCAACATGAAAAATCAAAATCTTTTGATTTTTCTTCAACCAACTCGACAACTGCCAAACTAATCAATTGACAAAGCCATACACGCTTTGATTTGGACAACAACCGACTCAATTGAAAATTTAATTGAATCGTGTATGGGCTGCTTTAGACGGCTGTCAAAAAAGTACAATCAGTATATTTCTTTGTTGCAAGCTACAAATCAGAAAGTGTAGGATGCCTTGACTTTTAGAGTGTGAGGATTATTTTCTACTTTTGTCAGAGCCCGTTTAGATGAAGGGTGACGTAGCTGCTACAGGGCCTACGTTCTCTTTTGGAGTCCCTCTTTAAGTCTACGCTCGTTTTTTTGTCGCAATAGTCAGGGGACTTTTTGATATTAATTTGATCAATGCTTTTTATTCGTCCATTCGTACCAGTGTTGCCATAAAGAAACTAATCGTTAGCTTGGGAAATGTAGAATTAATTGTTTTAATTTACTACCAAAATACTACATTTCCTCTTCTTAATATTACTGTTTATTTCATGCATGTTATAAATTAAATAATCACTAATTTCCCAACAGCATTAGAAACAGGTCTAACTGGCAAACACTGCTCCTACATAGCATAACAAAAATACGAGAGAAAGAAGTATGTATGTAAAAGAGAAGAGAGACTTTTATTACCCCGCAAGCTTATCTTCATAAACGCGGTTTCAGCGTCATAGCGGCGTGCGAGGAAGTCAGCTGAGTTTGATACTCAGTGATGCCACTTGAAACGGACGGCAATTTGGAGGAATTGGCAATTGGTTTTATTTAAAATTTGTACAAAATTTCCGATTGCATAAGGAAGCGTTTGTTAATATCTTAACAACTGCAACTGTAAAAAAGCTCGCCGTTGTCTTAAAATTTCTGCGACAAGGCGAATATAGACAGTCGAATGTCTCGTTGCTTATTGTTTATGTTACTTTTTCCCCCACTAGATAAATCCCTTATAGGAGGTCCATTAATGTTTCGGATCGAATCGGACAATTTTGTCCATAAATTTTTCTTCGTCTAAGATATCAAATCAAACGATTTTTTCTACGTACTTACGTAGATACGTTTGATGTCAGATGCTTTCGTATTACAGAGTGCAGTGCTGCCAGATTTGCGAATGGCATAATATGAGATTTGAAAAACAAATGCCCAAACGGGTTAATGAGTCTAAATTGTTCGATTTGATGCCATTTTTCTTTGTCATAGAAATAGACAGTAACACCCCCCTGTGGATGTAATCAGCAGATTTGTAGGGCATTCATTTGAAAGAAAATGTATGCATTTGTATACCGCTTCTTGACAGCACTAAACTCTTTGTAAAACAAAATTGTAAGAAACTAAAACCACAAAGACATTTTGCGGAAGTTGCCACTACTTGGTGGGTAGTTTTTTCTCTCTCTTAAGATTATATTCATATGCACAGAAAAAAAGAATTGTAAATACAACTAATTTATTTGTGAATACAAATAAAATATTATTTAAAAAGGCACCTAAAACGATTTTTGTAAATACAAACACACATTTGTAACATAAGAAAACAAAATCAACTCAATTATTTCCAATTAAAATTATTGTGTTATTCACAATTGAGTTGTTAACAGAAAACAAAAATTTTTAGTGAATTTGTTTTTCAAATTCTAATGTCTTGTTTCGTTGTTTGTTTAATTTTTTTAGAACTTGGTTTACGTTTTTCGGCTTCTTGTCGGAATTTACACGTATACAACACCAACAATCAAAATAAACAACAACATCAGCACATGACCACGTTGAGTCAATCAACAAGCAAAGAAAACACTAACACAAACAAATGAAATTAAATGATATTTAAAATGCCCGGAATTGATAAATACAATATTCAAGTTAATGACAAATATTATTGAAATTAAAAATTTTATTCAACAACATAGTTTTGTTGAACATAAATCTTGTATATTTTTTTCTGTGTGTATGTATGTATGTATGTATTTACATCATGGGTGACCAAGATAAATTTAAGGTTGTGTGAGTGAGCGAAAAAGATAATCACACAGACAGAAACAATTAATAAAAGTAATTCTTATATAATTTTTTTATGAAAGAATTTTTTTCTAGAAAACCGTTTCAAAAAAAAGTAATAAATAAACATTATTATTCACATAAATTCTGAGTTTAAAACTACTAAAAACCAATTTGTAAGAGAAAATAATTTTTAATTTTCACGTAAGCAAAAGCATTTTTTAACATAAACAGCATAAACAATAAATTTCTCGCAGTGCGTTTGAGAAAAATAAGTAAAAATATAAGCAAAAATTTATCTCAGATAAGACTAAATGAAAGAGAATAAGAATACGTGTGAATTCGATTTGCAAAAATTTGCTACATGATGTTCACCCATGATTTACATGGGTATGTATATGCAAGTGCATTTATTGTATTTTTTCTATATTTTTTATATCTTTATATGATTACGAGTATTAAAAGATAAATTTCTCATGAAATTATATCTTGCTGCGTGTGTGCATTTTTCACAGTTGTTTGCTTTTAGATTTCATTATAAATAAAATATTCTCCTATTAACGTGTTTATGTACATATGTACATGCATACATTAAAAGGAAGACAGGTCCTGTTGATGTCAGTTAGGTGCAGCGTCACCTAGAACTGCCCCTGAGTTCAAAAGACGATAGATATGAAGCCCTTGTGGTGGAACTGCGAGGTCTGACCAAAGGCTACTTCTGGTGCCACGGGTGCCGGTTGCCCGACAGCCGAGCTGCTTTGAAGTTTTGAGTGCATGTAGCGGTCGTCAGGATCCTTTGCTAAAATGCCGAGTTCGTCCTACCCCATGGGGTTTAAGGGATGATTTTGGTATGTGTGGAGTAGGCACTGGATTTTTGGGACACAGGCATGAGTTCATTTCGGATGAGTGGTTGAGCTGTGCCGGCAATGGTTGAGGAATTCTCTTGGGGACCTCGCTATGGGTGTATACACAACACCTTAGCGTGGAAACCAGAGAATTATCGTGGTGGCTGTGGTTGCTACCAAAATCGCTGGGAGAATAGTCTTGGCTTCCCAGTGTGAAATCAATGCTAGTGGTTGGTCTGACGTGGTCAGCACACACTATTCTAGGTGCTGTTGCCATTCAACAGAAGCTGCTGTGGGCACGGACATAGCAGCAGAGTTTAGATAGCTCAAATTACCTCAGCAAGGTAATTAAATATAGTACAGGGATAACTATATCAAAGATTGCAACCTATGTGCCTTGAGGAGTGGGCCTTAGGTTCATTCTAAAAGAGTGCATGGGGGCGATGGTCTGGCGTCTTACCTGCACCCGGTGCTTTGGCACCCGTGAGATAAGGCCGTAATGGCAGGTGCTCACGGAAAGCTATTGCACATCTGTACATGAATACATATGGCAATTTTGGGTTATCGAATTTTTTTCCACTTTTTAGATATATATCTACATGTATGTACATATGTGTGTATATACATATTTGTATATCAAAACCTACCCTGCAGGAGAACGAACTGGTGTCCAACTAGTATTTTAGTAGTACAGAAATCACCACAACTAGTTCCCAACTGTAACCCTTCCTATACTATCTTAGTGCTCAAATTAGCATTGAGTGTGTTTAGAAAACTACTAGTACCATTGGTACTACTTTAGGAATAGTTTATTACCAGTTCTTTTGTAGAGAAAAATTCTATAAAATTGGTGGTTTTATTCCTTTGTTACCCAGTGACAAAGCTAGTTAAAATTTGCAATTATTTATCAATATTCAGAAATACACAAGGGCAATTATAATTATTTAATTATAATTATTTTTAGATCAAGCTAAAATTTTAGTAATTATATGATACCAATTTTCATACAGTGCAAGAGCTCTGTTAGAAAGTTAAAATTTATTTTGCAATGTGGTGCCTTGGAACTACTTCATATACTAGTACTCATCAGCACTAGTAATTTTACACAACAACTTTAACCCATTTTGCACTAGTTCTTGCTATTCTAGTAATTATACTAGTAGCTTTTAGACAATTATCGCCTATTCTCCTGCAGGGTATTTAAACTATTTTCCTATAACAAATATTTTTGTATTGTAAGAACTTACATATGTACGTATGCACAGTATGCTACCTAAGTCTACGGACGGTATCAAAAACTTAAGTTATTGTTATATTTGGTACAAAATTATTATTATTAATCGACTTCAAAAAAGGAGGAGGTTATATGTTCGTCATGTATGTATGTATGTATTTTTTTATGAAATGTTGGTCCCATATCCACAAATATGCAATAGGAGCAGGGGAATGGGTACCTCCCATAGAAATTAATTATTCATTTTGTGGTGCACTGTATCATTGAGAGGCTTAAAATTTGGTGAGAATTACTTTATAGTTAATGCGCGTAATCCAGCGGAAAAATGGTGATCCAAGAGTAGGGGAAGGGCTCCCTCTCATACAAAGTAATCACTAATTATTGCATATTGATAATACTACATCAGTGACCGTCTACAAACTTGGTGTGTATTACTTTAAAGTTAATGCCCGAAATCCAGCAAAAAATTGGTGTCGTAAGAGTAAGGCTCCCTATCAAACAAATTACAAATTATTAATTAAGCAGTAAAAAGTAAAAAATAAAAAAATTTTTTTCAATAATGATAAATTAAGCTCAAATTTAATTTCATAATGAAACTTTACATAAAATTAAAAAAATCCTATAGGCATTGAGGAAGCCAAATTTCTCGCAAATTCTTTAGAAAACTTCAGATAAACATTTGGATTCTCTAGAAGCATCCGTTGGAAAATTTCAAACGTTTTCTGTCGGTCGACATCGTGGCCCTGTCTTTTAATTTACACTTTTCTGAAGAATACATTGTGAAAAAAATAACGTATTACAAACTGCCAACCCTCAAGCAAAATTCGCAAACGTAAGCCAACATTTTGAGGAATTTGTTTAATGATGCACGCTATACTTATACATAAAATGCAGTGTCATGCTATTTTTACGTTTTAGTAAAAAATATAGTACTGTAAGAAATTTCTTTATGCACTTTTTCTTCTGAAATATAGTTTGATGTACGATATGGGCTGTTTATTTGCTCTAAAGTGTATGGCAACACTCCCTCCATACCGATGCAGACCTCCTTCGTGTTTGACAGTAGCTGTCAGATACTTAGTAGCAAAGGAAGAATTACTTTTTCTCCACGTCTTACATATGTATGTATACCATTACTTCTCAATACAATGAATTTATATTTGCGCGTGAAAACAACACGTTACCAGAAGTTTGGATCATATACATACATATGTATGTGGGTACGTTCGTAAATGCATTACTGCGCTGCAAATGGAAATTTAAATGTCCTAAAATGTTTCACTGAAGTAGATAACGGACAAATAAATGTCAAATATGTGCTTCTAACATGGTTACTACTAAAAAAAGATTATCAGCAAAATTATATTGCATTTTAAATTAAAGTTTGCTCGCATGATTCAGAGCAGTGATGCATTTACGAACACACCCTGTTTATACTTCAGTGCATAATCTAGCCTCTTCTTCCTAGTAATCTCACCAACAAATAAATTGCTTTTTCCTGCTTACGTGGGAATACAAATTGTTCCTTTCAAGACAACGTTGGATAGTTTTCCGTTGAACTTGGATAGCGTTCATCTTCAGATAACTTTATCACACTTATTAAGTATTTCGGAATTTTCAGTACATCTTCTGACTATCAATACTTCCGTTCGTTGATCTCTTCTTTTTTGGACGTGCACAACTTGTTAAACTTAAGTATGTACCAGTTCAATTATAATTTTGGTCTATAATATCTACTCTGGACTTTGACAAATTCAATATTTTACCAACTTCCGACAAAGATTTTTTTTTCATAGCGATTGAGCTTAATAGCAATTTTTCGGAAGTCTTCCCTTATTTCATATATTTTATCTAATTGACCACAAATTCTTTAAATAAATTAATTCCCAGCAATTTATTACGACTTGTTTGGTTAAAAAAACACACACACAAAATTTTAATTTTAGTTCTGTTATAACGGTGAAAGTAAAAAAACCAAAGCCGTTCGGAGACTTTGACGGCGTTGCCTAACAAGCATCTTTAGTTTTTTATGTAAAACAGAGTTGCTCAAATATTTCAACTTAATTTTGCTTCATTTTATTTTGCGAAATGTTTAAAGAACTATATCACAATCCATCAGCAATTGTTGGAAATATCTTAAAATTTTCAATCGTCCTTAGACTTTTGTGGCACAGTGTACGTATGTCTCATTTGCTCTTAACTTTTTTTTTTATTTATTTTTTGATAAATCATGCATTTATGAATGACACATTTGTGTGTTTATTTTGTATCAATATTATTCTTTATTACATTTTTCTTTTTTCTTTAATACTCATATCATTAATTATTTCCTTTATTACTGTGTATTAAATTCTGTAAAAAGAAGCAATTTGTTCCAATTTATGTGGAGTGATAACGTGTAAAACACTTACAATTTATTTGTGATATGAACTCTTTAAAATTGAATTGAAATGAAAAAGTAGCATGAATAGTTGCCACTTATAAATACAGTAGCAATGAACGGACTGACCCATTGTGATAAGATTTATGAGTTGTTATTAAAGGTCGATTCACCTAGCATCCTTCCTTTATCAACTGACATTACGGCACCAGGGGGGAAGTCGACACAGTGAATATAGTGTTTAAGGCAACATATGAGCAGCTTCAATAGATTTGTTCTCCATTCCATTAATTAAATTTAAGTTTTTGTTTTTATTTATTATATTTATTTCTTTTGTTTTATTTCATTCTTACTGCCACAAAACACGAAAAGCTTGAAAAAATAAAATTTATTTTAGCGATTTTTAGGGTTCCGTGCACCAAAGGTGAAGGGAACCCTATTGTTTTCCCTATTTTTTAAATAACAGTAACGTAGAAAACAGCCTGTGTCAGATAGACAAAGAGATAGACAGACAGACGGACGGACATACTTTCGAAAACACTAGAGTTCCCTTTCACGTTTGGTGTAAGGAACCCTAAAAAAGCTTACAATGTATGACGGATTCTATGTGACTCGGCCTTTATTCATAAAAAATATTTTTAATGCATACAAGTTTTGTAAAATGAATGATTTCCATTTAAAAATTTATTTTATGAGTCCTTAATAAAACGAAATCAGTTTTTATGAATTAAAAAAAAACGCCACATTAGCCCCACAGTTTTGCAAGAGCTTTTTTTATTTAAAAAAATTAAATATGCAGGCATTTTCTTGACCATATTAATTTTTTGCTCAATAACATTTGAAAGCAATGTTGCAGAAGCCACATTCTGATGTTGGGTCGACCAAAAGCGGTTAAACTACTGGGCATTCACCATCATACTGATTGTTTGTTTCTTTGTGTTGCATGCAACATTATAGAAACGCCTTTTGCTTAAATACCAACTAAACAAAAAATAGTCCAATCCGACATTTCTACAACGCTTGGTAGGCTGACTAATAATTCCTCAGCAATAGATTTGGACATGCAAGAAATTTGCATTTGTAAGAAATTGAAAAGACATGCATGCAAAAAAAAAAATTCGACCAGCCTCAAACTATTTTACAAATAATCAAATCAAAACGTTTAGTCTGTCAGGCCGGCCGCTTAAAAAATCACAGTAACACAGTAACTTTGGTATGTATTAATTATATTTTTTTTATTTTTATTTTCTATTATTTCCCAAGCTCTGTTTTTAACAGCAAGCAAATTTGTTTTATTTTTTTTTTCAAAGCTCTATGCTGCAGAGTTTTGTAGCCAAATGGGGTATAATTATGTATTTATTTATTTTTTTTACTATTATTGTTTTAAATTTATGTATAAGTATATATTTTTTATCTTACTTTGATGAAGGTTTTTAAGTTTCTTTTGTTCAGAGGTTTTTTTGTGTTGCTTTTTGGATTTCCGTTTCTTGTGTTAATTTCTAGGAAAAGTGTATTAAAAAAAGGAACGATTAGAGTTACATTTGTGTGGCAATAATTTTTACTTTGACAGTTTTTAAAAGAATTTAATTTTTTTTTTGTGAAAAATATTTCTCATTAATAATAGTACTTTTACTGTCCATTACTACGTTTACACGTGCACTATTTGCAAATAAATTAACTCACTGTTTATACGGCACTGTAAATGTATAAAAACTTGGTAGCACTTCTATAGAAATGTTACTTATGTTTACAAAAAAATTGTGTAAATGTGTAAAATAACAAATAATAATTTGCTTTTATTGTCATTATTTTCTCCTATCCATGTTTTTTTCTGCAATATTTATCAATTTATTGTTTTTTATTAGCAAACATTTGTAAGTATGGCAACCTCAAGCATTTTATTTGCAATTAATGCGACAATCGTGAATAGTTTTCGCAATAAAAACAATAATATGGCAACAATTTACAGTTTGTGCAAATAAGTCGTCAGTATTATTAAATAAGTAATTCTAAATTAAATGTTTATGCAAAAGATAAAAAACATTTAATTTTCAACGTCAACTCAGACTTTTATACCTCTTTCTTCTCTCCCTGGACACTTGCGCTTGCTTGTTGTCTTGCAATTATTCTTATCTTGGTTTTTTCTTCTTCAAGATTTATTTCTGTTTTCTTTTATAATAAATAAGTACATATGTACATACGAGTACATATATTTCCTTAACAAGTAGTTTTTGCCTTTTCTGTTCCATGTTTAATTTTAATTTCTATTTCTCTGTCGTTTTTTTATTATATCTAGAATTGTATGTTTTTTTTGCTCTTCTGTACTCCGACTTCTTTCAATACTTCTTGTTATTTGTTGTGGCTGTCACTGCTTCAGACTGTATTGTGCTGCTGCTATGACATGAGCACTTGTTGCAACTTGTAAAAGAATAATATGTATGGATAACGTGTTGGGTTCCTAACCAAATACCCACTAAGTAATATTTGTAACATTTGTTTTTTTTTATTAAGTCTAGCATTTGTTACTAACAATTCCTTTTGTTGTTGCATTTCATTTTCTACAATATTATAAGCACTTCCATAGATACATATGTACATACAGTGGTACCCCGTTTTAACGAATGATATAATGTCAGGCCGAATCCTTAAATCGAAAATTTCGTTAAATCACACCGGACATTTTCCTTTACTTTCAATCATAATATGAAAATTTTCAATGTGCACAAAGTAGATATCCATATTTTTTTATTTAAGTACAGTAAACGAAAACTTCTTATGTTATGTTATTTATGAAAAATAGCAAAATTGTCACATCAAAAAGAAAAAAAAATTTAACAGAAATAAAATAAAAACAGTTTATGAAGTAAATTTTGATTTTGTTCTCAAAGCGAGGAGCTGATATGGTGAAAATCTATGCATGTACATTTATTTCCTCATATTTTTGTTTCTTCTAGACAACTTATCAAACACTCCGTTATATCGAGTACAAATTTTTTTTGGTTTGCTTGCTTTATAAACCAACAAAAGAAAAAATTCATCGTACGTTTAAATGCGAGTTAAAAAAAGTACCTTTAAAAAAAGTACGTTTAAAAGAAAAAAGTACCTTTTGAAAAAAAGACCTTAAAAAATATGTCTAAAAAAGTAACTTTTTTAAAAAAGTACTTTTTAAAAAAGTAACTATTAACAAAAGTATCTTTTAAAAAAAGTAAATTTAAAAAAAAGTTCCTCTTTAAAAAAAACCTTTGAAAAAAGTACCTATTTAAAAAAGTACCTCTTTAAAAAAAGTACCTTTTAAAAAAAGCAACTTCTAAAAAAAGTACCTTTTAAAAAAGCGCCTTTTAAAGAAGTACCGCTTTAAAAATAACTACCTCTCTTAAAAGAAAAGTACTCTGAAAAAAGGGCCTTTTTAAATAAAGTACTTTTAAAAAAATACCTCTTAAAAAAGTACGTTTTAAAAAAGTACCTCTTTAAAATAAGTACCTTTATTATTAAAAGGTAACACTCAGGCAATGAATGCCTGATAACGCAGACAGTTGGTGAAGGAAGATATAGAAGAAGGCTTCATTCTTTTACAACTCAGCATTTTGCACGTTTTTAATAAGGCTGTTTTGCAGCGCTTCTGGTGTCAATGAGGCGTATTAAATTTTCGAAGATACGCTTAGTAGCCATTTTATTGGTTATTTTACTTCTCCGATGATTCTGCTACACATTACCGACGAAGGAGGGCGCTCTGATGTTATATAAGGATTAGTGTCCGCTGTAGCCGGTGTAGTTCAGTGGAAGTTCACTTGAACTTTTCTACAACAACTGATGCAAAGGGGCAATAATGACCATCAGTAAAATGCGTTGTGTTGTTATTTAACCACTGGCAGAGAACGGGATCGATCGAACCTATTACCTTTTTTAAAAAGTACCTATTTAAAAAAGTATTATTTAAAAAAGTACCTTTTAGAAAAGTACATTAAAAAGTACTTTTAAAAAAAGTACCTTTAAAAAAGTACCTTTAAAAAAATACCTTTTTAAAAAAAGTATGTACTTTTAAAAAAAGTACCTTCTTAAAAAAAGTACCTTTTTAAAAATAGTACCTTTTAAAAAAAGTTCCTTTTAAAAAAAGTTCCTTTTAAGAAAAGTACCTTTTAAAAAAGTACCTTTTTAAAAAGTACCTTAAAAAAGTACATTTTAAAAAAAGTACATTTTAAGAAAAAAGTACCTTTTAAAAAAAGTACCCTTGTAAAAAGTGTACCTTTTTAAAAAAACACCTTTCTAAAAAGTACCTTTTTAAAAAAATTACCCAGTTAAAAAGTACATTTTTCAAGAAAGTATTTAAAAAAGTACTTTTCAAAGCAAGTGCCTTTTAAAAAATTGGTTTTTTTTAAAAAAGCACATGCCAACAGTTTTTAGTTAAAAAAAAAGAGTTGCATGCAAAATCGAAAAAATAAGTTTTTTAAAAGTTCTTATTTTTCTTTATCCTACATAATTTTCGGGCTTTGAAGGTCAAAGGTCAAATGATCTTGAACTTTGCATAAATAAAGAAGGTCGATTTATTAACAAAATTATACAAATAAGTTTGTTTGGTAAAGGCTTTGTGTGATGATTTTAAATTTTTTCTGCCTCAGTCATAAAAAATAATTTTGTTTTATGAAGGCCTTATAAAACAAAAGTATTGTATGAAAAACTGTTTTTTTTTGTAAGCCTATTAAAAACAAATAAAAAATATTTTTTATGAAAATGCTAAACAAAGTATTGTAGACACGTGCATATGTATGTATGTCCATAAGTAACGAACTCTTCGTGTTGGACTTCGAAAAAAAAAGTTTTAAATTTTGTGGTTTGCTGCTTATCGTCACAATTCTGTTCGTGTGTTATATAAAATATGTCAATTGTGTCTTATATTTTGAGTGAACATTGCTGATGAATAATATTTATGTATGTATTTATGTTATCTTTTTATGGCAGAAATTTATTTGTTAACGAAAATCTCAAGTGAATATTTTAAAGTATAAAGTGTCAATGCTGCATTCCGATAAGCGTATTCATTCGATATCTAGTTTTTCTCTTCAGTGGCTGTAGCTTCTAAAAACGATTTTTGAGCTGCAGTTTTTTTGCTGTCGTTACAGATTTAATTTTCGTGCGTATTTCAGAAGTTAATGAACAATTTACAAGACAATTTAATTTAACTCCCGCGCGCGTATAACCATTAAATTCACAAGTTTTTTGTTAAAATTTTTTTTATTATTTAATTGTGTTGCATTTCTCATCCCGTTTTCTGCTTCCTATAGAATTTTCATAATTCATTTTGCTTGTGTTCTGAAGAAACTTATATTTTTTTATAAATTATATCTGGGCGTTTAAAAGTGTGGAATTAATTAATTGCATTTTTCTTGCTCTATGGAAAAATAGAGCTGTAATTAATAGTGTTTTTTTTTGTGGGCAGGTGTTGTTCGTTTTTATAAACTTCTTTCATACTGTAGTTCGTATCTTATTTTTTTTTTTGTTATTTAAATTTAAATATTTTTGGTCAGCAGTAAACGCCATAACGAATTGCAATGGAAAAAAAGAAATTTATTATGTTTAAAAATTTTTGGGTAAGTTTTTTTGTTTTAAATTATAAAATTTCTATAAAAGTAGATTAAGGGCCATTTTCACAACTTACCTTTAGCTAAAGGTAGGATTTTGTCTGCCCGATAAATTGCTTTGCATTATAAAATCTTCATTTATTATATTTTTATCCATTAAATATTATTATTATTGATAATAATACCAATAAATAATTTAAGTTATAATAATGCAAAAATATTTATCGGGCAGACAAAATCCTACCTTTAGCTAAAGTTAAGTTGTGAAAATGGCCCTAAGGGTCATTTTCACAACTTACCTTTAGCTAAAGGTAGGATTTTGTCTGGCCGATAAATATTGTTTGCATTATTACAACTTAAATTTTTTATTGGTATTATTATCAACAATAATAATATTTAATGGATAAAAAATAATAAATCTAGGTATTATAATGCAAAGCCATTTATCGGGCAGACAAAATCCTGCCTTTAGCTAAAGGTAAGTTGTGAAAATGGCCCTAAAAAACTTTAGGGGGGGAAAAAATTCTCAGGAAATTGTAGCTCAACTTAAAATGTTTAAATATCGTATTTTAACATTTCAATGCTTTTATTATTATTTTCTTATCTTAGTGAGATAATTATTTATAAATTTTTGTTTTAAAGCAGCAATCGTTTAACAAAGGTGTCGCTTCTAAAATATTTCTTTTTACACTAAAAAAAAAGTATGAAGCTTAAGTTCATATGAAAAAAAAAAATTTAAATGATCGAGTTTTCCTTTATTTTACTCAGAAGGCAGAAATACAAAAGAGAGTTGGCCAAAAGCCCAAATAACGACAGCTACATACAGTCAAATTACACTGTACAAAAAAATTTTCTTTTTAAAAAATTAAAATTGACGTTCTTAAAAAAAGTAAATCATGTCGAAATTTTATTTTTAGAGTGTTTAAGTTCCCCCCCCCCCCCCCCCATTTGGCTTGCAAAAACCAGCCAAACTCAAGATTCCCCATTTTTTATCTTAAAAATTCTCTTGTGGGAATTTAATCTTTTGCGTTGTGGCTTCAAAAATATATTGAAGTTAGCAATACTCAGATTTTAAAAATATAGAATTTGATTCATATATAATTCCAACAAATGATTTATCAATAGATATACTATTTCGTTTACTAGACGTTTATAATCGAGTACTATTACCAATAAATGCGCAAATGCGAATTTTAATAACAGCTGTTATTCATTGTTGAACTGTTCCAGCTTTAGGAGTAAAAGTTGATGAAACTCCAGGTCCTCTTAATCATACAAAGTTTTTAGTTAATCGTCCAGGTTTGAATAGCTAAATTACCTTTTCCTCTGGCTAGATGGCATGAAAAATGACTGGTTTTAGCTAGCAAATGGCCAAATTGGCATCACTCAACGAAAGCAATACACTTATCCCTCGATTTACACGATACTTTTTTTGCACGATTTCACTTTTACACGACTATTTTGGTTTTCGTGCAAAATGAGAGATTTATGATTTATTTTGTTTAATGAATAAAGTTTTATTTTCATGTGTTTTGAGTAAACGCTTCTGATATTCTAAAAACTAAGTTGAAATACATATATAATTTCTTAATAAAATCATTTTTTTTCGCGATTCTGCCTTTATTTTCGATTTACACGATTTTTCATACAACAATTTAAAATTTCGATTTACACGACTTTCTCAGGAACGTATCTATCGTGTAAATTGAGGGATAGGTGTAATTAATATCCAAACATATATTGCAATTGGTGTTGGTTACTTTGTTGTTTACTAGCGGTCTCCACTAGCCATGAACTTCATATAGGCATCATATTAGACATCACAAATGGCTAATGGAGACCGCTCATGTCCATGTTTTGTCCATGCTCTGACTGAAATGGATGACCGAACATAGGTCTGTTCCAGATGCATAACAAAACAGTCCGAACTTGTACAAAGTTATCCAAAAGCGTTCCAAATAGCAATTTTTGTGAAATTTTGAGAGCAAATGAGAGAGTAATTTTTTTTCATTTCCTGTACAAACTAGTACGAACTTTTTCTTCTGGGTAAGTTCGGACAAGAATTAAATAATCAGCTGTTTTTTTGTTTACATATGAAACTGAAAAATTAATAAGAAAATTTGCAAGTATAGAAAAAAAGTTTTTACATACAAATTTATTACAAATCAAAATTGAAGGATTTTTGAACAAAGTTGAAGTTGTAAGTACATTTGTGCATATTTCTCAATTTCTTTAATATAAAAAAATGTTCTTTTTAAAAAATTAACTATTTTGGAACTTATTTTCATTTACTTTTTACATCTTTTGGCTTTACAATGTTATGCGTTTTAAGCGACTAAAATCACTTGAATTAAATTTAATGTAAAAAGTAAGCAACATTAATATTTCAAGATGTGCAATTATGGTTTCTTGCGTTCCAGCAATTTTGGATAACTTTTGCATATTCAGAGAGTAATTTTCTTTTTTCTCTCATTAGTCCGAACTTGTACAAAATCTTGTGGAACACACCTCATACATACATAAATTATGTCTGAGCAACAATGTTCGCCATGAGATTCGCGGTTCGCAACCGCGAAAAGAAATAAAGAAATGAGACACCACAAAATTGGTAAATATTCCATCTCTATTGCACTAACACAAGATACTTTGCACGTATTCACCACAACAAAGAAGTTGATGAATTTTTCACAGTTGCTCTGCCGGCATGATGTCCATGTCATGCCCAAGTCTATGATTAGTGGAGATGTAGGGTTAAACTGAATCATGAATTTCTTGTTTATGTTGTTTGTTGCTATTGTTGGGTGTGTTGGAAATTTTCGAAAATTCTAATGACAGATAAAATCAACAACAAAAATATCAAAAATAAAATGCAGAAATATGATTTCGCCCCTCCAACTACCAACAGCAATAATTGCTTCTGGCTGTTTTTGGAATCTCTCCTTTTTCCACATCTTCGTTATTATTTTCGATTTTATTTTCTTATTAAGTTTTTATTTACTTTTTTTTACATATTTATTGTGATTTTATTATTTTATTTTGCTTTGTCTGCACTTTTCTTATTTGCCAAGGCAGTCAATAATTTTGTGTTTATTGTTGTTGTTGTAATAAATCTATGATATTGTTGGTGTTGTTGTTGTGGCTCACACTCCATCTTGGTTGGCAATTCTTTCGACTTTGTCTTGAGATAGAAATCTGTTTGTTGTTGCCTAGTTATTTGAAAATGCATTTATTAACGGTTTTTTTTTTAATTTTATTACCCAGGCTTGCATTCGAATAAAAATATCTAGAAGCATAAATTAAAATATTGCGTAATAAAGTTTTTTTTTATTGTGGTAACTGCTAAATGGGAAAATGTTTATGTATGATGTATTTGTTTTATAATACGAGTATTTAGGTGAGTTATGGGTACATATCGCTCATTTTCTACAACAACATCATAACTCAAAAAGGCTAGTTTACCATAAAACAAGTTTAAAATTTTTAATTTAATGGAAAAAGAAAATTTTATTTTTTATTTTTCTCTCAAGAGTGGACAAGATACTTACATACATATTTGTATCAAATTTTTACAAAATATGAATGATTGCATTAACTCTAAAATAAAATTTTTTGAGTTCTGACGTTATTTCAGTAAATGACCGATATGTATGTACATATATACATACATACTACATATGTACATAAGTAAATACGTACATGTCTAGACGCATATGTACATCTATCTATCTATATAATTAATAGGCAAACATGTTTTTTGTCATCCCTTTTACGCTGGTACCACTGCACCGATTTTAAAAAGATTTATATGGTTTTAAAGGATTTTTTATACAGATGTGCAGAATCTATATTTTATTAAAATCGGTTTAGTATTTTGGGAGCTATAAGCGTTTAAAGTTGCTACTACTACATGCAAACATATCACACACGCATTTATTAGCTTACAAGTAAAAAAGAAACAAAACATGAGTGTGTGTGTGGGTTTGTAGTATTTCTCTTGATCTAACAATTTTTTTCTCTTATTTGTTGTTGTATGAAAGCCATAATACTTATAGGAAGAGAGTTAAATAAATTTAATTAACTTGTTTAAAGGGATTTTGTTTATGTTTTTTTAATTTCATGTATTATTTAATTATGCTTGCATATGTATGTAAGTTTGTGTGTGGCTGTGTTTTAATGAATTTTTTATGAAGTTTACATAGATACATTTTCTTTGAATCTTAAATTATTTACATTTTGATTCTAGAATACGGACGAGTGTGTCGTCCGTTTGGCATATTTAGTATGTTATAAATAAATAAACATGTTTTATAGGGTGTTTTTTTAAGAGGTATAGAACTTCGAATTGAAATAAAACACAAGAAAATCGTTTTAATGTCCATCAATTTGGCTTTATTGGAAGGATAATTTTATGCCATTAATGTTTAAATATGATTTCGGGCATGTGGCCGCCGCGGCTGGCTCGAATAAAGCCAATTCTACAGGTCCAATTTTCAACCACTTTTTCGAGCATATGGGGCCGTATGTTGGCAATAACGCCACGAATGTTGGCTTCCAAGTCCCCTAACGTTTCTGGTTTGTTGGCGTAGACGAGCGACTTCACATATCCCCAAAGAAAATAATCCAATGGTGTCAAATCACACGATCTTGGTGGTCAATTGACAGGTCCATTCCGCGAAATTATGCGCTCATCGAATGTTTCCTTCAATAAATCGATTGTGACGTGCGCTGTGTGGCATGTAGCGCCGTCTTGTTGGAACCACAACTCATCCACATTCATGCCATCCAATTCGGGAACAAAATAGTCGGTTAGTCGGCTCCAATTGCTGTGCACGGTGGCGAATCGATTCATTCGGGTCCTCTTCAACACTTTGCTTTACAGCGGCAATTGTTTCTTCGGTGCGCACTGTTCGACGTCTCTGCGGATGCGTATTATCACATAGAGTAAACGTAGTGCGAAAACGATCCATGGTTAACCGAATTAATTGCTCTGATGGACGATTATGTCGACCATAAAATGGACGGAGCTTGCGGTAAACTTCGCGAACTGAACCATTATTTTCGAAATAAATTTGCACGATTTGCAAGCGTTGTTCTTTTGTCAACCTGTTAATGATGAAATGGCAAACCAAACTAAATATTAATCACTTGACATCTGACAAAATGGCCGCCAGTTAAAAAAGTGATGCCAACTTAAAGTTCTATACCTCAATAAAAAACACCCTTTATTTGCATGTGTCCTAAAGACAAATTTTAACCTTTAATTAAATTTAAATTTTAAGTTAAACTTTACTGATCTAATTTTTGTTTACTTTTCCTTTCATTTCAGGTATGTAATATTATTTGTGTCACATTGTACCTGATATTAACAGAGGGATTTCAATGCAATCGAAAGAAATTGAAGTTTAAGTATATTTTATTTGAGTAAGTGCATATATTTATTTATACTAAGTACATATAAATATATGGCCAAACAATAAATACACTTTCCATTCTTTTACTATAAAAATGTACATATGTACATACACATTACATAATTTTACGAAAATATTCGTGAACTGACCTAATAAATTAGCAAACAAAAAGAATACAAAAATTATAAGCTAAAGACCATAAGTATACAAAAAAAAAATACAAGTTGAAGTAAACATTCAAAGCATAACAGCAATTATTATGTCATACCTTCAACATGTTAAGAAATATACAACCCCACAAATACATTAGCCGGTGCAGATGAAAAACACAAACAATATCAATTATAATGTTGTACTCTCAGCTTATTAGCAATTGGGTCCATTAGTAAAAATCGATGGTATTATAAGAAAAGAAGAACATATTTTTAACCAAGTAGAGAATAGAACGTATTTTGTAAAACAAAGTGCTTAATCATAGCAAGAAGGAGAAGAAGGGGTTTTTTTAAATTGTGTTCCTCCTTCCAAATAGTGTTTAACAGATTTTATAACATAAACGAGCAGAACTTTGCCATCTATGGACCAATTAATAAAATTCCAGGTCCAGCTTTTGTTTGGGAATTTAGAAGGGAGATCAATCGATCAATTTTCAAAATGTCTTTTTGCAAATGAAAGAAGTTCACTAATTTTTTTTAATAGGTGGGGGGGGGGAGGAGTGCGCACTGTGTCCGCAAAAAAAGAATGGATTATCAAATTACCTTGTTGTGTGTGTACCAATTTTCAAAATTCTTTTTGCACATGTAAAATGGTGGACCCAAAAAGTTATTTCTGAAAATATTCTGGAGAACATTGTGTCACCATATGAAGAAGTAAACAAGGATATAGAAGCGCGCTAATGAAGCAAAACTCATGTCGATGTCTGGTCCTACTGTAATGTACAGGGACAGTTTGCTGTGAAAGCAATTGGTAAATTAATTATTTGGCAATAAAAAAATATATATATTTTTTTTAATTTGTTAACGCACTAATAAATCCCAAATTACTATTTTACTTATTCAGTAAAATATTTTTTTTTTTTTTATTAAAAATACATTGAAACAATTCCCAAAAGAGACTAATTATTAACTTGATTGCACCCGATCAAAAATACTTGTGTGGCAACACTCTATTCTAGAATAGCTATTGTTGTTTTTTTACGTTGCATACTTCTTACAACTACAATTCGAGCTGAAAAAAGTCAGGTAATGTAGCAATGGTAAAGTAAGAAAATGAAAAAAATTTTGATTATTGAGTTCTTGTTTCAACTTTGATATTTGTTGAACTTCTCTTTTGTTTAAGTGAAAGTTTAATATAATAACTCTAATTTTAAAGGTAAAGAAGGTCCCCCCCCCTGTTTAAAGGTAAAGGATCTGCATTAGCAACAGTGAAAAGAGCATAGGATCCAGCTAAATCCCTCAATAATCAATTTCAATGTATTTTTAATAATTAAAAATGTTTTACTAAATAAGTAAAATAATAATTTGGGATTATTTGGTGTACGTGGCTGCCTGCATGTAATTCGGGTACAATCTGGATCATTCCTTTTTGGAATTATTAGGCCCAATAATTGACTTCTCAATTATGTGTCATTTATTTTTAAGTGCCTCTTAAGTACCGAATTCATTTTTTCAGTATAAAGTTGAGAGCCATTTAAATGCGCAACCTTGTCTATTTAAATCACATTTAAGTCTTACGAGCATACCATATGTTATTGTGCTTGTGTGTGTTTATTGAAAACATGTACATAAACATCCTGTGGTCGTATTAAAAAGAATTTCGTTTAATTTTCATAAATATATAACATATACAATGCATAGTATCATATCATGGAATAAATAAATAGAAAAATGCGTTCTGATGCTCTTTTGGTTTCATAAAATGTGTTTTTATGCAATTTTAATTTTCTTCATATTGATAACCTTAATTTCTTATTTACATTAAACATCTGTTTTCTTTTAGAACTATCAACATTTCACAGTGCTACCACACTTTCATAGTATTTAAGTGATCATTTAATTTTTCGACTGAAAAAATTAAACTGCAATTAAGTGCAACTTAAAATTAAGTGGCTATTAGCTAAATGACACTTAATTGAGAAGTCGATTATTGGGCCTTAGTGTGTTAAAAAATTTTAAACTTAAATTGTAACAATTTCCAAAAAACCCAGAAAAAATATTTTTTGATAGAGTGCAAACTATTTCCGATTGTGCTAGAATGTCCTCTTAAAAGTTCTAACAATCTGCTGGTGTTTGTCAAAAAAAAAAAAAAAATAAAAAATAAGATTCCTTTAAATTTTTTGAATTTACTTGTCGTTCATACTGTATGGATGTGTCATCTGTTGTCAAGTTGAAAAAAATGACAACTTGTTTTTTTTTGTACATACATACATACTTCCCTTTTGACTGCAAATGCAGTAATTTTTGTTACGCGATGTTGCTGCTATTGTTGTTGTTGTTGTTCTTTATCAATGACTGATGAAGCCGCTGCCTCAACATTAACGAGCGACGATGCAACATTTAAAAAACACAGCATGGAAAAGAAGAAGAAAAAGCGTATGAAAAGTACTTTGTAGCCGATCACACCCAAGTTTAAAGCAGGCAGGAATTTTTTATACAGTGTTGTAGTGTGGTGAGGGTTACACTGATGGGGCATGTGTATGGATAACAAAGAACTGCATAAAGTTTTTATGTATATGGGTGTAGTTTTATTTTTTTATTTTTTTCCAATTTAAAGCAATGTCAGGGCTACAAATGAGGCGCGTTGTGTTCTTTTTTTTTCGAAGAAAAAAGTTCAACATTTCAGACATACTTACATATATTTATAAAATATTTTTATGAATACATATGTATGTATAGATGTGTGTATAGTGTGCAACATTAAAAATTATGAAAAATGTAAAACATTTTTCTGCAAACCCGCATCTCCCCCTTGTTTTTTGCAACAAAAGTAAAACAAGCTTTAATTAAATAATGTTGGGCAGCAGGCGCCTTTGTCTTTTATTAAATGTGAATTTATTACAATATCCATGCATACATATGTACATACATATGCAAGTATGTATTTATATATATTTTTACTAAGTTAGCAAACATTTAATTCATTTTTTATTTGCTTTTGTGGCAAAAAAAAAAAATAAAAATAATATACCCCTGATAGTTGTCATAAGCAAATAAATCCAAAACACAACATTTGTCAATTTCAATATGTTTGCGTGGTAGTTTTATAATGATTGACCATGTCAATGGCAGTTAGGGCTGAAAATACTCGTATATAAAAAAAAAAAATAAAAAATTACACGATATAAATTAACGCTAAAAAGTATTTTATTTGAACTTCAACAACTCATGTACACTATGGTGCAAGTAAATGGCTTGGTGCTGCAGTTCAGTGCCTTTTAATTTGTTTACCAACATGTCAGTGAACTCAATAGTGGTATTCGAGGTTTGGCTGCCATACATACATATGTTGCAATTAAATGTTCAGATAGCAAATGCTGTAATTTCACCAAGTTACTTACACCTTTAGCTCAACTATCACAGAAAAAACTAAATTTCATTTTCAGTAACCAAATTCGTTGAATCAGTAAATATTTTATTTGAATGCGGTCCTACAAATAATTTTTAAATTCTGATAAAAATTTTGTAAAAATTTAAATTAATCATAATTCGGCTGAGAGAAAATGTTATTTCAGTGTGTTGGTGTTTATCTTGCTTGTTGATAGGAACAACGTGCTGTTGTGCGGTTGTTGTTGTTTAGTTGTTGTTTATTTTGTTTGATCGTGTTGTATACATGTAAATGCCGAAATGTAGCCGACAAACGTCGTGGCCTGTTTCTTCTCTATACAGTGTTTTGGTACAAATTAATTTAGTGGAACAGTACAGAATATTTACTGAAACTAAGTTTGATTTCAAACAAATATTTGTTTAAAAATTTTTTGGGAATAATTTTTTCTGTGTAGAACACAAATTCAAATTATGTCAAGGTGTAATGTAACGATTTTAAAAATCGAATGTGAATATTGCTTATCGACCAATTAATAGAAAATATGATCCAAGTTATAAATAATTAAATTATCAGGAATACTTTCTTATTTCCAATTCTTATTGAATGAAATATTTTTATTAATTAATGTGATTTTCTAAACAAAAATTAAACTAGAGCTTTTTTAAATTATTCAAATTACATATATGGAACTTATACTTGTTTCACGCATTTCCGCTCATTTTAAAAATAATATCAAACTATTAAAAACAATTTAAAGAAAAAAAAAAAACAACATAGAAAATTTATTATTTGACATATTGTCAGAAGTGTACATAAAATAATTCAAATTTATTGGCGCTTGAACCAAATCATCAGTAGACTTTAACCACAAATTTTAAACAGTCACAAACCTCTTACTTTATGCATAGACTTTCAAAAACTATATGAGAATTCACAAAATCACAAAAGATTTTCAAAAGTATTATTATTTTATGAATTCCCATATAGTTTTTGAAAGTCTATGCATAAAGTAAGAGGTTTGTGACTGTTTAAAATTTGTGGTTAAAGTCTACTGATGATTTGGTTCAAGCGCCAATGAAATACGTATATAGACATGCTAAACTACCAGCAAATAAATTTGAAAAAAAAAAACAACAATTAGATTTTTTTGCCTCCTACTTGCTATTGTTTGAAATTGTTCCCCGGAAAAAATTTCTCGCAAAATTTTGTTCATAATTGCCCTCATAGTTTTTGGGAAAAGCCCACGGGAATAAAAACCGGCGATGCCATATGTTTTTTTTTCGAACTTGCGAGTTTAAATCTCTTACTAATCTCTAAGTATTTCTAAAAAATTTTCTGATAAAGGTTCGAACATATGTAATACTTTTGAAGTTTTGTTAGTTACGTGGTTATATATATATATATATATATATATATATATATATATATACATACATATATATATATATATATATGTATATATATATATATATATATATATATATATATATATACATATATATATATATATATATATGTATATACAGTAGTTTTCCGATTTAACGAACATTCGACTTTGTGAACATCGCATATATATATATATATATACTACAATAAAATCTTTCGCTACTACAATAAAATGAGCTCTAATGAAATCAAGCAACTTGTTCCTGAGAACCTAAAATTTTTACGCACAACATGTGCTTCATTAAGGGCTCATAATCGTACGACTTTTGAAAAAATACAACCCTGATATAATGAATTATTATTGTATTTTAAAACTGTTTGCAAACTCATATCATATACCAGGATTGTATTTTCTCTAAATTCGTTTGACCATGTATGTATATTTGTTGATGTAAAATTTCCTGTAGTAAAAAAAAATCCCAGCGTTTTGATTGATTTTTTGACACTGGCAGAATTATTTTTTATGATTTTTTTTTAATTTTTCGCCAACAAATTCTTTAGATATGCATAAATATTAGTGTCCTTCACAAGACTATTTATAACACCTTTCAAGACACGAGAGACTTTTTCAAATGCCTTACTACAGCGAAATATTCTAAAAGAATCGCTAAGCAACACACTTTTAGAATATTTCGCTGTAGTAAAGCATTTGAAAAAATCTCTCATGTCTTGAAAGGTCTTATAAATAGTCTTGTGCAGGACACTAATAAATATATATGTACATATCATTACCTTAATATAAAAAGGCCCTAACTCATATTTTTTTTAAATCGAGTTCTTTATATATTTCGCTAGAAAAACCATCTAATGTATTCAAAAATGCAAAAATCTCAATTTCAAAAAAAAAATGAGTTAGGGCCTTTCTTTATTAAGGTAACGATATGTACAATGATGCGATAATTGAAATTTTGTATATTTTGTTATATGATGACATGCTGCAATAAATACTGAACACTGTTAATGAGTCTTTTGTTGTTGCAATTTTTTTAGCTAGCTTTTTAACTGGCCGCCTTTAGTTTTAACCGTTTTTCATTTGTTTATTCATTTATTTTTATTGATTATTTACCGTTGGCGTGGAAAATGAAGTCATAATTTTTTTGTTTTTTAGTTTGCATTGCTGATGCCCTTTCTCCAAATAGTGGATAATTTTAATTTCTTTTAACTTTTAAATGGCAATTAATGTTTGCTTTAAAGCAAAAAAAGAAAAACTAAATATGTATACATATATTATTTGTAATTTGTAGACAGCTGTGCATAAAGAAATATGTACATACATACATACATGCAAGTCTTACAAGAGAAAAGCTTAGATTAGGTTGAATTGGTAGCTCCTTAATCATAGCTTCCTTGGGTCTATTAGTAGGTCCCGTACCCGGAGAAAAAAATTACATCATGACAATTGATCACATGCGTTGTCAAAAATGTGTCAACAACGTTTGCGTTAAAATTGTTTACAACAAAGTATTGACAATGAATGTGTAATATTTCGAACGATTTTATGTTATTCCACTTCAATTTGCCTTATAAACATACCGGTTTCGGCTATGTAACATCTTCAGTAATCAAGTTGACAACTAGCGTTTTCAATAACCAAAACTTGACAACGTACCGTTATCAGTTCGTACACGTAACTGCACTTACATACACGTACAATTGAGTAGTTAGAAAAAGTGTTATATTTATCAAAGGCAATGTTGATTTTGCAAAAAAAAAAAGTTTAGATGGCTAATAAGTTTATAAATTTCTTAAAAATATAATTTTTTGAAAAAGCACCGTGAGTACTTGCGAAAGCTTTTCTACTAATTATCTGTTTTTTTATTATTGATATATGTAGATTCTTTGTAAGCAATGAGAATGTAGTTCTTTAAAAATTTAAAAAAAAAAAAATGTTTTTTACTGGACAGTTATTTAAATTATTAACGCGAACTGTCACAGTGTGTCCATATGGACACAATAAATAACCTGTCTGGTACTAACTGAGACATCAAATGTAAATACATGTGTTTAAAGTAACGGTAAAACCTGTATCAATGTTTATTGTCACTAAGATTCAGCTAATATGATCAAACTGGCCGCGAAACATAACATTAAGCAACCGTGTTATGTTTCGCGGCCAGTGTGACCATATTAGTGTATTTTGGGCTAAATTTAGCTCATTTCTTCTGGATTTAGCTTTAAAATTTTTATTTAGCTCTTACCTTATTTTTTTTTAGCTTTTTTTAAAAAGTGACTTAGCTTTTTTAGACTTTTTTAAATCTAAATTGCGTATTCTCTAAATGTATATCCAAAGACATTCAATTGTTATAAAAATTATCCTTTTTTATCATTTATAAATATATAAATATATAAATTTTTTTTTTAAATTGTAAAATGTAAATTGTAAGACAATTTTGTAACCAAAATGGAAAATGTAAAAATAGAGGACAATGACAGAATGGTTGGAGTTACAATGGCAAAAGTTAAATTCATATTAGTGGCCAGAAGAATTACGTCTTTTGACTATACAGTTCTTTGACTTCAGCTGAACGTGCATTCAGCGGTATGAATTTACTTAAAACAAAAATTAGAAATACATTTACTTTATATAACATTAATTCACTTTTAAAAAGAGCTTTCGTATTTTAGTACAAATGTTTTAACATTTTTAAAAAATCTTTAAACTTATTTTGAAAAGTTTTTGTTTAATAAATAATTACATTAAAAAACCAGGTATTCAATATTTTTTATTTCATATAATAAAAAAATATTTTTGTGTATGTATATGTATGTATATATTTAGCGTTATTTTAGCAATAAGAAACTATTAAAAAGTGATCAAAGAAGTAGAAAAAAGTTTAGATTTATTTGCTGGCTTAAAATATAACTTTTTAGCTTATTTTAGCCTTTTTTTTCAAACGTCATTTAGCTTAATGTTACTTTAAAATCTGGTCACACTGGTCGTGGCATATGAGAGCTTCTCTCTATCCGATAAACTCAAAAGTTGGCCAACAATAATTGTTCTGTGTGAAACCGCTGGATCACAGAAGTTGTGTTTTATGCGTTATAATTAAAAAAAAAAGTGTTTGTTATAACTGAACTCAACTGTATTTCGATTCAGAGTTGTTTTGTTTATCTTACAAAAATAACCTAAAAAAGATTTTTTTCTTCTTATTTTGCCAAAATTTTCTTGACAAACTGTATACAAATATGCATAAGCGTACAAAAATATTTTCTTTCTCATATTAAATTTGAAGAAAATTTTGCATTCATTTAATGTTTTATATGTTGCTGTTGTTTTGACTTAAGGGGTAACGTTGGTTGACAAGAGTTTCATTAATGTCCACGTCGTACACACGCACATGTACATATGTATGCATGTGTATGCACATGTGTTCAGTGTTGACAACAACAACAAATCCATATTTGATTATGACAGTGATGTCACTTGTAGCAATGTACCAGTGCATTCAATATAGTGAGAGTAATAAAAAAGATTTTTTTGTTGGTGTTGCATTTGTTTTCATATTTATTAACTGGCCCGTGTCGTTTTTTTTTTATCAACTTCCTTAACAGTGGAGTCTTTTTTTGAAGGACTTCTACCCCTTTTTCTTGTTTGTCGTTGCGCTGCTCATATCGTCGAACAACTCATAAATGTCAACTAATATTAAATTCCGCTGTGAATTAAAATAAAGAAGAAACAAACTGCAAACAAATAATAACCAAGAAGAGCAAAATTAAAGAAAATAAAGTACAAAATTAAATGAAAAGTGCACTTATGTACATATTTGATTGCAACAAACATGAGTTGTGGTGTTAAAGTTGCACATAATTATGTTTGTGCATATGTATGTATGTATGTTTGCATGTATGTATGTTTGCATGTATGTATGTTTGTATGTATGTAGTGTGTTGTTAATAAAGTGAGTTGTAAAATATATTAAACTGCGAGCAAACTTCATCATCATCCGCATCGGATGTATCATGCAGATTAAGAACTCGTTGGATTTCCGTTGCTATTTTGAACACGCATACATATGAACTTTGCTTTTGGGTGGGACTTAAAAGAAGAGATCCCCTTAATATTGAAAATATTTACATATTTACAAACTTCACACACACATTTATAAAAGAAATTGTAGAGAAAAAAATACTAGAAATGCTCAAAGGTACAATTAATCGAAATGCATTATTTTTATCAACAAATTTATCGATATAAATTTTAATTTGACCAATCACTGTGTAGAATCAAAGCACTGTAGCATATACATACATGCATATCTGCATAATTATAAAAATATATGTGACGCGCAAAATAGAAAGGGACCTAAGGGTAGAAACCGGTTTTGTTCAGGAGAGCAATTTTAAAGATTTAAATACGTGTATCTTTGGTGTACCATCACATCATAAAACGCGCATATCCTTGGGGCATAGGATCGGTCTCATTCGATGCTCAGATGTTGTCCACATCAAAAAAAAAAAAAAAGTGAAAATTGATTTGTTTTTAACCCTTAGGTCCCTTTCTCTATGCGCATATTTTCACATATGTATATTTTGTGAAGGTTGTTATGACAATAATACTCATATTTTCGGTTATATGTAATTCAAAAATATGAAATTTATAATTAAAAAAAGGCCCGGTTTCCACGAGTGTTATTATTATTACCCCTTGACTTTAACTTAATATTTTTTTTTTATTTTATTTAAATTTAAATTGTATATAAATAAGGTTGTAATATTTTTAGTTGAAAGAACGGCACCACTACAAATTTTCCAAATATTGTGGACAGTTTTCCAAACAACAGAAAGTTATCAACGTGTAAAAAAACTAAAATTGCTTAAAAACAGATTTTATGAATAAATTCAGTAAACTGCGACTGTGACAGGCACACGAAGGGTTCCGTACGGACACTTCATATGTAATACTATACGAACTTTAGCATACATAATCGATTATCGTACTTTCTTATGCTGATTAAACATCTGTTGTCATTTTCAAAATGTGTACAACGTCGTTCACATAATTTTTTTATATGGAAATAACAAACGTTCCCATACACTATTGCGATGTCAAAAAATGTCATAATGAGTATTCGGCAATAAAGACTTTAATGTACACGCTAAACTTTTTTGTGTTTTTTTTTGCGATTTTTCTTAGATTTGGCGCTTATTGTTCATATTTGTGATAGTTTCAGTTTTGGCGTTTTTTTAATTTTTGGTGATTTTTTTCGGTTTTTAACAATTTATTTTACTTTTGGCGCCATTGTTTTGAAGGCATTGGGTGCGGTGTGAGCCTTTCCATGACTAGTCTAAATGAATCACCCCTTTATTTTTTTTTTTTTACTTAAATTTTGCACATTCAAATTCTGCAAAAATTTGTTATTTTATTTTACTTTTTCTGATAAGAAATAAATAAATATCTTTCCTTATCAATGTTTGCGATAAGATTATTGAGGATTTAATTTTCGCCTAAAATTATGCTTTATTTTTAGTTAAAATATTAACAAGAAGAGGAAGTAGAAGTGTTTATTAAAAGCAGCCCTTATCTAAATGTTCAAATTTTCTGCCCAATTCCAAGAACTTTTTCTGTCGATTTTTAACACAAAGACAACCTAAGAACTTATCTAATATTCGTATATTTTATCTTATTAGAAACCCTGTAGATAATAGCAAAGAACGTATGGATCCATTATGAATATTAGCTAAACTTCATTTTGGTTGCTAGTCGGCACTAGTAAGTTACCAATGAAAAATTACATGACTTGACTGCTAAAAAGCAGTGAAAGTGAAAGTGAGAGTTGTTATTTAACAGTTGGCATCGGTAATACAGTTTTCAACGACTGGCAATACCTGTGAATTTTAATTCCTATTCTAATCCTGTTCTAATCCTAAATAAAGTATAATATTGGGGAATTTTTTCCAATTAGTTTTGAAAAATGATATCCTGTAAGTGATTTCCATTTACTGCTTCGCACATACGTGCTCTTTTTAGCGAGAGAGTAAACATCTCATATTTTCCATAACTTTTCGCAAAATTTTGGGTGTAATGGCCATGATTTCATTTCGAATTTTGGCTTTTAGTTGGAGAGTGGTTCTTGGTTTGTTAACGTGCACTTTTTCTTTCAAATATCCCCAAAAAAGCTGTGGGTGCAATGCGCACATTAAAATGACGTCGATATGCACGCTGTGTCAACACAATAGACTGTTGGTTTGAAAAATGAAATTCAATTATTTTTGTACGTTGTTCGATCGTGTAATTATTCATAATTACGCCGGGCTCGCAACCAAGGGATATTATTGAAGATGCTTTTCGAATGGTTAAAGGTTAGATTAGTTAGACCTCAAATTCCTTATTTTCTTTCTAAATGCTACTGGCACGAGTACTTCAAAGAGCTCAATACAAATGGCGCAAAGTGATTACTTAAGCTCAGCTAAACTAAATAAATGGAATTTAAACTACATCTCATGGCTGGCGCAGAGCTGGTGGTTTATTGAGACTTGGATAGACGTGCTGACAAACTAGATCTTTCCTACGATATTTATATTTCTGTAGAACAATAAAGAACAAAAAGTTCCCCACCTTCTGGGTGAGTTCTAGGCATCGGAACCTTACGTGGTTTTAACGCAGTTCTTTGAATGATGATTTGAATGTTAGACTTAAATCAAACGCGCCATTTGTGCTAAAAAAAAAACAATTGTACCAAATTTTCCATCCCTGAATCAAAGGTTCAATTAAACATGTCATAACCATAACAAGACAAAACAGCTGTTTGAACCAAACTTATTGGCAACACTGAATTTGAATATAGGTGACTCGACATAACGCCATAGCCATAACCAATTAAATTTTGGTTTTGGTTATGGCTATGGCATTATGAAACTTTAGTCAAAACACAGATTAAGCAGCCATATAAACCAAGTAATAAAGCAAGATTCCGTTTAATTAATTCTGAACGCAAATGGAAATTTTTGTTGCATATTTTTTTAATTAGTTGTTAGTGAAAAAAAAACCTTACTTAGCATCTCTGAGTAAAAACCAGTAGTCGGCCTATAAGTCGCACAGATAACACTCTTAACTCTTGACTTTAGTTTGGTTTACGTGGCTGCCTGATATCCATAAGCAATCAATTAAAATCGGAAGATTCTGTTTTAATGGATCTATGCAAATCCGTGATATCTACGATAGGTCGTCTAATACATGCTTGCCAAGAAGTTTGTGCTGCGTTGTGCGCAGTGCCGGGCATTCACAAATCAGATGAAAAACTGTATCTTCTTTATCCAGCCTACTAACATGTCTCCTTATTGTCCAGTGGCCCGTCAATATCAAATCCTCTTCACTCATACTTACTCCAGGTATAAAAAAGAAGAACGAGGTACCCCATTAACCCGGTGATTCAAACAAAATTTTCGTCTTTCGTCTGAAAAGAACATCAAGTTTTCTGACTTGTCAGGCAGTTCCTATTCATAAAAAACTTCACTCTATGCCGCCAAAATCAGTTGCGCACCTTCAGTAGTTTAGAATAGCCAAAAAAACACATATTTAGCAAAACAAGATTAAAGTTATCAATTTCTGACAACAAGAAATCTTATCAGCAAAATATGACCAAATTTAGATCTGGTTAAGTATTGAACTATATAATATTGTAAAAGTCTTTACAGTTGTTTATTGTTTTTTAATTCGGAGCAGAATGAAATTGTTTATAATATTTCTGTTTGCTTTGACTAACGCGTCTGCCATTAATTTAACGAGTGGTGAAATCGAATCACATTTAGAGGGCCGTATTACTAACGGAAATACTGCCCAGGATGGACAATTTCCCTACCAAGTTGGCTTAAGTTTTTCTCTTAACAAGTGGTGTGGCGGTTCTTTGATTCATACCCAATGGGTTTTGACAGCTGCTCATTGCACCGATGGTATTCAATATATGATAGTACACTTGGGTGCTACTTATCGTCTGGCAGCTGAAGTCAGCTATAACGTTTCTAAGAATGATATTATTATACATTTTGGATATAAGCGTAATACGGAAACCTTTGAGCATGACATCTCGTTGATAAGAATTCCCAGCGTGTCTCTTAGTGACAGAATCCAAACTATTAAATTACCTTCTCTGAGTGCCAGTTCTTATTCTACTTATACCGGTGATTATGCTATGATTTCTGGTTGGGGTAGAATATCTGATGAGGAAGAATTTATTACGGATCAACTGCAGTGGGCCCGTGTGCAGGTCATGAGCAACAGTGCTTGTCGTCAAAATTTCGCTTTGCTTTCGCAGCATAGCATGTGCATTTTTAATGTTAATGAAGTGTCCACTTGCAATGGCGATTCTGGCGGACCTTTAGTTTCGGTATCTGATGGAGTTCTTATTGGTGTAACTTCCTTTGGTGACACTCGTGGCTGCGCCAAAGGTTTCCCAGCAGGCTTCACCCGAGTTACCAGTTATTTAGATTGGATCAGCTTCCATACTGGCATCAAGTATTAATTTTTTTTAAATATGTTTTCGAAGTCTAAATATGTATATGTAAACATATAGTGCTTTAAATAAAATGAAGAGTAAATTTTTAAAGGAGTTTCACTAATGAGAAAGAGCGTTCAAAATGATCCATTAAAATGTTTCCTGTAGAATTTAAGATAAAAGTGCTAAAAGCATTCCAGGCCCAAAATTACAGTGAAAATAACCGGAAACCTAAATAAATTGAAATAACGAGGTGGCACTGCTTTGCAATTGGAAAGTGCGATTTTGACAGTGTGTTAAGTAGTGAAGTTTGCTGCTGCAAAAAAAAACTCTTTGTTGTTATTGTAGGCCAGTGTTTCATTTCTAAACAAAATAAGTTATCATTACTGTTTATGACACAACGTTGACGCTCTAATTTTCCAATACCATAAAAACAGGTGTAACTGGCAACACTGTTCGTACGTAGCATAACAAAAAATACGAGAGAAAGAAATATGTAAAAGAAAAGAGTTAAAATTGCCTCCTCAGTTCTCATAACATATGACATATGTCAGTGTTGCCAGTTTAGGGGATTTGTCTCCAAATTGGGGATTTGTTTCCGCGATTAGGGATGAAAATTTCGTGTTGGGGATTTGTGGGGGATGATAACCAAATTTTAGGGGATTTTTTTTTATAACTGATGGTAACAAGAATGATTTTTGAGATAAGAAATGTGCAACTGCCAAGTCTAAAAATGTGTGTTAATATTCATAGTGAATGTTTTGTAATTAAGAAGAAGTATCAAGGCAGATTAACCAATAGTGAATACTACCAAAACAAAAATACGTAACAAAGACTTGTTGGAAGCATTTCTTAGAATAAACACACTTCAAAAATAATTCAATTTGTTGTAACAAATTTAATCCTTGTGCTGCAATGCTAAAGCTCTCTAATACAAGTGCTATTTACAACAAAATTCCTGTGGCTGATGAATCGGACGATTTTGATTCTGAAGTTTTTGAAATGGTAAACTTTGGTTAAAAAATTTTTATACTTGTATATATTAAACTATGTGTAATTTTTTCTTTACAAGTTTTATAAGTACAAATTAAATTAATATGAATGTAAATATAGCTATGGATATAAATGAATTTTATTGAATAAATATCTTATTTTTGTGATTATTTTTTAAATAAAATTAAAAATTTTTATTTTTAAAAAGTTTGAATCAAATAAACTCAATTCGGGTATTTTCGGGATGAAAAATCAAAAATTTAAAAAAAACTGGCAACACTGGCATATACAGCTGCGACACGTCGCCTGCGACTCGCATTTGTTGGCGGGAAGTGTAGAGAAGCTTGCGGGGCAACAAAATTCGCACGTTATAAGAATTGAAGCGACAATTGTAACTACTGTGTCTAACATATTTCTTTCTCTCGTATGTTTGTTATGCTGTGTTGTCAGTTAAATTAATTTTTTTATAATATGCAGAGGAAAAAAATTATTTTATTTTGGTGGTAAATTTAAAATAAAAATAAAAATGTATGCACATGTTAATTCTATATTTCCCAAACTAAAAATTAGTTCCTTTATGGCAACACTGCTACGAATGAACGAATAAAAAGCAATGATCAAATTAATAGCAAAAAGTCTGCTGAAGGAACTCCAAAAGAGAACGTAAGCATTGTTGCAGCTACTTCACCCTTCATCTAAACGGGCTCTAAGCAACAAGAGTGGCATAGAACTTGAAATGTAGAAAAACATAACCTCACAAAAGAAATAAAACTAAACAAATTGAAATTTATTAGAACCTTACCCTGCAATTACACATGTAAGTGATTCGTTGCAAGTAGTGTATACCTATTATCAACGAAAATTTCGAAGAAATAACCGAAAGTCTTGTAAGTTACTTGAGAGTTTACACATTCAGTTGTAAGTTCAATTTAAAATCGTTCTCGAAGCGTACACGTCTTATGAAAATAAATTTGTTTTTGAATGGAAAAATGTGTTTATTTTAAAAATATATGAACTCAGTATTGCCGTATTCCCGATATCATAAAATACTGAAAAGTATATTTTCTTCAACAACTTTTTTTTTGCCAATATGCATGAAATTCATATATAAAAATATGATTAAAGGCTGGAACAGAATAGGAGCTGTAGTACAACAAAAAATAAATGTTTGTGTATGTCAACAAGGATTACCATGTTTTTGAGTAAAATATAATGTCAATTATTATTGGTCATTTCTTTAATACAATTTAGCAATTTTTCGCTAACTTGCGATTTTTTCGCATTTCACTGAACTTTTTTATTTTTAACGGCATTGGCGATTTCTAATAAATTTTAGGGCTTGCTTCTGATTTTGCAACTTCTCGCGAATTTTTGCACAGTTCGCGATATTAGTGATTTTTGCATTTTTCAGCTTCCTGACAATTTCGCCCATTTTTAAACAATATTAAACTTCGTTATCATTCCGCTGTTAGTAAGTTTTTGCAAATTTTCGTAATTTTCGCAATTTTTTTGCATTCTTTACAGTTTTTGATTAAAATCAATATTATGGTTTATTTGAAATTTTGCAATTTTTCGCGATTTTTTGCAAAGTTTGCGAAAAAATGATTTTTTGCATGTTTTCAGAGTCTTAACATTTTTGCGGTTTTAAACGATATTAGACTTTATTACGAGTATCATCCCGCTGTTAGTAACTTTTTGCGAACTTTGGTCTTTTTCACGATTTTTATATTATTTTTAAGGACTTTTTTTTTAATCAATATTGTGCTTTGCAATCGTTAAAATTTAAAAAAAGTTGTTGCAAATTTTTAGTTTTCGCGAATTTTCCGAAATGTTTGCTTGCTTTACAGTTTTAGCGAGTTTTAATAAGTTTTAGTATTTCTTTCCAATATTGCGATTTTGCGGAATTTTGTTGCTTGAATATTTAAAATTTTTTATTGATTTTTACACAACACATACGAAATTAATTCGAGCTTGAACAAATTCACACATTATTCTTGTATAATCTAACAAGGTTTTTAAGAAAATATTTAATTGGTAACCATGCAGAAAGCTTTAATATTCTCTTCACATTTTTTTCTTGCTGCGCTACTAGTTACGCCGTCAGCTTCAACTACTACTACAACTATTCTATTCTGTTGCAGCCTAAAGATGCATTGTTGTATAGTTGTGTTTTTTATATATTATTTTTTTTTCAAATACGTAGGAAATCTGCAAAAAGAACTACTTTTATTATACGAAGTACTAACAAATTTATATAAAACTCATTCTCGGTAACACTGTTTCTTCATTTGTCATTTTACTTACAAAAATTACTTACAAGGAAATTGTGTTGTAAGTTAGTAAAAAGGTGTGAGTGTATTAAGTTTTTCGAACTTGCACTTACATGTGTAAATGCTAAGTTAGCTATTGCTTTCATTCAATTATAAATTTTTTTTTGATATTTTTTTGAACATGTCAATAATCAGCTGTTATCATAAATTTGCCATGCACTTAGTTTTGAATTATATGCAATTTCAGCTAATATGCTATTAAATAAAAAATTATAATCGTAAAGAAATAAAAACATAAAGAAATAAAAATAGATAAATTGCTTAAAAAAAAATGGGTCATAATCAAAGATGATTAAATAGCCTTACGTAATCGCTTAAAGAACATTGTACACGCAGCAGATAAGGAAAAATTTGTGAATTATGTCAATACTAATGAGCACAATGGTGGAACCCGAAAAATTCTTATGCTCGGTATACTGAATATACCAAGGATTTAACCAAATATATACATATATGTATGTAAATATGTATATTAATCAGCCATCAGAGTGAATATGTATGCATACATATAAACTAATTCCATAATAATTTTACGATGCAAATCTTATCTATAAAATCGAGATAGCTATACCATCTCTTTGCCATAATTGTTCCTATATAAGATTCCTGGATTTGCAGATTACCTCAGTTGCATAATTTTTTTATAAAGACAGCATGAAATTTTTAATAATAGTTGCTTTGTCTACGGCTTTGGGCTTTGAACTGTGTGGCGCTGTTGCCAATAAAACACAAAGTGTTGTAAAGATTGAAGGTTGCATCAGTAAGGGAAATACTGCCTTGGAGAGTCAATTTCCCTATCTAGTTGGCTTAGATCTAAGTCACGGTGGTCATAAGCCAATGTGGTGTGGTGGTTCCTTAATTGGTCTCAACTGGGTTTTGACAGCTGCTCACTGTACTGTTGGTGCTTCATTTGTCACCGTCTTTTTGGGTGCTACTAACCGTTTGTCACCTCAAATCACCTACACTGTTTCCAACCACAGTATTATCATACACTCTGGCTTTAATAGTACCGCCTTTGAGAATGACATCTCTTTGATATGGATCCCTTCAGTGAAGTTAACTGATAGAATTAAATATATACGTTTACCATCTTTTAATACCAGCGCTTATTTCACTTATACCAACTTTTATGCTATTGCTTCTGGTTGGGGTACAACATCCGATGATGAAACATTTGTTACCGATAAGCTGCAATGGGCTCGTTTCCAAATTATTGGCAATGATGTTTGTAAGCAAACTTTCCGATTCCTGACACCTTCGAGTATATGTGTTTCTACTGTGGGTGCTGTATCGACATGTCATGGTGATTCTGGTGGTCCTTTAGTTTCGGAATATGATGCAGTTCTTATTGGAGTTACTTCCTTTGTGTCTATTCTTGGATGTACCACAGGCACTCCAGCAGCCTTCACCCGGGTTAGCAGCTATTTAGATTGGATCAATTATTATACTGGTATATGGTACTGAATGACTTTGAAATACATGCATACACACAAAAATTTGATAAAGTATAGAGATTTCATTGCAAACTGTTTAATAAGATGAAGAATGGAACTAGTGAATCAGTAAGTACGTTAACAAAACCATACCTGCAATGTAGAATTTAAAAAAAGTGCGTATCATCAAATTATTTTTTCGCTGGGGTTCTCTAGTTTATGTCGGTAACACAGTGCTCAGCAAATGACAACCCAACTGTATAATAGAAATTATCAGGGCTATCATGAATAAAATTCCGCCTGAAATTTCTCCCTTTTCCAATTGAATTTTTTGTTTTCCCTATCACTTGCTATAAGTTGGATTTGTTTCCAGGGGAAAATTTCACGCGGAATTTTATTCATGATAGCCCTGTATATAGTTGGTTAGGGATGGCAACCAGTTGATAAAAGCCAGTTAATAAAATCTGCGTTACCGACAGCAATTGGCACATAACAGCTCATGGTAAAATTATACTAGGTACATGCACGACTACAACAAAATTACAACACCAAAAAACACATGAATTTTTTTTGGTATAAACAAACGTATAATTATAAGAAACAGATGCCTTTTGTTTATGAAAATAACAATTACAGGGTAACTAAAGTAAAATTGCGGACGCGGCATTCATGAATCATTATAGTCATTCAGTGTTGCCAATAGGTGTGTAATTACACAGAGTGTGCAATTGCTCTCATGTGTAGGCCATGTAATTACATTCATGTATATATAATTTGTGTGTAATTCCACTTGGGTTGTATTTTTATTTATTATACCCTTTACCAAAAAATGGTAAAAGGGTATATATAGGTTTTTCATTCCGTTTGTAATTTCTAGAATATTAATAAGCGAGCCATAAAGTATATATATTCTGGATCCTTATGCATAGGGAAGACGAATAAGCGATGTCCGTCTATCCGTCTGTCTGTACGTGAAATCGGTTTTCCGAAGCTCACAGATAAGGTAGAGACTTCGTTCTTGAAGTGGTGTGTCAGAAATGGTCTAAATAAGATTGGTATTGAAAATCAGCAACATCGAGCAGACCGTTTCAGAGCTGGGAAACTTAAACTTCATTTTGCCATACAAAATAACTACCGAAAAGTAGTTATTATTTTTTTTATTAAATAAACTTATTTTATACTTCAATATGAATAAAATTGGTATTTCTAATTAAAATAATTTAAAAAAATTACAAAAACTAAAAAGACGTTTCCAGGGTTGGAAAACTTTAACTTGTTTTCTTATACAAAAGTAACACACTAAAACAAATTTTTCCTTTTTTTCTATAAATTAAACATATCTTATGTTCTTAAAAGAAAGAGATTGATGTAAGAAATCAGAAAAACAAAAAGTATGATTCCAGGGTTGGAAAACCTACAATTTTTGTGATGTATAAAATTAACTACCCTAAACTAATTTTTTATTTATTTTAATTAAATAAACTTATTTTATACTTCACCACGAATAAAATTGGTATTTCAAATAAAAAAAAATTTAAGTTTAAAAAGACGTTTCCAGGGTTGGAAAACTTTAACTTTTTTTCTTATACAAAAGTAACTTACTAAAACAAATTTTTCTTTTCTTTATAAATTAAACATATCTTAAAAGAAAACGATTGGTGTAAGAAATCAGAAAAATCAAAAAGGATGATTCCAGGGTTGGGAAACTGAAACTTTTTGTGATATGAAAAATTAACTAAACTTAAATAAACTTATTTTATACTTCAGTACGAATAAAACTGGTATTTCAAATTAAAAATTAAATTTAGAAAAATTAAAAATATGTTTCCAGGGTTGGAAAACTTTAACTTTTTTTATACAAAAGTAACTTACTAAATTAAATTTTTCCTTTCTTTTCTATAAATTAAACATATCTTATATTCTTAAAAGGATGATTCCAGGGTTGGGAAACTTACTCTTTTTGTGATATAAAAAATTAACTACCGAAAACTAATTTTAATTTTTTTTTAAATAAACAAAATTATTTTATACTTCAGTACGAATACAATTGGTATTTCAATTTAAAAAAATTTAAAACATGTTTCCAGGGTTTGAAAACTTTAATTTTTTTTATACAAAAGTAGCTTACTAAAGCAAATTTTTCCTTTTTTCTCTATAAATTAAAGATATCTTGTATTCTTAAAAGAAAGAGATTACTATAAGAAATCAGAAAAATCAAAAAGTATGATTTCCGGGTTGGAAAACCCACATTTTTGTGATATAAAAAATTAGCAACCGAAAATCAATTTTTATCTTTTTTATAAAATAAACTTATTTTATACTTCAGTACGAATGAATTTTGTATTTCAATTTAAAAAAAAAATTAAAAAAATTAAAACGAAGTTTCCAGTGTTGGAAAACTTTATTTTTTATACAAAAGTAACTTACTAAAACAAATTTTTCCTTTTTTACTATAAATTAAACACATCTCACATTCTTAAAAAAAAAAGATTGGTATAAGAAATCAGAAAAATCGAAAAGGAGGATTCCAGGGTTGGGAAATTTACTACACTATTTGTGATATAAAAAATTAACTACCCTAATTCTTGTATTTTTTTATTAAATAAATAAAAATAAATTGGTATTTCAAATAAAAAAAAATAATTAAAAAAATTAAAAAGACGATTCCAGGGTTGGAAAACTTTAACTTTTTTTGTACAAAAGTAACTTACTAAAACAAATTTTGACTTTTTTCTATAAATTAAAAATATCTTAAATTCTTAAAAGAAAGAGATTGGTGTAAGAAATCAGAAAAATCAAAAAGGACGATTTCAGGGTTGGGAAGCTTACACTTTTTGTGATATATAAAAGTAACTAAGTCTAATTAGTTTTTATCTTTTCTTTTATAAATTATATATATTTTACGGTTTGGAAAAAAACTTTTGTGTGGAAAATTATAAAAATAAAAGCCACAGCTCCAGAGCTGGAAACTTTGAACTTTTTTTCTGGATATCAAAGTAAATAAATAAAACATTTTTTGAGTTTCCTTTTTTCTTTTTTCACTTAACACACTTTCTATATTTTTTTAAGAACTACTAGATTGGTATAAGGAATCAGAAAAATCTAAAATGATGATTTTAGGGTTTGAAAATTATTTTTTTTGTACATAAAAATAACTAGCTCAAATTATTTTTTCCTTTTTGTTTATACCTTATGTATGTCCTTATGTACATATGTATCTATATACTACATAAATTCACTTTGGTAAAGGGTATATAAGATTCGGCACAGCCGAATATAGCGCTCTTAGTTGTTTTTGTTTTAGTTTTAACCTGCACAAAAGATGTGTAGTGTAATTTTCTTCAACATATAATTGGAAACACAGCCATGTCTAATGTCAATGGCAACACTGTAATCATTTTATGCACACACATACACTAACATTTTTGCAGCTTGTAAACAAAGTTTGCCAACTATTCGTATTGTATACATTAACAGGCTGGGCTTGTGCATGTACCTCTTATAATTGTATCATGTGACAGCTATCATTTTCATTTCACTTTCCAGCAACCAAGAAATGTCATGTGATACCCAGGGTTATCAGATTTTTTCCGATCTATTTAGTTCATAATAATTTTTTTTTTTATAAAAAGACTTCTTTTGATATAAATTTTTATAAAATGAACGCATAAAAGTTTTGGAAAAAAATCGCCAAAAGTAGACGTAAAATCGCCAAATATTAAATTGTAAATTGTTTTTATCCAAATTTAAAACTCATTAATTTTTATAATTAATATAAGAAAAATCATCAAACTCGAATTGTTTTAATTTTTCGCAGACGCGTTTTGAATAGTTCTAATATCGTATATAAATTATCGTTTTGCTTCCACCAGATAAAAGCTACAACTAAGTTTTTACAAAGTTCTCCTACTTTGTTTCGAAAAAAGTTGGACAAGATCTTTTATGTAAATGAAACATTAAACTCAAGGAAATTATGTTCCTTTTGACGAATATTTGGTTCATTTATGTTTAACAAATTCCATAAACAAACATAAGTTTACTGAAAATTTACTGCTAGGAACGCAAATGGGGGCCAACGACGAATTTCGTCCACCTCGACGAAATCTTCGATAAGAATTCGCTGAGTAAATTCGTCGTATAAATCATAAAAACGACGAAAAAATAACAGCTCCTATAATTGATAAAGTTGGTTACTGTTTGTGCAAGGAGGGAAAAATTGTTTTGCCGTTCGTCTTTTTAAGAAATCGAAATAAATCTATTACAAAGTTTGTCACAGACCACGAATTTCGTTTCACAGCAGCGTTGTGTTAATTTTCATATGCATCAATGAGTTGTATTTATTCCTGATGACGAAAGTTCGTAATGTTAAATTCGTTGTCCGTCCCAGTCGTGCTTCTAGCATATGGCGTACGCTGCATACTGCTTTATCGGCTTTACATAATTTTGAAGGGTCAATTTGTCATACGTAGTAATATCAAATAGACTATAATATAAATTATTGTTAGTATTACAAGCAATTTAGATTACTACAGATAACAGTTCAAGTGTTAGAAAAACACAGAGAGCACATTCACAATAAAATGTAAATTTATTTTAAGTAGAGAGTTACTATCGAAATAAGGTGTTTTTTATCGCTTGGGCTTTTGAAATATCTTTCCTAATAAATGTTCACTTAATAATTATCGTTGAGAAGGCAAAAAAATGTTAGGCTTATTTTTTTTTTCTAGAAAAGAACACGGCATAAGACATTTTTCTAGAAAAGAAAAAGCCAAGAGGTAACATTCCTTTCGCTTGCTCGATTTCTTTCAATCACTTGTGTGTGTACCAAAATACAATTTATGCAAAATCAGAGTAACTGACACACACTTTATACCAACAAAATTTAAAATTTTTCTGATTTTGAAAACATTAACCAGCTGGGCTTGATGTGGTACCTGATCGAGCTGCCTTGGTATAGAGTAAAGCGTGGCACAAGCCCTAAAAAAAAGGCTTACAAGCACTCTCATTAATATCAAAATGTGTGTGTATATTGCTCCGTTATTTTAAAACAAAACTTTCGAAAGAGATGTGTTTTGCTTTACGATAAGAATACTGCAGTACAGAACAAAACTGTTGAAGTAAAACCAAGCCTTTCAAAACAAAAATGAAATAAAACATCAAAATTCACACAGAACATTCAAAACATGTTTGAATGTTTTGATAGCAAAGATAATTTTCCATAAAAAAACCTTGTGCTTCGTTAGGAATATGAAAGCTGAAAAGAGTTTTTATTTACTATGAAATAATATCATACATACTTATGTACATTTATATATAATCACCCTTATTCTATTTGGCGTCGGCAACATCGTCATCAATTTTGAAACAACATCAATATAACACAACATCAATGCTAACTTTGTATTCCCTAACAGTGTTATGACGACGTTGCCTGTTTATCGATAAATACAATACACATATCCAATATTTGAGTCAGCTGGTTCATTTTGTTTACTATTTTTGGTAAAAGTATTTTTGAATAAGTAAAAGCTTTGTAAATAAATTAAAATAAAATGTTTTTCTTTCCTATTGAGACGATGAAAAAAAAATTAATAGTGAAAATAAGATTTCTCAGACAAAAGTGATGCATTTGCCAGTTACCCAAGGAAAAGTAAGCGATAAGTTCTCTCATGTTTTTGGAAAATAATGGGTAATGTTCATCCTTTTAATATTTTACAAATATTTTCGGCTGAACAAAACATCATTTAGGAATGTATTGGATACAATAGAGCTTAACTTTTGAAACAAAAGGGATCAGATCAACGTTTATTGGAGCTTGGAGCTTCCTCCAAAGGTACTCAGTGCTAATTGTTTATATACCCCGCCTTCAGTTGCTTTGCTGTTGTTGTTTGCAACCTTTTTTTTAAATTTAAACCTCAGTATTCTTTCCCAACAGTGCAGTCTCACTTTCTCACTGCACCTTGATATTTATTAGGAAACTACCCCTGAGGAATCCTCTAGCAAAAGAAGGACTTTTCCAACTCTTCCACAAGCTTTTCAAATTGGTTGGGGTTGGTAATTTTAATTTTGTCCATATTATATTTTTCACTTTTTTTAAGAACTTTTTTCAAATAAATATGTACATTTTTATATCTACTTATATTTCACTCTTTTACCATTTAAATTATTTTTCAAATGCGTTGAGGCATGCACACAACAGAACACGACATCAAAAACACTGACGACAAAATGAACGGCAACATCAACATCAATGTTTCTTTCAGAATACCAAACATATGCTGACAGTCATCGATAAATTGCAATACTATCTACGGGAATACCGATTTGATAAAAAACATTAAAAACGACGTCGTGTTATGTTGCCGACGCCAAATATAATAAGGGTGAATAATTTGTCAATTTTTATTTTCAATATACATATGTATACATATATACCTATCCATACATACATAGCTTGCATGTTTTGCTCGTGTTCTAGTGCACTCGATGTTTCTACTATGATTTACTGTTGTTTTGTTTCATTCTCGCTTTTCGTATTGATGTTCTACTTGTTTTGAGAACACAAGCACTAACAAAACTGCAAAGAAAAACTATTCGAATGATGCTTGATTGATTTTAGTGAGAGTCATGTTTTGTTAGTTTTGATTTGTTATTTATGTTTGCACTAAAACAGACTGCTTGGCAGTAGTGTGAAATAGAATACAAAACTTTTAGAACGATTTACGCAGCCCTTTAGTATAGAGCAATGCATATGCAGTAAAACCAAATATTTTTAAATTATCGACAAATTAAAATTAACAAGTTTCTAATTTGTACTTTCCATCAAAAAGCTTCAAGTGAATTGAAAATAAATTTACATGCATATTTAGAATAATACGAGTATCTTTGATTAAGTTAATTTAATGTTAAGATGTAAATAGTTTTGTATTCTGCTTGTTTAATACTTTATGTCATTTGGCTTTACGCGTTTTTTTTTCTTAAATAGAGCAAATATAAAGCAAATGAAAGTTGTTCAAGAGCGAAATCAGGATTTTTTTAAAGATGTTATCACCCAGTAAAAAAAATGGAAGTCATTCTGAAGGAACCACATTTTCATTGCTTCCCAAAAATCGATATTTTTAATATGCCGATAGTAAGCAGAAAACCAAGTAAAAGTTTATTTTAATCACACAAAACCTTGTAGTTTTTCCATAGTTTTAGTAAATACTCACCAAAATGTTCAAAAAACCGATTTTTTTAAAGAAATTTATGAACTAATTTTGGCCTAAAATTTAGAAGTTGTTTGCTTAAATTTACATGAAAACACTGTTTCGCGTTTAAATTCGTATAAAAAGAAACGAATTGTTAAAATATGTAACTTTTTAAAGTTTTTCCTAGATGAAAATATTACCATAGAACACAAAAAAGGAAATTTTTCTTAAAATCGCTTCTAATTCGGTGACTAGGCATCGAAAAAGAGAACTTCTTGCAATGACAAGCTTATGTAAAAATCATTAGATCGGATCGAAATTTGAACTACTTCCAGACTGCAAACTGTACATTTTCATGACTTCTTTGGAGTGTTTTTTTTACTGGGCAATAAAAAAAACTTGAAATGTCAAGCAAAATCATTTTAAGTCTGGATCACGCGTTTGGCACAATGTAACAATTTTCGTCGGCTCACCGCAATAAAGTCATAGCTAATAAACCAAAATGACATTATTGCTTAATTAATTCTTGAATAAGTCTATATGGCTTTATTACCAATGCATTCTGGTGCAGTTATGTAATTATATTTCAATTAGTTGAGAAATAATGCAAATTTACCTTGTTACTTTTGAATTTATTTCAGTGAGCCGACGAAAATTGGTACATTGTGCCAATCGTGTGATCCCAGCTTTATACTCGATTTTGGAAAGTTTTTCTCGTTTAAGCGCATTATTGGAAAATAAAAATAGGTAACATTAAAAAAAATTATAAAAAAAATCCCTAGCGAAACAGCTTAGATCCCATTTAGATGAAGGGTGGCCTCGCTGCGACAACGCTTACGTTCTCTTTTGGAGTCCCTTCTTAAATCCACGCACGTTTACATGAAGACTTTTTTGTGGCAATAGTCAGGAGACTGTTTATATTAATTTGTTCAATGCTTTTTATTCGTTCATTCGTAACAGTGTTCCCGTTAAGGAACTAATTGTTAGTTTGAGAAATGTAGAATTAATATGTCCACATTTTTTTTTTTTTAATTTACCACCAAAATACAATAATTCCTTTTCTCTCCTTACTTTATTTGTTTATAATTTTTATATTATAACTGTTTCTTTGATGCATGTTATAAAAAATTGGTCTAACTGGCAACACTGCCTGTACATATCACACAAAAAATACGAGAGAAAAAAATTTGTGAGAGAGGAGAGATAAAATTGTCGCTTCAATTCCCAGTACGTGCGACTTTTACTACCCCGCAAGATTCTCGACACTTCTAGCCTAAAAAAAGACTCGCAGGCGACGTGTCGCAGCGAGGCCTCCCTTCATCTAAACGACCTCTTACCAAAATTTACTTTTGTATATATTACGGTCAGTGATGCCAACTTTTTTGGCTCTAAAAGCACATCAAAATTTGGAAAAAGCACAAAAAGCGTAATTTTGAGATCCAAAAAGCGTAAAAAGCACTAACGTGAAAAACGAGCTTGATGTTTAATATTTTCTAAGCTATTATCTATTTCGGCAATGATATCAGTATCCTTAATGAAATATATCAGACGAAAAAGCTGTGCTTTACACTGAAAAAATAAAAAACATCAAGTTTTTATTAAAGTAATTTTAGGTAATAAACAAATTTCTTAAAAGCACTACTTAGTGCTATTTCTCAGTTTGGCACTAACGCTCAAAATTTGGCGTTTTGAGTCTTCAAAAAGCACTAAAAATAGTTGGCATCACTGATTACGGTACGTCTCAATCTTCATAAGCCAGTGATGCCACTAATGTATTTTGAATGGCACTGTGGCACAAGTGTGCTTTTTTTTTTTTTTTTTTGGTATTTTATAATATACAAAAACTAAAAGATTATTATACATGAATTAAAAAGAGAGTTTATTTTGCTTAACTTTAATTTTCTTTGCAATGTTTATACATCAAAAACAATTTAATAAAAGCATTTGAAATTTTAATATACCATCAAAATCTTTTTTGGAACGAAGTGAGAAACTTCATTCAAAATATTTCATTATATGGAACGTATATACATATGTACCCAGCAAAAAATTACATATTACCATCAGAAAAAAAAGCCATATAATGACTTACTTTTTAGATTGCCAAATTTCATTACTCGCTTACAAATCTTATTACCTAAAATGTAAAAAAATTATGTACAAGTTGCTAAATGAAGAGAATGATTTTTTTAGATTAAATAGATTACGTGAACAAGTTTCCAAATAAAAAAGGTAAGTACTTCTCAAGAATCGATTATTTTAGTCTCACGCCTTGTTAAAATCATTAAGTTGGTAATCCAGTAAGGAACAGCTTCCACAAAAAATGCTTAAAGGCTCAGTTAGCCGACTGTAATGTAATGTAACTGCAACAGTAAGAAACAGCTGATCGATTTTGTTATGTGAAAAGTAATGAAAATGGTTATAGAGATGTAATGTAACATAACCTACTTTTCATATAAAAATATCGATCAGCTGTTTTCTACGTTACAGTTACTTTACATTACAGTCGGCTAACTGAGCCTTAATTCCAAACTCGATTACCTTTTTTGAAATTTTTTGCTGGGTATGTATGTGCACATGTATGTATGTATGTGCTTTCCGAATTCATATCAGGTGATCTCAATTTAACAGCTGAGGATCAGCTGTGAATTTCTCTAGTATCAAATCAAAGCAAAACGTTCGGAAATATTCTGACAGCAGGAAATTTTACACTAGCAAATATACAAAGCGAATATGCAGAGTTACAAATCGAGATCAACTGGTATCAATTCGCTATGCTTATTCTTTTGTCTCTTGTATATGTTAAATGATTCTTTAGTCCCGAAATATAGCAGATTGTTTTACTTCAAAGTACCTAAAATAATTTTAAAAAAAAAAACTGATTTTTGTTTGTTTATTTCATTATAATCTTGGCGTTTTTGTAATAAATTAAAGGAAACTAACACGGGCATGTTCCTTACATATTGGAACATAAATTGAAACTTCACAGTTTCCAGCTCTGTTGCGAACAGCTGTTTTTATATTTATTGTCCTCGTTTTGTTGTTGTATATATATGTAAGGAAAAAAAGCTGAGTTAAGGCTCAGTTAGCCGACTGTAATGTAAAGTAACTGCAACAGTAAAAAACAGCTGATCAATTTTGTTATGTGAAAAGCAATGAAAATGGTTATAGAGATGTAATGTAACGTAACCTACTTTTCATATGAAAATATCAATCAGCTGTTTTCTACGTTACATTTACATTACATTACAGTCGGCTAACTGAGCCTTTAGCCTGCTACAATGTAACTGCAACGTAGGAAACAGCTGATCGATATTTTTATATGAAAAGTTGGTTACGTTACATTACATGTCTATAACCATTTTCATTACTTTTCACATAATATCGATCAGCTGTTTCCTACTGTTGCAGTTACATTACATTACAGTCGGCTAACTGAGCCTTAAATAAATCTTTCAAATCCATTGCAAATTGTAATTATTACCTTTTTTTAAAGACATTAGAACAACAAAAATACTCAATCTTTGTGCAATGCGTTTGTTTGTTTGTTTGTTTTTTTGTTGCCTACATTTCACGATAAGGCGGTTAAAATTCTATAACTCTTGATATACATACATACTTACGGAAAGAGAAGTTGAAAAAGGCGAATTTTAACGTATGACGGATTCATTGTGCCCCGGGCTTTGTAATATTTTTTTTTTGTACGGCTGAGTGCGCAATCTTGTTGTTTTGATTCATGCTCGTTAAATAATTTTATTATTCTAATTTTTAGTACAAGTTTAAATAAATTTTTTGAAACATAATTTTAGTAACTTACAAGTACATATTCATCATCACCATCACCACCACCATCATCACCATCATCAATGCTGCACTAAAAACAGCAAATAAATCACCCTATAAAAAGTGTTTTTTTTTTAATATAATTTTTTTTTTCAAACATCTTATCAAATTTATCTACAAATCACTTTATAAACGAAAACTATAAAACTACGCTCATATTTTTAAATAAAGGCATTGCTTGTGTTTATTTCTTAAGTCGGAAGTATGAAAGCGTTAATTATTTTATTAACCACAATTTTGGGATTAACTTCATCTTTCGATCTGCGTGGAGCTGAGATCGCACGTAGCTATTTGCAAATCAATGGTCGCATTACGAACGGCACTGCTGCGACTTTAGGCCAGTTTCCCTATCAAGTTGGTTTGCTCCTGTTCATTAATGACTACTCACCGACCTGGTGCGGCGGCTCTTTGATTAGCAGGAAATGGGTAATAACTGCTGCCCATTGCATGGTGTATGTAAAGTATGTGACAGTTTATTTGGGTGCCACCAATCGTTTTGAATCTGAAGTGAATTACACAGTTTCCAAGGAAAATTTCATCATACATTCTGGCTTTAAAGACAACGCTTTTAAAAACGATATTGCCCTGATACGGATTCCCTCGGTGAAGCTTACTGATAAAATTAAAACTATCGTATTGCCTTCTATTTTTGATAGTTCCACCTATACGGGTGATTATGCTATTGCTTCCGGTTGGGGATCAATGTCGGATGAATATGATTATGTTACCGACGACCTGCAATGGGCTCGTTTGAAAGTCATTAGTAATGCAGTGTGCCGTGAAACTTTCCCTTTCCTGGCATCCAATAGTTTGTGTGTTGATACTCTTCATAGCGCGTCTACTTGTCATGGTGATTCGGGTGGTCCTCTAGTTTTAGAATCTGATGGAGTTCTCATAGGTTTGACTTCTTTCGGCTCTAGACTAGGCTGTGCCAAAGGCTTCCCAACAGTTTTTACGCGTGTTACCAGCTTTTTAGATTGGATCTACTATCACACTCAAATTTGGTATTAAATTTTACGGTTATCTGACTTCTGCAATGTTTATATAAATTTATCGTTTCTAAAATTTTCATAAAATTTTTAATATTATGTTCCAGGTTTAAGTTAATTGTTCATTATAGATAATTTTTTTCATATTATTTTGCCTAAAAATATGTTTCTATCTTTATAAGTTTTAAAATAAATTATAAAATGCAAACAAAAAAAAAAAAAAAACATTGAATAATAGATAATAGATAAGACTCAGTTAGCCGACTGTAATGGAACGTAATTGCAAAGGCAGAAAGCAGCTGATCGATATTTTTATATTAAAAGTAATGAAAATGCTTATAGAGATGTAAATAAAATGTAATGTAAGAATCTGTACATTACTTTTCATAACGTTGCAGTTACATTCCATTACAGTCGGCTAACTGCCCCTATAGTCCTCTTTTACATTTGAGACATTTCTTGCTGGTAATTTTTTAATATTTGTTCTTGGATGCTTTTACATATTGGAAATTAATACACCTACAGAAATTTTATAGTTTGTTTACTTCTCTTCTCGTTTGCTACTTACACACATACACATCGTTACCTTAATATAGAAAGACCCTGAGTCATTATTTTTGTATTAAATCGAGATTTTTGCATTTTTCGATACATTAGATGTTATTCTATCGAAGTATACAAAAAACTCGATATCATAAAAATAATGTAATGAGAAAAATGATATGAAGCAACAATAATAAATTGCGAAAAGTAGAAAACAGAAACAAAAAATGTGCGGTACAGGGGGTCGTCTTGACCCCTTCTTCTTTACAAACTTCGTCTGTCTGTATATCAATTGCTTATATGGGAAAGGGCATTAACAGAGGTTCCATTCGTGTGGCTCACAGCCGGCTTACAGCCGCCGCCGATCTAATTCTCATTGACAAAGCCGCCGCCGATGTATGCGGCTGACATCGGCTTGTTTTCGTCAGTGGTGCTTACACAACTAGATGGCTGAGCCAAATTTTGCAAATTAATAATTATTTTTTTTTAAATCTATATTCATATTTTTATATATTTTTATAAGTTAAGTTATAGTATTATCAATTTCAATGTTTAAACCTGACTGACGCAGTTTTGCATACGTGTATGTACAAAGTTAAAAATATGCAGTACTGCCAACTAGCTATTTTATGAACAAATTGTATGTACATACAATGTAAAAATAATAAAAGCGTTTTAAGTACAAATTTTCTTGATTGATAAAAATACAACATATCGCTCATTTACTCAAACAACTTCATAACTCACAAAAATCGTTTGACAGAAAAAGAGTTTAAAGTTTTCAATTTACGCACAACTTAATGAGAAAAAAATTATTTTGCTTTTCGGAATTGTGTACACATGATGTTCGCATGAAATTTTCACACAATATGAAGAATGATAACAATTATAAAAAAAGCATTAACTTCAGCAATCTACACATAACACTAACTTGAAGTTAAAATTAGTAATTCTGTCTTTTCTTTTATTAATATTTTATCTACAAACATACATCTTCTTACATACATATGTATGTACATATCAAGGCCTACATACATACATGCAAAACATTACAAAAAAGCGGCTCCTGCCGGCTAGCCGCCGCCGCCGCCGACAATTTTGTGACGAATGGAACCTCTGGGCATTAATTTCTATTCGCGTACCTGCACGTCTACAACAAAATTATAACATCAAAAAACACATGCAAACAGAAATATATGTCTTTTGTTTTAAAAAATAACAATGACAGGGCAGCTATCAAATTGCAATTGCAGAGGTGGCAGGCATGCATGATTATAGTCATTCAGTGTTGCCAATCTGTGTGTATCTACTAAGACAGAGTGTGTAATTTCTACTCTCATGTGTAGGTCATGTAATTCTATTCATGAATAATCTGTGTGTAATTCTACTTAGGGTTCTATTTTTTTTTTATTTTTTTTTTAATTTTAATGTGTAGTGTAATCCACTTTAATGTGTAATTGGAGACACAGCTATGTGTAATTGCATTGGCAACACTGTAATCATTTTATACACAACACATACACTAACATTTTTATAGCTTGTAAACAAAGCTTGGCAACTTATTTTATTGTATACATTAACAGCCTGACCCACGATATCGACAACGTTCGACTTGTCGCACACTTACATTGGAAACAACAACAAAATATTAAAATTTGTTTTTGTTTTGAATGTAAATGTGTGACAAGTCGAACGATGTCGACATCCTGGTTTTGGCCCTATCAGTCTGGACTTATGCATCTACCTGGCACCAAATGCCTACAACATTCCTTTTATATTCCCTTTATAAAACAAAAAGAAACATTTCCATGAAAAAGGTAGAAACTATAGCTCAGGCATATTTTTGTTTTTCATTTTGTGTATTCTGCACTTTCTAACATTTGTTATTTTATTTTATTACCTATCGCAGATTAGGGAATGCCAATTTCCACGCTCTGATCCTTAATTATCGCACACAAGTAAATATATACTAACCCAGTTGGTCATGTTGCATGAGAATGTCAAAGAGTGGAGGGCCTTTTGGCAGCAGATCATTGAGGAATTTTTCGAACAAATCACCTCTAAGTTCAAACATGTCAGCAAGAGTGACACTTTCGCTCATAGTTTCCTTGTCCCTATAAAATTGACAATTTATATAATATAAAATTTTTTTGGTAGAATCTTGCAAGACTAGCGTAAGGACAATATGCACCAACCAGCTTGATGCTGGTACCAGTTGAGTAAGAAAACTATCTATAGTTTAAAAAACTTCATCGATATATCGATTCAATACTATCAAAAATAAGAAAACCTTTCGGATATATCGACGATAATATCGTGATAATGTCAAAGTTGTATGGTTCTCTTGTAATGTATTTATTTGCAATAAAAAGTCAAAGCAAAATATTTTCGAAACAAAACAGAACTGCATATCGAGCCTTTTTTATCGTAAGCGACATGTTATCGAAAGTAGGCTTTTTATTGAAATTAAAACTTTATGGGACTACCTACCCATAGTTTAGAATTATTAAAATTCCATAATTGTTGATAACTTTTAAGATACGGGTTGTAAAATTTTATCGTAAGCGACAATTTTCGTACCAAAACATGTTTGAATATTTAAAAAAAACCTTCTGAAAAACGAAAACAAGGCTCGATATATTTTTCGGTTTAATAAATAGAAAAACAAAAATAATTGTATGAAAAATATGTAAGTGAGATCAGTGGAAGATATTTTAAGTCATATAGTTATTTTTTGTTTATGAAAAGCAATATAAATATTTGAATTTTTTGCTTTTAGTGGTGTATCATTTACTATCGATAGTGACTAAATAATATCGTTTGTTTTCAAGTATTCATCGATTGCAAAATAAAAACAGTGATGGAAAAAAAAAATTTTAAATCGATAGTATCGATAGTTTTCCACTTCTTTTCCCCAGTCTTTGAGTATCAAATATCGTGCATGACAAAAATGTCGAAATTTCCTTAAGTGGTCGTAGAAGAAAGTGTCCTCTTCGGCAAGTTGACCAACTGGGAAATTCTCTTATAATGTTATCTTTTAAGATATACGAAATGTGTGTGTGTGTGTGTGTGTGTGCGTGTGTGTGTGTGTGTGCGTGTGTGTTTTGGCGAGTGTATGCCTGTATGTAGGTGTGTGAATATGGTAATGATTCCTGTTAAAACAGCCACGCATGTGCTCGTTAAATAATGTTATTATTCTCATTTCAAGTACCTATTTAAGGAAATCTTTTGAAACAAAATTTTAGTTACTTTCAAGTGCTCACCATCACCAGCACCATCCACGCTGCAGTTAAAACAGCAAAATAAATCACTCCATAAAGTGTTTTTTTATATTTTTATTAAAAAGATTTTTTTTTAAATCATATCAAATTTATCTACAAATCACTTTATAAAAGAAAATACAAAACTACGCTAAAATTTTTAAATAAGGCCATTACTTGTGTTGATTTCTCAAGTCGGAAAGTATGCAAACGTTAATTATTTTATTAATCACAATTTTGGGATTGACTTCATCTTTCAATCTGGGTGGAGCTGAGATCGCACGTAGTTATATGCAAATCAATGCTCGTATTACGAACGGCAATGCTGCTACTTTAGGTCAGTTTCCCTATCAAGTTGGTTTGCTACTGTTCATTTATGATTACGCACCCAACTGGTGTGGCGGCTGTTTGATTAGTAGGAAATGGGTCCTAACTGCTGCCCATTGTATGGTGAATGTTAAGTATGCGGAAGTGTATTTGGGTGCCACCAGTCGTTTTCGTCCTAAAGTGAAATACACAGTTAACAAGAAAAATTTCATCATACATTCATCATACAAAGAATACGGTTTTAAGAACGATATTGCCCTGATACGGATTCCCTCGGTGAAGCTTACTGATAAAATTAAAACTATCAAATTGCCTTTTTTTTTTGACAGATCTACCTATACGGGTAAATATGTTATTGCTTCCGGTTGGGGAGCGATGTCGGATGAATATTATTATGGTACCGAACACCTGCAATGGGCTCGTTTGAAAGTCATTAGCAATGCAGTGTGCCGTCAAACCTTCTATTTCCTGGCATCCAGCAGTATGTGTGTTGATACTCTTCATGGTGTGTCTACTTGTCACGGGGATTCTGGTGGTCCTCTAGTTTTGGAATCTAATAGAGTTCTCATAGGTTTGACATCCTTCGGCTCTACACTAGGCTGTACCAAAGGCTTTCCAAGTGCTTATACGCGTATTACCAGCTATTTAGATTGGATCTACTATAACACTCAAATTAAGTATTAAATGTTATGATTTATTAAATGTATCCCTTCTAAATATTTTCATAAAATTGTTAATATTAAGTTCCAAGTTTAAGTTCATTGTTCGTTATGAATTTTGTTCATTTTATTTCGCCTAAAAATATGTTTCTATCTTTATTGTTTTTAAGTTCTAAAATAAATTATAAAATGCAAACAAAAAAATAAAGAATTAATAATAGATAATAATTTATATTTGCGTTGACTAATTTTCTTTTCCAGGGTCTTCAGATACGGTCACATTTGCCAAACATTTATCAAAAAAAAAAAATCGTAAGCACATTGCTAAAAGCCTTTTCATTAAGTGTTTATTAAGTTAAATACTTCAAAATAATATTATATTCTTTGACATTGTCTATTAGTTATGTATGTATGTATGTGTGAAACTGTTTAACTTAATAAACAAGTGTCTGCAACAAAAGGTTTTTCATCAGCATTTAATGGTTACGCTTTTTTTTTTTGGCAAATCTTTGTGAAGTGTGGCCATGACTTTAAAGTGCAATGAAAATAAATGTAAAAAACAACAACAGTTATTCATTGCTTTCAGCGTTGCCACAACCAAAATAATTTTGTAACCAAAATATGGAAAAGAAGTAACCAAAGGCGACAAAAAGTAACCAAAATCTCTATATATTTAAAATATGTACTGTTTTATTTGTACTTCCGTTAAGAAATATATGTATCTGTGGCAAATTTAAAAAAATTCGGTTTTTCACCTTTTTTCTCCTGTTCAGGTCCATGGTAGCAAACCGTTGAATATTAAAGGAATCAATCAACCACCCAAATGTACCTAAGATCTCAACGAACAGCTTTCTAGAACATATGAACTTCCTAGGAATGATTCTTAACGTCTTTTTTTTAATTTCATTTGCTTTGAAATTTTTTACTTTTGTGGCTGCCTAAGCGCTACCCAAACGGTGTTAAGAAGCATTCTTAGGAAGTTAATATGTTGTAGAAAGTTGTTTATTGAGATCTTAGGTACATTTTTATCGTTGATAGTTTCCTTGAATTTTGAACTGCTTGCTACCTATGTACCTGAACAGGGGAAAAAAGGTATAAAACTCAATTTTTTTTAAATTTTTTGCGATTTTGATCTTGAAGATAATGTTTTTTTAATTTTATGTGTTCACAATTTTTGTTGTATGCAAGACACCGGTCTTTTTTTTTTGTCTTTTATCATGCAGTAATGTTCGTATATGATTATATTTCCATGACTTCAAAAAACACAGTATTATATTCGTTATCCAAACACATGACTGAATAGATAAGCTATTGAAATATACATACATATGCATTATAGAGTTGGTATTGAAATCAATCTTATTCCTGCATTTAGTTCTGACTAAACCTAGCTGGGAAAATATTCTTTCAGAAGACCCCGAAGTGTGTAAAAATTGGTTATTTTTGTGTTGAAGAAAAGTAACCAAAATGGAAAAAAGTACACATTGGAAAAAAAGTAACCAATTTTGGTTAAAAGTAACCAAAGCGGCAACGCTGATTGCTTTCTCAAGACTAGAGTGTTGCCACAAACCAATTACTAATTTGACTGTACTTGTTCAAAAATACTCATATGGCAACACTCTATTATTGCAAAAGCACTGGATATCTGTTGTTGTTTTTTACATTTATTTTCATTACGCCGGGTTTCCATCTGTGTGCCATGTGCCATACAAGCGTAAAAAAAGCGTAACCACTAATTACTAATGAAAAACAGTTTGATTCAGACACGTATTTATTAAGTTAAACAGTTTCATAGATAACTAATAGACAATTTGGTAGAACCCAACACGATTGAAAACTGTTTAAATCAATAAATACATGTCTGAATCAAACAGTTTTTCATTAGTAATTAGTTGGTTACGCTTTTTTGGGAAAATGACACACAAGAAATGCCAGATGTGAGAACGATCCACGATTTTACAAATGCCATCTATTTACATAGAGGCTGATTTCATAAATTCAGTTTGAAATCCAACACTGCAAAGAAATTCATTTACAAGGCAAAGCAATACTTTACGGCAACACTGCTTTGGCAATTAGTGAAATGGAAATTTAGTCCATTTATGAACGCACAAAAGTTTTTTCCTTGTGTAATTAAATATAACTTTTGTAAAATTAAATTTTTTTTAAATAAATGTTCAGCAATAATCATAAATGAAAACAATGCACAAATTTGACAAAGATGTTGCGCATTGAAAGGCATTGCCTTGCAATAATGAACTTGCGGCATTGCCAAATATTATTCTGATGTATTTATGAATACTACGCATTACAGTGTTGCTTTGCAAGCTGCATTTGGGAAGTCAGCCCGAGTTTAACGTTTGATTAAATATAATAAACATCCAAATATTTAGCGGACACTTGCTTTATAATAACGCATTAGAAAACTGATTAGATATCTAATATCATTTAATTGAATATTCTTGGGTTTTCTAATATTTATAATCGGAAGACTTAGGCACTTGACAAAAGAAATTTATGCATGATTCGAATAGATCAATATGATAATGTTACTATAGGGTGAGTTTTTTTAAAGTTTGATACACATAGAATCAAAGTTGTAAGACGCTCTCTATCACTATCAATGACTTCCTTCGTTATGAACATATTAGTTTGAGTTGACTTTTGAAACATTAAAGTATGTGCACATTAAAGTGCATAAATAAATAAATGTGGCATAAGCTAATATAACGTAACCAACGTTTGAATGCCCACGATGCCGCTAAAATATTTATATACTTGATAGAAGCATTAAACTTTTTACTAATTTAAATAAAATTTAGCTAAATTAATAAATTTGCAATTGAAATTTTAAGCTTTTATAATTTTTTAGCAGTTTTCATAGAATATTCTCAGATTTTATTAACTGGCGGCAGTTTTCGTGCTGGCGCCTCCATCTGTAAAACTTATCCAACGCGGGAGTTTAAATGTTTTGATTTAATTAACTAAACAACAACAGCTGTTTTAGGCGTTGAGAACATTTGCACTCAGTGTTGCCAGATTATCGCCAATATAATAAAACATTAAACTTTAGCTACAAAATATGTATATTTTTACGACAAATATTGTTAAATTTTAAATTCAGTAGGTAACGTGTATCGTAAAACATAAAAATTATATTGTTTAAAAAAAAGTAAGAGAAGTGTTTATAAACATATAAATACTGGCGTATTTAAATACTTAAAAAGAACTTATTCTAACAGATCAATCTAAATAGGATAAATTGAACTTCAACACCAAGATCAAAATTTTTAATTAAATTTTGTGATAAAACTTAATTAATGCTTACTTAAATATGTATTTAGATACCAGCAGTATCATCGTAGTCGTGCAGGCTTTTTGGTGCTTCATTATCAAAATTTTCGTTCCAATTTATAAAAGGAAGTTTTCCCCTCTGTGTTTTATAAACACCAAATGAGATTTTGCGGCCCATATTTTGTAAAAAAAATTCCTTACATTAAAAATTTAAACAATATACAATACAACCAAAAATATCGTCAAGGAGTTCAAATACCGCCAAGTAAATCGCAAATAGTTATTTAAAAACTTTCATCACCAAAACAAAAAAGGTATTCACGTCAAAAGTTGCACTGTTGCAGAAAAGCAAAAGTGCAAAATTTTCAAAAAATATAAAAACAACCACATAGAAAATTATTTTGCACAAATGATGCAAAATTGTCAGGGTCTGAGTAAGTGCAAGATTATCAGGGTAAATTTTGCAAAGTTGTGCAACTTTTTATGGCATTGCCAATCCAAAAAAAAAAATTGACAAAAAGTACTTATAAAATCAACCTTACACCAAATTACAACGCAGAAATTCCTAAATGTTTTTCTTTTAAATGAAAAAACAAGTCGTTGAAGATATTTTCGATACAAATAAATTAATTAAAAAATTATAAAATTAAAAAAAAATATTTAAAAATTCTTAGCTAGAAATTATAAAGAAATCTTCAAATTCGATTTTCAGATAACAAATACATACATAATTTTGCTATTTTCAAAAGACCTGCGGCTCAAATAGTTATTAGAATTTTGTTAAATAATACCAATATTATTAATATTGATATTTTTATTAGTGAATTGATTACAAAATTAATCAGCGAAGTTTCAACACTTCGTTTCAGCATTTAAACAAACATACAAGTACAATATATCTATGCACATATTGTGTTGCTTTATAGACAATTAAACAAAATGGGTTGCTCACGTCAGAAAGTACAATTATGCATTTTTGCACAGTTGCAAGAGTTGACGTGAATACCTTTAATATTTGCACTTCTTAAGGTTCAATCAGACGTGCCATAACATAATGTCATAGCCGTAAGCATTGCCATAACTATTAATATATTTGCCTCATGGCAATACTAATGCTATAACCATAAACAGCTGTTTATGTTTTCATTTGTTTATTCATTTCAAAAGTGCAACAACAAATATGCCTAACCAGCAAATAGCTGTTTATGGTTGCGGTGAAAAACCAAAACAATTTATTTGGTTATGGCGATTCGCCTATAAAGAAATACAGTGTTGCCCATACGTTTGATTCGAACAGCTGTTTTGTGTTGTAATACATATTTCACTTTTAATTGAAACTTTAGCCTGAAATGTTTGTTTACTTGTATTGCATGTATGATTTGAGTGTAGGATATTTAAATTTCATACCATTTACTTTTGTGGTATTGTAGTATTTATTATAATGTATCATGCTATTTGCACAGACGAGTGATTTCCGCTATTTTAAGTGGGACAGTGATCCTGGAGGTCTACTCTGTAATACGAAACGAAAGAAAATATACTTGCGAGTTTGTATAATAATTACATGCTAATTCGAAAGCATTTCCTTTCGATTAGTATTACTGAGTAGACCCTGGTTTAGATATTGTCTTCAAATTAATTTTCTCCCTGAACTCCGTGCTACACCGCAGCATCGCTTTGGTTATTTTTACGTTCAGTTATTCCATTCGATTTATTCGCAGTTCTGGCTAACTTGACGTTATTTATTGCGATAGAGCAGAAGCATTAGGTTCACCATTGGAAATACCGTACAGAGAAAACGTTCAGTTGTCGTCCATCATTTTTGAAATTTTCTGCTTGTTTTATAGTGTTTTCACACTGACATGGATTTAATAAAAGTTGGTTTTAACGTTAAAACCAACTGTTAAAATCTGGTTTTACCATACAAATTGTTTTTTTATTAAAACCAACTTAAAACTATTTTTGAATTGGTTTTCGCTGTTCTAAATTCAGTGCTGCCAAGTTAAAATTACTGGAAGCAGCTGATAATCTTTATGCTAGTGAATATTTATAGATGTCACTTGAAAGATTTTTGCAGCAGCAAAAAAAAAAAGAGTTTTTTGGAAGGAAAACAATGAAAATATTTTCATTGACCTGTGGGAAGTGAAAATAGACGATATGACTGACATCGATCCGCCGATAGAAAAGTTTTATTTTGTGATGTATTTGTGCATTTTTAATATACAATAACCTGATTCCGAAGCACTTTTTCACTTTGTATTACTAGTTCTATAATTTTTAAATACTTCTTTACAAAATATAAAATAATTTATATTTTACAATGCATTGTAAAATTTACGAGTTTTACATACAAACAAAAACAATTGTTGTACAGTTTGTCAAATAAGTTGTATAAAAAGCAGAAAAAATACAACAACAAATACACGCATTTCTGCAGGAGATTTATTTTATTTTTGAGCAAAGTTATTAGACAGCCTGTGAGTTAAAATCCGAATTTAACAAACTTGCAGTGTGAATGCAGTGTGAAAACCCTATTAGTGTCATGCCTTGGAAGCTCCAGAAAGTGGCACTTCTGTTTCCAAAGCAATAGAATTAACAAACTGTTCTGCGGCTAGTCTTGGAGTCCCTCACTAGAGCTTTCGTCCGATTGTTCTTTGATTGCCACTTATTTGGGGATTACAGCCTCTAAAAAAACACCTCGTATATCAATTACAAAACCACTTTAATTGCCAATTTTTAATTAAAAAATAATAATAATAATAATAATAATAATAATAATAAAAGTTCTTAATTAAATAAAGTTATTATCTTGAAATTTAGCTTTGCGTTGAACTAAAAGTTGCGCTATATAAGTTGCCTTCGTTTTGAAGTAAATACAACAGTTTGTTTTCCTCTCTTTCATCGGCAAGATGAAGTTCTTAATAATATTTTCCGTGGCTTTGGCTACTGTTGCGGCGTTCGATTTGCGTGGAGCTGCAGTAAAAAAGGAAGGACGCATCACTTACGGAAACGATGCCTCGGTGGGCCAATTTCCCTATCAAGTTGGTTTAAGGTTGTATGTTAACGACACTCACTCTTCGGGGTGTGGAGGTGCTTTGATTGATCGTGAATGGATTTTGACTGCTGCCCACTGTACAGTTGGAGTTAAACTTGCAACTGTGTTCCTGGGTGCAACTGATATCTTCGATCCTTATGTCAGCTTTAACGTTTCCAGCAGTAATTTTATTATTCACTATGGCTATAATAGAGCAAATGTCCAGAATGATATTTCGCTGATAAGAATTCCTGCTGTGTCCTTGAATAGCAGAATCCAAACGATCAAATTACCTTCTGTTAGTGACAGCTATTACGCTACTTTTGCCGGTGAATATGCCATCGCTTCTGGTTGGGGTAGGATATCCGATAAAAAAAAATATATGAACGGGGATCTGTAATGGGCCCGTTTCAAAATCATTAGCGACAGGGAATGCCGCAAAGATTTCGATTATCTTACATCCTCTAGTATGTGTGTTGCTACCCCTAATGGTGTGTCTCCTTGCAAAGGCGATTCCGGCGGTCCTTTGGTCTTGGAATCTACTGGAGTACTAGTTGGTTTGACATCTTTTGGCTCAAAGTACGGATGTACCGTGGGCTATCCAGCTGCCTTTGCACGTGTCACCAAATTTTTAGGTTGGATAAATTTGCACACCGGTATTGTCTTAGAACCTTAGAACAAATAATTTGTTAAGAAGTATCCATGTGCATATGTATATAAATATGAAATGCTCTCTTGACATGTAAATTAGGGTGAGTAAATTTATATAGAGGAAAAACTGAAATAAAATGGAATTTGCAGACAAATATTTTCTTAATAAATCACAATAATAAAAGATTTATTGCTCTTAGAGGATTTTTGTGTTCTTAATATAAATTTACATTTCTAAACTCATACTTTCAGCTTATCAGATAAGCCGATATACATATCTAAAATAAAAAGTTGGAACACTTAAAATCTTTTCTACTATTAATTTAAATAAAAAAAAAAAGAAAACCAAAAACATTCCAAATGACTCAGCTCAATAGTTTCAAAGATATTGAGTACATTACAAAATAAAAAATTACTTTTATTCAGGGAATATACAGAAAAAATTACAAAATTATTTTAGTCATCAAAGTGCTTGAATCAATAAAAATTTTTTAATTTTGCACCTATTAACAAAATGATAAGGGTAAGTATTTTCTTCTAATTATTGGAATTAGAAAATTTGCATAAATTCAATAAAATTGTTTAATTGAATGATTCCAAAAATTCATTAAAAATTCAATTAATCTAGTGATTGAATTAAACAACTCAGTAATTGAAATGTTGACCAGAATCTATGTTGGAAAATTGGGAAAACACCGATATATCGAAAAATCCTAAAACCCGTTTGCTTGCTCTGACTGAATGTATTCTCTACAAAATGAGCCAGAGTGGATGTGTGCATCTTTCAGATAATTAGATGCACTTGAATTTCTGCTTTTAGTAGACCATATTTTTTTTTTTTTAATATTTTGTCGACAGCTAAAATTTAACTACCACTTTCTTAAGAATAAGAAAAATAGCAAAAGTAACATTAGGGTTTAATTCAACAGTAGTTTAAATAGGCTGGCTAGATCCAGGTTGGAAAAATTCTAGACATTCACAAAAAAATCTTTATTTTTACAAAATTTCTTGACAATTAAAATTATTATATGAGTATTTTCAGATGGAATTGTGAAATTTAATATACTTCGGGCCATTTTTTTTTTGCGAAAATGCAATTTTCATGTGTTTTTACGACCTCTTATGTTTATGCCGTACTTTCTTCATATTATATTAAAATATCAATTAGGCATGGCTTGCATGTTGCAGTGTGTTTTTTAATCCAGTTTAATATTTTGGCAGGGCCATTCCACCGCTCTAAGTAAACTGAATATCTTGCCTTTTTCGATGTTTTGGTATACTCCCTATCTATAATCCTTGAGTATTACAATTTCAAAACTATTACGCAAAGTAACTCAATTTTCGTGCCGCGGTCAGCTGTAAGTTGTTCTATAAATAATCTTTTATTATACCTGCACAACTGATAAAATTAATTATAAATAAAAAATTAAACTTTTTACACCAAAAATTTCTTTAAAGCCTTTCGATTTTGCCAACTGTTCAACTATTGTGATTTAGTGTTGAATAACGTCGAAATTATTTACAACTGTTTGTACAATTGTTTGTGTTGTTCAATTGTAAGTGTTCACAACGTTACTTGGTTTTGCGCGATTTTATTTTTAAAAATGCACTCATTAATTTTCTCAACAGCTTTGTTTAAGGAAAACTGTGAACAAATTGAAAAATAAACTTTTTCTGGATTTAAAAATATCTTGAGAAAATGTATAATTTCTTGATTCTGGGCAGACATCAAAAATGCTTGTACTTGTAAATTAAGATAAAACAAAGCCCGGGTGACAAGCCTAAGTTTAACTGCCAGTTTATAGAAGCCATGTAAAAATTCTCGTCTGCCTATTTATATTGAAAACAAAAACAAAGCACTCAAAATTTGTTTTTGTTTACAATATAAAAAGACAAGCGAGAATTTTTACATGGCTTCTATTAACTGGCAGTAAAGCTCCTATTCCAAAATAAAAAAAGCTCCTTTTCCAAAATAAAAAAGAAAATAAAATTAAATTTTTCCCGTACATATTTTATTTAAAAAATTTATTTTAAAGGTCTCCGCTGACAAAAGCAAACAGCAGATGCATGTTAAAAAAAAATAGTTTATCCGAAATTTTTGTAAATTGCAAAAATATTTATATTTTTGTATTTTAATGCTGTCTTCAATCCAAATTGTCGAAAGATTCTTCATTTTAAATTTCGGAAAAGCGGCTTTTAAACTCTCTAGAATCGTTTTTTCCGCATAAGGTTTAGTAGGCAATACCGGTATGGAAATTGATCCAATCCAAATAGTTGGTAACGCGTTTGAAGCCAGCTAGATAACCTTTTTCACAAGCAACAGTAGACCCAAATGAAGTTATTCCAATAAGAATTCCACTAGATTCTAAAACTAAAGGCCCACCAGAATCACCGTCGCAAGTAGACACACCATTGGGAGTGGCAATGCACATACTAGAAGCTGTAAGGAATTTGTAATGTTGGCGGCATTCACTGTTACTAATGACTTTAAAACGTGCCCATTGCAAGTCTTGAGTTACAAACTTCTCCTTATCGGATATTCTACCCCAACCAGCAGCTATAACGTAGTCATCGGCAAAGGTAGAGTAAGAAGCGCTAGCGACAGGAGGTAGTTTAATTATATTAATTCTACTGTTCAAAGATACCGCCGGAATTCTTATCAGAGCGATGTCATTCTCATAATTTTCGGTATTATAATTGGTATGTACTATAAAATTGTTACTGGAAACTTTGAAGGTGACATCGGGCTTCATGTAAGTGGTAGTACCTAAATAAACAATTGCAAATTTATGTCCCTCTAAGCAATGGGCAGCAGTCAAAATCCATTCGCGATGGATCAAGGAACCGCCACACCATGTACCGCGGTAAGAATTAATCGGCAACCTTATACCAACTACAAAGGGAAATTGCCCCACCGTGGCATCGTCTGCATTGGTAATGCGGCCTTCTATTTTAACTGCAGCTCCACGCAAGTCAAACGCCGTAGCAGTAGCCAAAGCCAAAGAAAATATTAGTAAGAGCTTCATGGTGCCCATAAGAAGAACAAATATATAACTGAATTCTTCTTTTAAACTGAAGGCAACTTATATAGAGAAACTTTTAGTCTAATGTAAAACTAAATTTTGTGATAAGATTTGTTTCGGTTAGTTGATAACTTAAATTTTAAGAAATTATGTTTGTTTTTCTTTTAAAAGTGGACGTTAAAGTGGATTTGTAGTTTATATACAAGGTGCTTTTTTAAAAGTAGCAATCTCAAGTAAGGTGAGGTCAAAGAACAGCCATAACGCTTAGTGAGGCGCTTCCAGCCTAACTGCAGAATTCCATGCTAGATCTATTGCTTTTATAATGCCCTCCAAGCGCATGAAATGGATGTCCCATTTCACCATAAATAGTATCCTTTAAATGATACTGCCACACACAGAAAAACTTCAAATTAAAATCTACATAAACAAGGTTTATTTAACATTTATCGGCAATGAGTTTGCTTCATTGTTTGTTTTTCATGTTAATTCAACATGATTTACAGTAATCTTCAAAGAAAATTTTCCCTTTTTGCAATAACTTTATTTCATGTTGATTTAACATTGCAGTACTGTTATATCAAAATGAAGAATTATGTTGAATCAATGTTATTTCAATTTTGAACAATTCGAATGCGATACTGAATAACACTAGGAACCATGTTGAATCAAAGTTATTTCAAGTTGAAACAACATTGTGTTTTATTAATTATTTAACTTACTACTACTTAATAATGTTGTATTGGCATCAGGAAAATTTTTGTTTGTGTATTGGCTTCCCCGGACAAGATTTGAACGCCAAATCGTCCCGTGTTGGTCAATGCCCTTACAGCTGCAAGGGTGTTTTTTATTGAGGTATAGAACTTTAAGTTGGCATCACTTTTTTAACTGGCGGCCATTTTGTCAGCTGTCAAGTGATTAATATTTAGTTTGGTTTGCCATTTCATCATGAACAGGTTGACAAAAGAACAACGCTTGCAAATCGTGCAAATTTATTTCGAAAATAATGGTTCAGTTCGCGAAGTTTACCGCAAGCTCCGTCCATTTTATGGTCGACATAATCGTCCATCGCATAATTTCGCGGAATGGACCTGTCAATTGGCCACCAAGATCGTGTGATTTGACACCATTGGATTATTTTCTTTGGGGATATGTGAAGTCGCTCGTCTACGCCAACAAACCAGAAACGTTAGGGGACTTGGAAGCCAACATTCGTGGCGTTATTGCCAACATACGGCCCCATATGCTCGAAAAGTGGTTGAAAATTGGACCTGTAGAATTGGCTTTATTCGAGCCAGCCGCGGCGGCCACATGCCCGAAATCATATTTAAACATTAATGGCATAAAATTATCCTTCCAATAAAGCCAAATTGATGGACATTAAAACGATTTTCTTGTGTTTTATTTCAATTTGAAGTTCTATACCTCTAAAAAACACCCTATATATTGGGCCATAACCATAGTTAACAAAAAAGTCTACTTTTTTAGTTTTAGAATGCACTTTTTTAAAACATGTACTTTTGACCTACCATAGACGAGAAAAACTGCACTTTAAAGGAAAAAGTCGGTTCTAAAGTTAAAACATGCTGAAGTTGTTTTTAACTAGATTATCATCGACTCTGGCTCTTTAGTTCAACACAAAACACATTAAAATAAAAGAGAAGACATATGTATGTCTGTATGACTTTCTATCTCTTGGCTTCTTTTGTTCCTATAAACAATTTATAATCCAATCATTGAACAGTTTTTTGTATTAAAATAATACAAAATACAAACACCTTTTTAATTTTCTCTATATTAATTATTTGTTAATTATTTGTTAACTTATTTTTATGTTCGGTTGTTTTATTTTATCTTGTTCTTAAACTCAACCCTTTTTGATAACACAATGTCCGATGAGAGATAGAGATGAGAGAGTTGAGAGACAGAGATGCCACTTCCTTATATTTTGTTTTCTATCATATGAAAAATTTCCAATATTTACTGTGGCACCCAGTTAAAGTCGGTTCAATTTAACACACACTTTGTTTTTGACTATATTTAAGAACAGGTTTTTAATTTTAAGTTGTTTCTAAAACGAACCGACTTTATTCTATGACTATGGTTATGGCCCATTGTCATTATGAATAAGATTTTAATTCAACATTATTTTAACATAAAATTTAATTGAAATGAAAGCTATAGTTAAACAAGTAGTAATTAAAAACAAAATCAAAAAAGCCAACTGCGACCAACTTAGAACCGTTAAATATCCTAAATAGTCATTCGAAATGAAAAATCATTAGAGAAACCTTAATATTGTTTTAAAATACCTATCGAATGATAGACATTTTCATATAGTTCGCCGACTTTTAATTTTTTTTTTTCGTATTTACAAAATGGCGTCTGTTGGTTGTCATATTGAGTTTTGACTCCTGTCTAGTGTCTTTAGTGACACGCAAAGGATTAAGGCAAATACATAATAAACACAATACCCTACTTTGCATCGCACAGCCGGGTAAAAAACCACAAACTGGAAATTTCCTCCACACGATGTCTGCACTCCAATATTTCTGTTCTAGTCCAATAAATGACGTCAAGCTATTAAAATTTTTGAATAAGCAAACGCTACCTTACGATATTTTGAGAAAACTCACCCTATACTAACACTATCCTATTGATCTTATTAAATCGCGCGTGTTTCTTTTTTTTTTCTTGTAATAGCTGTCATATTTTCAATTCAAGTGATCTAGTCTTTCGATTATAAATATTAAAAAATCAAAACATTCTATTAAACGATACTGGATATCTAATCAGTTTTCCAAAGAATAATATGAATAATAATGAATAAGTCAATAGGTATGTATACATATACCGTTATTAAAGAATCGGACAATTCTTAATGTTGTGACGCACAACCTTGTGAAAATATTTGTTTATTAAGATATATCAAACAGATTTCAACCATAATTGTTTTTTTTTATAGCTCATGCATGCATTTGTTTTACTTATTTAATTTTAAATTTAACGTTCGCTTTTTAGATAATAACAAGTGAAATATATTTATTTGGTATTCAGTGTTTAAAATATTCGAACCTTTTGCTGTGGCTATAAAAAAGCACCGGTCAAAAATGCCAATGGACACCATTCAGGTGCATAAGAGTATGAGGCGAATATTTTATTTGTCATGAAAAAACGTTTGCACTTTATTCGCCGCGAAAATGCGAATAAATATATGTGGTAGTAATATGTCATAAATTATATGATGAAATAATTCAAAAACACATAAATAAATATATATATATATATACATTTTATATTATTTATCTATTTCCTTTAAAACGAACAATATTTTACTTGTAAATAAAAAATTAGGCAGTTTCTTCTATTTCCCACAGTATAAAATCAAAGTGTGTTAATAACATTAATGACTTTTAAGCAGAAAATGTTGCCACTATTTTGTGCTTCAGGTTGGTAATTTTACACAAAAAGAAAAGAAGTTTAAACTACCACTGAAAAACGTCAAACTCATCAAACTAGCTTCATGTTACATTATATTAATTTTCGGATTAACTAATTAGCGAAAGAAACTGAGTTTAATCTTAAACCAAAAATTGGTCCTTTCACCAAACATATTTTAAAAAACTATATAATTGAATTAAATATCTTTATTTTCACCCATTTAAATAACGTAGTCCAAGAAAGTATAGTAACGCTTTGCTATTTAATATGACAGCGGCAAATTTCAGCTGTTTGTGTCTAATGCTGAAGTAGTTAGCACGTTGACTACAAATCCGAAGGTACTGGGTTCAATCCCTGTATCCAACAGTCATTAAATAACAACACTATGTATTTTTCTGATGTGCATTAGTGTCCCTTTGTGTTAGTTGTTGTAGGAAAGTTCAAGTGATGAAGGCATATTCACTGGACACTGAACTATACCGACTTCAGCAGATACTAATTCTAATGTAACATCAGAGCGCCCTCCTTCGTTGTGTAGCATAATCATTGGCGATTTTACTTCGCCGATAAAGCTTCAACAAAATTGAATACACCTCATTTAACACTAGAGGCGCTGCAACACTGCATTATTAAAAAGCGTACAAAAAGCAGAGTTGTAAAAGAATGAAGCTTTCCTCTATCTCTTCCTTCACCGCCTGTCTTCTCTATCACTATCCCTTTCCTAAAGGAAGGTAACAGCTAGTAATAGTAGTAGGCATTCATTGCCCGAGTGTTACTTCTCTTTAAAAAAAATATTTAAACAGTATTTAAATATTTAATGCATACATATTGATGAAAATTAAAAACGACTTTTAAATATGAATTGATATTTAAATAAAATTAGCGAAATTGGCGCTATACTTTTGTTCAGTAAACGACTTGTGATGAGTGTCTTCTTGGCCAGTAGCCAGTATTAGTCTAGTAGTCGGAGGGTAGGTAGGTTCCATTACTGCGGGAGAGTCTGGGGGTTTCTGAAGACAAGCCAAAGTAACTTTAAAGTAGTTTTAATGTTTGTTAAAAGAAATACACCTAAAATCCAAAAGGCCGTAACAACCAAAAAATTCAAAATAGACTTTTTGACTGATTATGATTTAATTAACCAAAATACAGTTTTGCTTAAAATTTTACTCACATGTGTTCAAAAACAGGGTGACCGATGACATTTTTCAAAAAGTAGCACCAAAAGGAGATTTATGAAAAAAAGGGAAAAAATTAAAAAAAAAAACGAGAAAACTACACTAAACTTTTTATTTTTAATGTATTTTTATATAATTCACTATAAAAAAGTGGCAAGACAGTCGAAAAAGTGGCAATTTGGCACTTTAGTCGGTCAAACGGTCACGCTGTTCAAAAATACCGATTTTATTTATTATTCAATTTAGCACCTAGCAACAAATAAATAATCTTAAATTTATAAGGTTTTTTGCTTTTCCTGTGGTAAAAAGTGTACTTACGGCCTTTTGGATTTTAGGTAACTATATGTATATATGTCTACACAGAAAAAACTAAATTTCATTTTCAGTAACCAAATTCGTTGAATCAGTAAATATTTTATTTGAATGCGGTCCTACAAATAATTTTGTAAATTGTGATAAAAATTTTGTAAAAATTTAAATGAATCATAGTTCGGCTGAGAGAAAATGTTACTTCAGTGTGTTGGTGTTGTTGTGCGGTTGTTGTTGCTTATTTTGATTGATCGTGTTGTATACATGTAAATGCCGAAAAGTAGCCGACAAATGTCGTGGCCTGTTTCTTCTCTTTACAGTTTTTTCGTACAAATTAATTTAGTGGAACAGTACAGAATATTTACTGAAACTAAGTTTGATTTCAAACAAATATTTGTTTAAAAATTTTTTGGGAATAATTTTTTCTGTGTATATGTACAAACATACATAAATATAACATATTATAATTTATTTTTGTATTCATTAAGGGTTTTCATGAGAATGTTCAAAAGTCTCGCAAACTGTGCAATTGTGCAGTTTTACACTCTCGTAAATAAAATGTCAAAAATTGTATGGAAATTTATTTACATAAACCTGTTAACTTTGCCCAATAATTTTCACTCGTAAACTTAAGCTGTGCAATTGTGCATTTATTAAACAACAATTTTTTGGTTTTTTTTTTTTTTGCTTTCTTGGTGCATTTTTAAATACAGACACACACAATTTATTTTTAGAGAAATATATAAATACGTATTTAATTCAAAAACTGCTTGAAATTTTATTTTTTTTTATTTTTATTATATTATTTTTATTGACATTTCATTAAAATTTACTTAACTGTTTGCGCAAAAGTTGAAAAGGGGCTTCATGAAACAAGCCTCGCATATTTGCCCAATTGCACAAATGGGAATTTTAAGAGTTCTCATGAAAACCCTTATTGTCTTTCTCTGATGTGAACTCTGCTTAATTTATACACAGCAATTTTTTTATACACGAGTACATGCATACTTTTTTGGTAAAAATTTTCTTAGGCTCATACTCGTCAATTAAATACATGGTCATGCACACAGATATTCATTTTAATACCCGTAGCAACTATGGATATGTGCACCTATTTGTGTTCATACTCGTGGGTACGCTTGCTTTCATACTCATGCATGTTTGATTATGGATGAGTTATGAGTATTAAAAATTTAACTTTTTGTCTTTCTCTTAGGCTTGTATCGAACTCTTTCATTAGCTCGTTTTTTTTTTTGACACAAACCTATGATCAAACCTATTTAAATTAAGAGTACCTTAGTTACTTAACTCGCCAATGGTGACGCAAATTTGACTTTGATCAATGGTGACGCCGGTCTCACGCACCGGAATTTTCAACTGAAGATTTTTCCAAATTTGTTATTAATATTTCATGTTTTTTTTTTTTTTTTTAATTTATGCTCTTTGAGAATAAAGCAAAGATATTTAATCAATTTAAGCTCTTTTATTTCAATATTAACATTAAAATAATTGTTTTATTAGAGCATTAAAAACAACAGCAATTTTAGTAATACACTTTTCAAAATTAAGAAAAAAAATAAAAAAATCACATATTTATAAAGAAAGATAATGTTTTTTAATCTTTCGACATTAGGAACTTTTACAAAATAAATAAAAAAAAAATATTAAAAAAAATAATGAAAAATGTATACTTGGTTATTTTATTCACATACACGGTGACACACGGTCTCATGTACCGGGTCAGTAAAAAAAAATACACAAAGTGTGCTCACGAAGCAGTTTCGTCATTAACTAGTGGTAGGGGATGTGCAATGAGGCAGCTACTCGAAGTTGCAACCAAAAATAATAACAGGGAATAATGTTATTCGAATTTTTTAACACACCCGGTCTCACAGACCAATAGGACACCAATGGCGGGTTAAACAAGTGCTGCCACCTGATAAATTTTCCTTCCCAGAAGCATTCTAGTGGTTAATTTTGATTTATTGTTGCGCTAGTACGAGTGTTGCCAACGCAACATATTTTTATAATTTTATAATTTTTTACTTGCAATTTTTATCAATTTATTCACTGAAGCTAAATATTTTTTGCTGATAAAATTTAAAATGAAATCAGTAAAATAAATACATAATTAAAAAGAGTCATGCTTGAAATCTGATTGCTATATTTTTTACAAACAAAGATTTTCAAAAGGTTGTGCGTCACAACACGAATATTAATCGGCCAGTTCATTAATAACGATAAAAAGCTATTTACTTATTCTTTAAAAAATGTTATCTGCGGAAAACTGATTAGATACCCAATATTACACGATTGAATATACTTTGATTTTCTAATATTTATAATCGAAAGATTAGAGCACTTCAATTGAATATTTGACAGCTACTGCATAGTTTAAAACACACGCGAATTAAGAAAATCATTAGGATAGTATTGATACTCGTATAGGTGAGTTTTCTAAGGTGGATGCATAAGGAATAAGCGATATCATTTAAAAATTATACCTAGTTCCTTTTGACGTGCCGCATAACGTTGGTCCTGGTTTGTCGGCCTTAACTGGGTCCACTTAAAAGTTGCCCTCATGTGCAAATAATATATCCAAGTTCTATTCCCAAAATATCGTAAAGTATTAGTTGCTTATTCAAAGATTTAGAAACATTGACGTCATTTAATGGGTTAGAACAGAAATATCGGACTGCAGACTTCGTATGGAGGAAATTTCCAGTGTTTTTTTACCCGGCTAAGCGACACAAAGGAAGGTATTGTGTTTGTCAGCCTATGTATGTATGTATGTGTGTTCCATTGTGGTACTATATAAACCGAACGCGTGGATCGATTTGTCTTCATCATGGGAGTCTCACTAAAAACACTAGACAATAGTCAAAACTCAATATGGCGACCAACAGACGCCATTTTGTAAATACGAAAAAATTAAAAGTAGACGAACTATATTGAAATGGGTATCATTCGACAGGTTTCTTTTATAATTTTTCATTTCGAATGACTCTTTAGGATATTTAACGGTTCTAAGTTGGTCGCAGTCGGATTTTTTTTTAATTGCTACTTGTTTAACTATAACTTTCATTTCAAATAAATTTTATGTTAAATAATCGATTAAATAATGTTGAACTAAAATTTTATTCATAATGATAACATATTTAGGGCCACTTTCACAACTTACCTTTAGCTAAAGGTAGGATTTTGTCTGCCCGATAAATATTTTTGCGTTATTGCAACTTAAATTATTTATTGGTATTATTATCAATAATAATAATATATAATGGATAAAAATATAATAAATGAAGATTTTATAATGCAAAGCCATTTATCGGGCAGACAAAACCCTACCTTTAGCTAAAGGTAATTTGTGAAAATGGCCCTTAGTGTGTATCTAAAGAATATTTAAGGTTGTTGTGGCTGCAGCGTTAAACGCGTTGACTACCACGCAATGAGGAGTTCGAGTTCAAATATTAACCGGGCAAGCCAACAAAACAAACGCACAATAATTTTCCTAATCCCTGTGCCAATACAACATAACAATGTAGTAAGTTAAATATTTAATAAAATAAAACTTTGTTCCAACTTGAAATAGTATTGAATCAATGTGATTCTTTATTTTGATGTTAAGAGTACTGCAATGTTAAATCAACATGAAATAAAGTTATTTCAACAATAAAATATTTTCTTTTAAGATTACCATAAATCATGTTGAATTAACATGAAACACAATCACTGAAGCAAAATCATTGCCGATAAATGCTTGTTTATGTAGATTTTAATTTGAAGTTTTTCTGTTTGTGCCAGGTATCATTTAAGGGATAAAATTGCTGGTTTTACTTGTAGTTGCAAAAAACTTTTAATATTCGATCGACTATAATTTTGACGTTCCAAATTCGATGGAGTACCCATATTGGTCTTTTTTTTTTAAATTAAAGTTTTGCTCACGCCTTGTAGTTTTCCAAAAAATGGAATTTCCGTTTCCTGCACTTATAGGGCATTATCAGACCAATAGATTCAACAATTTGTTCTGCGGTTAGGCTTGGAGTGCCTCTATGAAAATGAAATGGAAAAACAAAACTAAAGATCGTAAGATTAAAGTTATCAACTTAGCAAAACAAATCTTATCATAAGATTTAGTTTGCGTAGTACTAAAGTTTCCCCATATAAGTTGCCTTGGTTTGAAGGAAGATTTTAGTTGTTATTTTCTTCTCTTATTGGCAACATGAAGCTCTTCATAATATTTTCCTTGGCTTTGGCTACTGCTACGGCGTTCGGACTGCGTGCAGCTGCAGTTAAAAAAGAGGGTCGCATTACCAACGGAGACGATGCCTCCGTGGACCAATTTCCCTATCAAGTTGGTTTAATATTCCCTATTAATGTTAACTACTGTTCATGGTGTGGCGGTTCCTTGATCGGTCGTGAATGGATTTTGACTGCTGGCCATTGTTTAGAGGGACATAAATTAGCAATTGTTCATTTGGGTAGTACCACTTACACCACTTACATGAAGCCCGATGTCACCTTTAACGTTTCCAGTAACAATTTTATAAACCATCCTCATTATAGTAGTTATCATTTTCAGAATGACATCGCTCTGATAAGAATTCCGGCGGTTTCTTTGAATAGTAGAATTAATATAATTAAACTACCTCCTATCGCTAGCACATCTTATTCTACCTTTGCCGGTGAATACGCTATCGCTTCTGGTTGGGGTAAAACATCTGATAAAAGTTATGTATCCAAGGACTTGGAATGGGCACGTCTCAAAGTCATTAGCAACAGCGAATGTCGTTCATATTACTCATTTCTTACATATTCTAGTATGTGCGTTGCCAGTCCGAATGGTGTGTCTACTTGTCAAGGCGATTCTGGTGGTCCTTTAGTTTTAGAATCTAGTGAAATTCTTATTGGTGTAACGTCTTTTGTGCCTCCTGATGGTTGTGAAAAGGGCCGTCCAGCTGGCTTCACACGTGTTACCAACTATTTGGATTGGATCAATTACCATACCGGTATTGCCTACTAAATCGAATGCGGTAAACTGTTTGTTGTCATAAAACTGAAATTAAAAACTATCTAATAACTTCTATTAAAAACTGCAATAAAATACAAAAAAAATTATATATTTTTGGTAATAAAATGCATTTTGTTTTGTTCTATTGTAGAAACACGTATATGTAGTTGTAAAATTTGTATTTTTAAGGGAAGATCTTCAATAAATTAAATAAAAAATCAATTTATTTTTTGTACACAAATTAAATGATTTTTTTTTCGTTTGATGAAATTTAAAATAAAATATTCTTGCGTGATTCGTACATGAGCACATTTTCAAGATCACGCACGAATTTTTCATTTTTCCTTGTTGTAAACACTGTTGGCTTAACTGCATTGAGAGAGAGAGAGAGAGAGAGGGAGAGAATTTTACTGGTAATCATGGAACCTTTAGAACAGTGTCCCGCAAAATTAAATATGTTTGTATTGGTGAGAAAAATGAGAGTAAAATAAACTTGCACTTGAAGAAAAGTTTTCTAATTTAAAAAACATGATGTGGTTATTAATTGTTTGAATTTTTTTTTTTGTAAATAAGCTATTTAATCAAAAGCTTAACTAAAAACTAAAAATTGAATAATCCATTCAACAATGAGTATATAAATTCCAAATGAATTTTATTCAAAGCTTTGTGGATACTATTAAAATGTGTTATTTTTAAAATGCATTGTATATTGCAAAAAGCATGTTTTATCACGAAATATTTCTTAGCTTCCATAATTATTTAAATTTTTTGTTTCTGTACAAATTTATTAAATTTGAACTTTAATTTCGTTCCGTGTGCTCAAACAAATTAAACAAAAAACCAGGAAAAAATTAATACATGCGTGCACAACTTAATTCGTCACTTGCTCAGTGACGACTAAATGCAAGAGCATAAGCATGTATGTGATTTTCATCCGCACAATTGTGCTATGGCTTGCGGGTTACTGCTTTAGAATTTATTTTTGTTGGTTTCAACCTTAAAAGGCTCAATCAGACGTGACTTAACTGCATTGAGAGAGAGAGAGAAAGAGAGAATTTTACTGGTAATCATAGAACCTTTAGAATTTATTTTTGTTGGTTTCAACCTTAAAAGGCTCAATCAGACGTGACATAACCATAGCCTTAGAAATCAGCCGTTCGAACCAAACTAATGGGCAACACTGTATTTGATTATAGGTGACTCGCCATAACGCCATAACTCTCATCATAGAAACCAATTGAATTTTGGTTTGGTTATGGCTAGGCATTATGGCTATGTCACGTCTAATTTAAGCTTAAACTGATCGCAATGAAAAAGGAGATGCATAATTCTGACAGTAATAGCGTTATAAATTATTCCTGATAGAAAGTAATAATGCTGACGGCGGGGGTATAATAAATAAATTTAGTAAAGTATAAACTTTGACTCGCACGCGAAGGTTTTCATAATATGGACACTACATACATACTAGTGATGCACGAATGTTCGTATTCGTTTTCGAATCGCCGAATATTCGGCCATTTTTAATGCGAATACGAAGCATTCGCATTCGTCAAATTCAGCGAATACGAATACGAACATTTTTCCAAAAAAATTAAATAAATAAATGCATAAATCCTAAACTAAATTTAAATAAATGGATAAAAATATTATTTTGTACGAATCCATTAAATTTTTTATAGAAATTTGTGCTTTGTATCATTTTCAAATATTATTCACTGACGATCATTAAAATTTTGGGTTGTTTTTTATTAACTTTAAAATACACCAACAGGAGTATGAAATTCTTTTTCATAACAATCTTTTAATATTTCATATTGCAGGCGTAAATAGAGCCTTAATTTAATGTCTATAAATTTCAAATGAAATATTCGTATTCGTATTCGCGAATATCGTTTCAAATATTCGTATTCGCGAATATCAAAAATTGACATTCGTTACATCACCAATACATACATATGTAATACTGCACAAACTATAGCCTATAAAATCTAAAATTTTACCTAATGTAGACATATTTAAAAATAAAATATTTTGTTTTTGCGTTTTTTTTTAATTTAAGCGCCTTTTTTCCGTTTTGCCGATTTTTATTCGGTTTTTATCGATAGTTGTAGTTTGGCGATTTTTTAGTTTTGGCGCTTTTTTTGCTTTGAAAATTTTTTCGGTTTTTTTTAGTTTTAGCGACTTTTTAGTCTTGACGCGATTTTTTCGGCTGTTTTAAGTTTTGGCGATATTTTTAGTTCTGGCGATTTTTTCGTTTCGGTGCTTTTTTATTTTTAATGAATTTTTTAGTTTTTTTTAGCGACTCTTTTAATTTTGGTGATTTTTTTGCATTTTAACAATTTATTTTATTTTTGGTGATATTATTCATTGAAGCATTATAACTTTTAAAGCATTTTAACAAAACTCTAAATGCCGTATTGATAAAAAATATTTTAAGTTTATTACAGATTTATTTGACAAATTTCACATAGCAGTATGTCAAATAAACCTTTAATAAACTTTAAATATGTTTTGTAAATACGGCAGTAAAACTGGGGGTCCACATTATCTATTAGCACGAAGTTATAATATTAATGTTACTGATTTGACGGTTAGTGTTTAAACTTTAAGCTTTTTTTTTAAATCATAAAGAGATTGATAATGAATTGAACATTTGGATATTTAATTTGAAAAATGTTTCCTGTTGCTTGCAACGATTTAAATTTAATAAAAAAAGTCACTGAAATAAATAATTGTTAAACAATAGTTTTATTTAAAAATTCAATACATTCAAGGTGCAAGTTAAGTTGACTTTTCAAATCATAAAACAAAATATTTAATCGAAATGTCCATTTCGGCCTAGACCCCACCATGTCGACAGAAAACATTAAATTGACAACTTGTATTGAAAACAACAATAAAAAATAAGAAAATTTATTTTTCATTTCAATATACACAAGTAATCGAACGAAAGTTTTCTGTCCACATTGCAGGACGTTTCCATAAATTGTTGCGAATTCATTTATTCACATTTTTATATACAATTTTATTTAGAATTAATAAGCAATACCAGTGTGGGACGCAATCCAATCCAAATAGCTGGTAAGACGAGTGAAAGCAGCAGGATATCCCTTGGCACAGCCAGCAGAAGAGCCAAACGAAGTCAAACCAATTTGTACTCCACTGTATTCCAAAACCAATGGACCGCCAGAGTCGCCATTGCAAGTCGACACGCCGCCAGTAGTGGCCACGCAAACATTGGAGGAAGTGACAATGGAACCAAATGTCAACTGACAGCGGATGTTTGTAATGACTTGCAAACGTGCCCATTGCAAGTTGTTGGTAACACTTGTGGCGGCATCAGATATCTTGCCCCAACCAGAAGCAATCACATAATCGCCGGAATAACTGGAGTAAGAGCTGGAAGCTGAAGGCAGTTTAACAGTTTTAATTGCGCTGGATAAAGACACCGAGGGAATTCTAATCAACGAGATGTCATTTTTGACGGTGTTGCTATTCCATCTGGGGTGTATGATAATGTCGTCCCTAGTCACGGTATAGGTGACTTCAGCATTAGTGCGAACCGTAGCACCCAAGTAGACGGTTACAGACTGTACGCCATCAGTACAGTGGGCAGCAGTCAAAACCCATTGACGACCAATCAGAGAACCACCACACCAGGCCGAAGAAAGAGCATTAATTTTCAGTGACAAACCAACTTGATAGGGAAACTGTCCCTCCGATGCAACGTTGCCATTGGTTATGCGACCTTCATTCTCCAACACAGGTACCACAAGACTGCGTGATTGGATTTCAGTTTCGGGCAAATTTAATGCTGCAACCGAGGCTACAGCCAAAGCAAGTATTAAGAATTTCATGCTAACGTTTTCGCTTTTAGAATTGGAGGCAATTGTGAAAACTAACGAATTACTATCACACCAGGGAACTTATATAGTGCACATTTTGCTTCAATTATAATCTTGTGACTGCAGTTTGCTGATAAGATTTAAAAAGAAAAATTAATTTATTAGTTCAAACTAAAGGCTTTTCGGATTTTCGAAAAGTTGTAATTTTACTGCAATATTTGGTAAATATGGTGTCATAAATTAAGACGTATTTGACAAGCAAATTGTCGAATTTGCAATTGTAAGTATCCACATATTGATAAGATATCTGCTTTATTTGTAACCAAGTATTGGAAGGGTGTTATGTGACTTTATTGTTTGTCAAAGTTTTCCCACTCCGATTTAAGCATTTTCGCCTTCGCAAAGCCGCGGTATCACGAAACTTATTCTTAATAAATGGGAGTCAGTGCCAGAAAGTCAATGCGTACCAGAATAGAGATCGAATGTGAATATTTCGAATCGGATCAAATACCCAGCAAAAAAATCGGATTTGGAAGCGCTAAAAGCTGAGGGAAACAATTCATTGCTTACTTGATAACAAAAGCTTCGAAAAATGCTTCTGAAAAGCACTAACGTAAGGCGGACTGGCTTACTTCTAACGAAGTAGAAAGTTATCAGAGAACATTTTACAAACCAGCAACTTTTGCATCTGAGTATTGCTTCTGTGAAGCACTTTAGTAAGGCGAAAAATTCATGGTTTTTTTTTAAAGCCAGATGTATTGCTTCTAGCTGGCTCAGCTCGAATAAACAAAATGCTTTATCCAACCCGGTTCGTTTACCCACTATATAATTAGCAATGATTCATTGGCTGAAATATTCACCTTCGATCTCTATTCTGGTACGCATTGACTTTCTGGCACTTACTCCCATTTATTAAGAACTAGCTACACCCGGTGTGCTTCGCTACCTGCATCGTGTTATCTAATGATGTAAATATTTTGTAAATAAACCGAAAACTCGGATTTTTGAATGCAACATTTCGAAAGTTTTAAAATTTGGATATTTTATCATTATTAACATAGTAGGTTTTTTGTAAATATCTTCGGAACTATATAACCGATTTTAGAGTTTGATATTTCGTTTTGAAAAACATGACAACAGCTTTCAAAAAAAGCAAAAAAAAATACTATATACAATCGCATTGGTGGTGCAATATGAAAAATTGGATTTTGCAATGCCCCTCCGCCCGCAGACCGAAAATCAAAAATCAGACTCCACAGTGTCACCCGCCTGAATATTCTGAAGATTCCCTGAAAATTTCATCAAAATCGGCCCAGCCGTTTTCCTCTTTCATATATATATAGATAAGTTTCGTAGTACCGCGGCTTTGCGAAGCCAAAAATGCTTAAATCGGCGCGGGAAAACTTTGACAAACAATAAAGTCACACAACACCCTTCCAATACTTCGTTACAAATAAAGCAGATATCTTATCAATATGTGGATACTTAGGCTGAGTTTACATCTGGCATTTCTTTTGTGTCATTTGCCCAAAAAAGCGTAACCAACTAATTACTAATGAAAAACTGTTTGATTCAGACATTTATTTATTGATTTAAACAGTTTGCAATCATGCTGGATTCTATAAAAGTTTCTATTAGTTATGTATGAAACTATTTAACTTAATAAATACATGTCTGAATCTTAAAGTTTTTCATTAGTAATTAGTGGTTACGCTTTTTTTACGCTTGTGTGGCACATGTCACACAGATGGAAACCCGGCCTTACAATTGCAAATTCGACAATTTGCTTGTCAAATACGTCTTAATTTATGACACCATATTTACCAAATATTGCAGTAAAATTACAACTTTTCGAAAATCCGAAAAGCCTTTAGTTTGAACTAATAAATTAATTTTTCTTTTTAAATCTTATCAGCAAACTGCAGTCACAAGATTATAATTGAAGCAAAATGTGCACTATATAAGTTCCCTGGTGTGATAGTAATTCGTTAGTTTTCACAATTGCCTCCAATTCTAAAAGCGTAAACGTAAGCATGAAATTCTTAATACTTGCTTTGGCTGTAGCCTCGGTTGCAGCATTAAATTTGCCCGAAGGTGAAATCCAATCACGCAGTCTTGTGGTACCTATGTTGGAGAATGAAGGTCGCATAACCAATGGCAACGTTGCATCGGAGGGACAGTTTCCCTATCAAGTTGGTTTGTCACTGAAAATTAATGCTCTTTCTTCGGCCTGGGGCCCGTTTCTCAAAGCTACAAATTACAAATCTACAAGTAAAATACACACAATCCAACAACACTTTTACAAATTTTATTGTTGTTTTGTGTGTATTTTATTTGTAGATATGTAATTTGTAGTTTTGAGAAACGGGCCCATGGTGTGGTGGCTCTCTGATTGGTCGTCAATGGGTTTTGACTGCTGCCCACTGTACCGATGGTGTACAGTCTGTAACCGTCTACTTGGGTGCTACGGTTCGCAATAATGCTGAAGTCACCTATACCGTGACTAGGGACGACATTATCATACACCCCAGCTGGAATAGCAACACCGTCAAAAATGACATCTCGTTAATTAGAATTCCCTCGGTGTCTTTATCCAGCGCAATTAAAACTGTTAAACTGCCTTCAGCTTCCAGCTCTTACTCCAGTTGTTCCGGCGACTATGTGATTGCTTCTGGGGCAAGATATCTGATGCCGCCACAAGTGTTACCAACAACTTGCAATGGGCACGTTTGCAAGTCATTACAAACATCCGCTGTCAGTTGACATTTGGTCCCATTGTCGCTTCCTCCAATGTTTGCGTGGCCACTACTGGCGGCGTGTCGACTTGCAATGGCGACTCTGGCGGTCCATTGGTTTTGGAATACAGTGGAGTACAAATTGGTTTGACTTCGTTTGGCTCTTCTGCTGGCTGTGCCAAGGGATATCCTGCTGCTTTCACTCGTGTTACCAGCTATTTGGATTGGATTGCGTCCCACACTGGTATTGCTTATTAATTCTAAATAAAATTGTATATAAAAATGTGAATAAATGAATTCGCAACAATTTATGGAAACGTCCTGCAATGTGGACAGAAAACTTTCGTTCGATTACTTGTGTATATTGAAATGAAAAATAAATTTTCTTATTTTTTATTGTTGTTTTCAATACAAGTTGTCAATTTAATGTTTTCTGTCGATATCGTGGGGTCTAGGCCGATACGGAAATTTAGATTACATATTTTGTTTCAATTATTTGAAAAGTCAGCTTAACTTGTAACTTGAATTTATTGAATTTTTAAATAAAAATATTGTTTAACAATTATTTATTTCAGTGACTTATTTTTTATTAAATTTAAATGGTTGCAACCAACAGGAAACACTTTTACTGAGCGATTTTCAAATTCTGGTTTTCAAGGTCGAACATTAAAATTCACCTTTGGTCCAGTTGCCGACATCTACGTCACTTTAACGCATTAACAAATAATTGGTACCCTTTGTCGAAAACAACTGACTCCTGTTGGCAGGTTTGTGTTATTTTCAAGACCTTAGTGAATTGTATTAGATTGTCAGTAGCACAACATTGACCTCGAAAGCGAGTTAACAAGACCCAATTTTTTGGTATTGTATTGACGTGATGTCAATGTCGACAATTGGAATAAGGTTAATCATAACATAATCATAATGAATATCAGCTGTTCGAACTAAACTAATGGGCAACACTGTATTTGATTGTATCTGAATCACCATAACTCTACGTCTACACCTAATATATTTTTATCATAACAAAAGTCAAACTTTATATTGAAAACATTTTTTTGTGTTAGCTCTTATTTCTTTATATGTAGAATTTGACATTTGTCATGATAAAAATATATCAGGTGTAGACGTGGGGGGTTATTCCATGTAGCCATAAAATAGCTGTTGCTGGTTAGACATATTCGTTGTTGCACTTTTGAAATGAATAATAAAATGAAAATGTAAACAGCTGTTTTTATGGTTATGGCAGCACCAATAGGTGAAACAAATATATTTATGGTTATAGCTATGGCATTATGGTATGACACGTCTGAGCCTTTAGAACCGGTTCTCACGGAACTGGCAGCCTTTAAAACAAAAAATTATTCAAAATATTGCATATGGTTTCATAACACAGTAGGCATATATATTTCGTTATTGTACTATAATTTCAGCTACGACCTACTTACAACTTTTACACTATTTACACTCATTAACTGGCTGACTGGTCATTTAAAAAAATAAAAAAATATATAATTTCGTTACTCTTACTGTTTCTTTCAACTATTGATATTTACTCTTATTCAACCATGAAATAAAAGACTTTGATGAAATCTAAGCTCGTACCAATTTGTCAGTGCACACATACGTTATTATTTATTGCTCGAAATAAGGTTTTGACAAAACCAACAAAGTTAGTGAATAGTAAAAATAATCATAATATTTATTCTTGATGATGATGATGATGACGGATGATGAGTTGAATATCTTGCTGCTGGTGGGGTAAAGAGACAAAGGTATGTGACAAAGAGGTTTGTAATGATTCTTAACCGGGTCATAAACATGGCAACATGTTATATGCAACACATATGTATATATTAGGGTGATCGACTCGGTTTTTCAACCGGTTTTAAACCCCGGTTTTTTTCAAAATACGGTTGTCGGTTTTTTCAAAATTTTGATTTTTCAAATGTCGAATAGTCCGGTTTTTTTTACAATTTAAAAACCGGCTGAGTCGAATACTTTTCGATTTGTACATTTTTTACTGAAACATGAAATTAAGAGAAATTATATTATGAGGTAATAGCAGAGGCGAATTTAATTGGCCTTATGTGTTTGTTGCAAAATTTGCACAGTTTAAAGAAAAGTTTATTTTTTGGCACAATGAGTACTTTATTGACGGAAGCATTTGAAAAGCTTCAATAGGTTGATTCTCCATTTTATTTATTAATCTCAAATTTTTTTTATTTATTTCGTTTATTTCTTTTGTTTAATTTTATTTTTGCTGCCATAAAACACAAAAACCTAATTCGGAACATACCAAAAAAACCAACCAATATCTGTCAAACTACTAAACGTACGCAAAAAGTTAAAAGTTGGCCAGTTTTTGTACTTTGCGTTGACGGACACGTACTGAATGTAACAGCCCTCATAAGAAACCATGTATTTCAACTTAGCTGTCAGTTGAAAAAAGCGAAGTTTAACGTATGACGGATTCATTGTGCCCCGGCCTTAAATGAGTTTTTCGTGTTTTTTGTTCTCTTGCTTTAGAGTTTGTTGGTAGTTGTGTTGTGTACGTGTGCAAAGCAGATTGCTGGTAGTGTTCTGCACAAGAGTATTTATAAGACTTTTCAAGACATGAGAGATTTTTTCCAATGCTTTACTACAGCGAAATATTCTAAAAGAATCGCTAAACAACACTGTTGGCAAGACAAACCACCGAAAAAAATTACTTGCCAACAGTGTTGCTTAGCGATTCTTTTAGAATATTTCGCTGTAGTAAAGCATTGGAAAAAATCTCTCATGTCTTGAAAAGTCTTATAAATACTCTTGTGCAGGACACTCACTAATTGCTGGCAAAGCAGAGAATTGCCAGATTTGGTATTCAGATCCCAGAAATTAGGGGAACTATACACAAAGATCTAATGCTGGTTTCACACGACATGTATTTACATAATAAATAGCATTAAAATAATGATGACAAAATTTCAATTGGAGCGCATTCTATTTTGATTTGACAAATCATCTGATATCAGTTACTTAGGTATAACAACAAAATATAACGAAAGATGTAACTAAACACGTACACTTGAAAGCAAAAGTACGGGCCATATGCCCGAAATAATTTTAAAATTTTTTAAAGCCGTGTATTGATCTTTCAAATAAAAAATTTTTGAATTAAATATTAATTTTTGGTGTTACTTCACAAGTTTAACTTATACAAAGGCATTATTGTAGGCGTTGTGTTTCTGGAAATCTTGCAAATCTTGACAACATCCAGTGTAGTTGTCTATGACCGTTTTAATACAAAAGTAGAAAAGGCCAATTACAATTTCATATATGTATTTACATGAATGTACGTATATCTGCTCAAATATGCAAAAGTAAGTTAATTAATTAATATTTCATTTTGCTGTACATGTTTTATAATCTCCGAATAAATCAATTGATGTTATAAGAAAAACAAGATCGAGATTTCAAAAAATTTATATGTATGTACATATGTATCTACTTGTTTCCTGCATGTTGTTTATAAATACTTGCAATAAACAAAAATGTATTGAAACAAAAATTAATTTTATATTTTACGTAAAGGAAATCTACTATTAACTGCTTATTGCATTTTTGTTAATTGAAGCAGAAAATTTACTGCTGCAACCGTATCAAAAGACATATTGTTAGAAAAAAAAACGAAGTAGAAAACCCAACTGGCCGTTAGCGTCTTCTTTATTTATTACTTGTTTTTTTCTATTTGGTATTGTTTTTATACACCACTAAGTATAGGCCAAAAATGAAAGAGGGCTTTTAAAAAACATGTTGTTAGAATATACATACATATGTGTAAAAATACTAACCACCGCTTTTGCTTTTGAAATGAATGTGTGTTAACAAGCAACCACCAAATGGGAAAAAGTAAATAAAATGTGAGTTTTTGACCAACTTTTTCTTGGCTGCAGTTGAAAGGTAACAGGTGCACTTTTTCCATGCATTACAAATAACATGAATTCATATTTATAAAACAACAAAAATTGTCACAATTATGCTGCCATTTGCAAGAGAATTATAAAGGAATGCATTGTTACTATGGGCTGTAGTTTCAACTTTTGGATTGCAGGCTTTATTTCAAATTTTTCCAACTGCTGAATCTTTCTCAAAGTCTAGGTAGAAGTCAGTCAGTTGTCGGCAGCTTAATATTTTCATTTTACTTATTAAGCGCCTACAAGTCGAGAGGGCAGACATATTTAATTTGTCACTGCTTGATGTTTTCCATCTAGTTTATAAATTCTAGTAACGGGTGTTTTTTTAGAGGTATAGAACTTCGAATTGAAATAAAACACAAGAAAATCGTTTTAATGTCCATCAATTTGGCTTTATTGAAAGGATAATTTTATGCCATTAATGTTTAAATATGATTTCGGGCATGTGGCCGCCGCGGCTGGCTCGAATAAAGCCAATTCTACAGGTCCAATTTTCAATCACTTTTTCGAGCATATGGGGCCGTATGTTGGCAATAACGCCACGAATGTTGGCTTCCAAGTCCCCTAACGTTTCTGGTTTGTTGGCGTAGACGAGCGACTTCACATATCCCCAAAGAAAATAATCCAATGGTGTCAAATCACACGATCTTGGTGGCCAATTGACAGGTCCATTCCGCGAAATTATGCGCTCATCGAATGTTTCCTTCAATAAATCGATTGTGACGTGCGCTGTGTGGCATGTAGCGCCGTCTTGTTGGAACCACAACTCATCCACATTCATGCCATCCAATTCGGGAACAAAATAGTCGGTTATCATGGCTCTATACCGGTCTCCATTAACGGTAACTGACTCTCCAGCATTATTTCGGAAGAAGTATGGCCCAATGACTCCACCAGCCCATAGAGCACACCAAACAGTCAGTTTTTGTGGATGTAATGGCGTCTCAAGGGTCTCATGTGGATTCTCTTCACTCCAAATGCGGCAATTTTGCTTGTTGACGTAGCCATTCAACCAAAAATGAGCCTCATCACTGAACAAAATTTTGCGATGAAAATCAGCATCGAGATCAATCTCATTTTCGGCCCATACACCAAAATCACGACGCATTGCATGGTCTCGCGGCTTTAATTCTTGCACAAGCTGGATCTTGTAAGGTCGCAAGCCAAGATCTTTGCGCAAAATCTTCCATAAAGTTGATGGGCAAAGCTCCAATTGCTGTGCACGGTGGCGAATCGATTCATTTGGGTCCTCTTCAACACTTTGCTCTACAGCGGCAATTATTTCTTCGGTGCGCACTGTTCGACGACTCTGCGGATGCGTATTATCACATAGAGTAAACGTAGTGCGAAAACGATCCATGGTTAACCGAATTAATTGCTCTGATGGACGATTATGTCGACCATAAAATGGACGGAGCTTGCAGTAAACTTCGCGAACTGAACCATTATTTTCGAAATAAATTTGCACGATTTGCAAGCGTTGTTCTTTTGTCAACCTGTTCATGATGAAATGGCAAACCAAACTAAATATTAATCACTTGACAGCTGACAAAATGGCCGCCAGTTAAAAAAGTGATGCCAACTTAAAGTTCTATACCTCAATACAAAACACCCATTATATACTAAATAAGTTGCAATTACTTTTTTCTTTCAGATTATTTTTAGGGTTTGTAGTTTCGATTCAATCCTTTAAATCCCTGCGAGTTTTGCATGCTTTTGTTTTATTTTTGAAAAACAAAAAATACAAAGCAAATAAAATATTTTCCACATATTCTTCAAACAATTGACATTAAAATGTAAACCAACTCGTGTGGAACCCACACACAAACACAAACCTGTTATTCTGAAATTGTCACCAAGAACTGTCTCAAAACGGAAGCCGTACATTAATTTTTGTTGGCGGTTTCTTGGGTTTTAGTTTATTTTTTATTTCTTGCAATTGGCCTGACTTGGTTTTTGTTTTGTGGGGTTGAGGGTAATTTAAGTGCTTCATTCATATTTGCAAATTGAAAAAGTTAAGTGAATGAATGTTTACATACATGCATATAAATTGATTTCCTGCACAAGTTCACATCTCTGCAAGTGTAGGTTCTCTCACACTCTCTAGCGAATTTTTTTCTGTTCGTTATAAACCTGAGCATATTCATGCACTTTTATTTTTAAAGTCAAAAAAAAAAAAAAGATCGTTATAAGTTAAAATTCTCTTCTCGTTATAAGCATACTAAGTTTTATGAAATATCAGCAGATGTTTTTTATACCCCATATTGAGTTACCAGTGGTGTTCGTTATAACCGAGCTCTACTGTACTTAACTAAATGTTTTATTTTTAAGGAAATATGTAATATAAAATTTGTTTAAATCATTTTCTAATACAACCAACAATTACTTTTTCTTTGCAGGTAAGCAAGCACTCACTCACATGAATGAAATCTCAAACTCAATTTGTAAGCAAATTTTAAAAGTTATTCTTAAAGGACCAAACATCATATTAAAATATTAAAATATCTCTTACAGAACTAAAGGCACCTTTTCGGAAAAGTACTTTAAAAAAAAATTTATCATTTTGAAAGGTACTTTTTAAAAAAAAATCTTGCAAAAAAATACCTTTTTCTATAAAGTACTTTTACAAAAAGTGCTGTTTAAAACAGTACTTTTTACAAAAAGTGTGTTTAAATAACTACGTTTTAAAAAAGCTTTGTTTAAAAAAAATAAAAAAAAATACTTTTTACTTTTTTTTCCAAAAACTACTTTTTATAAAAGGTACCTATTGCATTAGAAAAAGTAACTGTAACAGACACTACTTTTTACAAAAAGTGCTTTTCACAAAACTTAACCTTTTACAAAAACTACTTTTGACCAAAAGTACCTTTTACAAAATTTAATCTTTACCAAAAGTACCTTTTGCAAAAACTACCTTTCAGAAAAAGTACCTTTTACAAAAACTACTTTTTACAAAAGGTAATTTTAACAAGAACTGCTTTTTACAAAAAGTACCTTTTGCCAAAACTAAAAAAGTACCTCTTGTAAAAATCCCTTATTAGAAAAAGTATATTTTACAAAAAATTACTTATAAAGAAAATGATTTAATTCTATAAAAAGCATATGTTATGACAAGAGTCTTTTACTAAAAGTATATGTTAAAAGAAAACTTTTTCCAAAAAAAATCTTCTACAAAAAATTTATTTTACAAATGGTGCGTTTTATAAAAGATAGTTTTACAAAATAGTATCCTTAAGAAAAAGTACCTACTGTAAGAAGTGACTTTTACAAATAGTACTTTTTAAAAATACAATTCACAAAAAATACTTTCTACAAAAAGTAACTTTTACAAAATGTATCTTTCAAGAAAAACAAATTTTGAAAAAGTACTTTTTATAAAGAGAGCATTTCCAAGTAATTTTGGAAAAAAATTATTTCTTATCAAAAGTGCCTTTATCAATAAGTACATTTCAGAAAATATAGTTTTTACAAAAACAATTTTCAACAAAAAGTGTCTTACAAAAAGTACCTTTTTAAAAAAAAGTAGTTTGTAACAAAAGTATCTTTTACAAAAACTAATTTCTGCAAAGAGTACATTTTACAAACAGTACCTTTTACAAAAAGCTATTTCTGCAAAAAGTAGTTTCTACAAAAAGTACCTCTTAAAAAAAGTATTTTTTACAAAAAGTGCTTTTTACAAAAGGTACATTTCACAAAAAGTACCTTTTCAAAAAAGTACTTTTAAAAAAAAGTATCCTTTACAAAAAGTATCTTAAGCAAAAAGTATTTTTTTACAAAAAGTACTTTTTGAATAAAGCAATTTCTGAAAAAAGTATTTTTTACAAAAAGTATTTTTACAAAAAGTTCCCTTTACAAAAACTATCTTTTGCATAAAGCAATTTCTGAAAAAAAGTATCTTTTACAAAAAGTTGTTTTTACAAAAAGTTTTTTTTGCAAAACGTATCTTTTACAAAAAGTACCTTTCACAAAATATACCTTTTACAAAAAGTACCTTTTACAAAAAGAATCTTACAAAAAGTACCTTTTACAAAAAGAATCTCTTACAAAAAGTACCTTTTACAAAAATAACCTTTTACAAAAAGTACCTTTCACAAAAGTACATTTTACAAAAAGTACCTTAAAGTGAAAGAGTTTATGTGAAAAAGTTTTTTCTGCAAAGTTAACTTTCTTCAAAAACTACCATTTTTGCTAAAATACTTTTTTCAAAAGTAAAATTTTCCACAAAGAATTTTTTTTACTAAATAAACCTTTTACAAAAAAAACTGAATTATTTTTAAATATCCCTGAGTTATGCTTCGAATACAACTGGAATGAACTAGACTTTGGTCGAACTCGTTTAAAGCCGTTTCAGACTATAATACAAGTATTAATACTTTTGTGGAAAATGCAGCTCTGACATGTTGAGTTGTTATTGTTTTTTGAAATTTTTTAAACAGAAATTAGATCAGGGAAACATTTTCGTCAAAAGTATTAATACTTGTATTATAGTCTGAAACCGCCTTTACTAGTTAATTTTTGACACAAACCGATGCTCAAACCCATGTAATTTAATTTCGCCCAATAGCATAAAACAGCTGTTTGCTGCTTAGACACATTTGTTGTTGCACTTTTGAAATGAATAAAGAAATGAAAACATAAACAGCTGTTTATGTTTATGGAGCACCAACAACAGCTGAAGCAAATATATTTATGGTTTTGACAATGGTTATATTGTCATAAGTCTATTGCTAAGTTCGCCTCGCATGATGAATTTCGTCCGACACCAATATCGTGTGTATCATATAAAAAAATATGTTTTATTTTTGGCAACGAATATTCGTCTCAATTGTGTTGCTATCACTAGTTTTTGACATTGAACTTTCCATTATATATGTATTTATATCTTTATCACCGGTCTATTTTTATAAAAATTTCAAACTGTTTGTCATTAGACACGCCTTAAAAATATTATACTATATATTTTTTTTTAACAAAGTGCCTTAAAGAATCTTTGCAGTCAACATTAATGGACAGTTCATCCGGCTGTTAGTTGAAAAAAAAAAAAATTAATAAAATTGATTAGTTTGAATATAATGGATGCTCAAGCAAGGTAGCAAATTTGTCTAAAGCTGCTTTTTATTACACAAACCATAAAGAAAAAACATAAAAAACAAATAAAAATTTTCCTTAAAAAAAAAAAAATATTTTGTATCACTTTTTATTTGCTGTCAGCAACAGCTAATTTATTTATTGTATCTTCCTTTGGCAGCACAATCATGACTTTAAAAATAAGGTGGAGCCTTAGTAAAGTTCTTTTAAGTGCTCAACTTAATTTGTAGTTTTATGGTCAGTTCTTTAGATCTTTTATTGCATCAAAGTATATTTGTATGTAATAGAGACCTGCGTAAACAGTCGTGAAATGTAAATACGTGTTGTTTTTTTAAATGTATTCTAGTAGCATGTATTATACTATACCAATAATAAATGCTGTCATATAATAAGCGAAGCAAGATGGATGCATTGGTGTTCGTGTATATGAGTGTTAACAAGTGATGTCGCGAAGACTTCTTGTTCACAACAAACAATCAAAAGAAGTAGTGTTGATGAGTGTATGCTTGTTATTTTGTATATTGTACGTTTGAGTGTGTGTGTGTAAGATGTAGATGGTAAGCCATTGTGATTTCTTTTAGAAGATTTCGCTGTAGTAAAGCATTTGAAAAATCTCTCGTGCCTTAAAAGTTCTTATAAGTGGTCTTGTGCAGGACTTTAGTATGTATTTCCTTTGCATGCCTGAATTGTTTATTGAGTTTCTGGTTTTTTTCTTTTTTTTTTGACAGTGTATAGGGTTAAGAAATCTTATACTAGAGGAATGTTTCACTACAAGTGAAACCCAAATAAAAGCTATAAAGATAATTTTCAGTGTTAAAAACGATCTGAAAAAATTAGAACTGACGTTTCTAATTTTAGAGCATGCAGTGTATTTCAAACGTTGGTTCTAATTTCCGAAGGATTTAAATATCCGAGATTTCCAATTTACCAGCGTCTTCTTCACTGAAGTTAGCTCAACTTATTTCAGAAAATATTGTGCCAGTATTTTCCCGCTCTACAGAAGATACCTAAATTCTCTGAAATAATTTATTAGGAACATTTAATTTTTCACCCCACTGTACGTTCAACTATTAACTCTAATAGCAAACAATGTTCCTTATTAAGACGTCATGCCTTTATTATTTAAAAAATGAAATTTTGTTTTGTATTTCTATTAATAACTTTTATTATTATTGGAATTTGTTTTTGTTATTTTTTATTTAAAAAAGATAAAAAAATCTTAAGAATCGTGAACAAATTAAATAAAATTGATATTGTGTATTTTTTTTGAAAGTTCATTGAGCAAGTATAGTATTTCATTTTGTGCCTCGTATATTCAATAAAATTAATTGAATATTTATTTCGGTAATGGGCAGAATAAAAGCAATTAAAAAGATGTTAACGCATTTCAGGCGACAGGCGGCAAGCGATTGAGCATAAAGTTAAACACATAGAATTAATTCTTTTGTGGCAAAGTCTGACAGTTTAAATTTTCTTAACTTTCAATTTCTTTCACAATCACACTTTTTTTTACAAAAATACGCAAAAAATTTAAATTGACATCTAGGTTGCTTTCAATTTCATCTACAAATTCAGCTTGCAACTTTATGTTCAATTTGAACAGCTGATCACAGCAGCACATTGAGTGAAGCTACCATTTTGAGTTGTTTCTTCGTCGGAGACACATTTATAAAATAAAATTGAATATCAATTTGTGTCACAGCTATAAACTTCAAAGAATTTGGACAAGCAGTATGTGTGATGAATTTAAAAGCGAATTATTGAACGTGTGGCTGCAGCGATACTGGGCCTCTCCAGTAGCCATATCGAAACCAAATATGGCTGATATAGACTGCAAATGTTCATATTTCCTCCATGCACAAGGTTGCCCATCAAATGTCATGCTGGATTCTCTTAAAAAAAATAAAACCACAAAAAATTCAGTAAAGTGCGACTCTGACTCGCGCACGAAGGGTTCCGTACGAACACTAGATATGTAATTTAATACAAACTTCATCCTATATAATATATAGTTTTGGCATTTTTTTTCGTTTCTGGTGTCCTTTCGGTTTTTTTGTTTTGGCGTTTTTTTGCGTTTTTTCGGCTTTGGCGATTTTTTTAAGTTTTGGCTCTTTTTTTAGTTTTGACACTTTATTTTCTTGTTTTGGCGATTTTTTTCGGTTTTTGGCGTTTTTTCATATTGGCGATTTTTTTTATTTTTGGCGATTTTTTTTATTTTTGCGATTTTTTTTTATACAAATTTTTTTTTTTTAGTTTTGGCGACATTTTCGCGTTTTGGCGATTTTTTTCGATTTTTGGCGTTTTTTTTCATTTTGGCGATTTTTTCGAATTTGGCGATTTATTTTAGTGTTAAAATTTTTTTTTTAATTTTTGGCGATTTTTTTTTTGGTTTGGCAATTTTATAATTTTCGGTTTTTTTTAGTTTTACCGTTTTTGAAAATTTCAAGTGTTTGCCTCTTACGGTTTCCAAGATATAGCAAATTGTCAAAATTACATAGTCAAAATTGCATTAACTGATGGACCACCCTTTAATTTAATATTTTTTTTTAAATTTTAGTGTTAATTGTTGTAGTATGTATAAAAATAAACTAATTTTACAAATTTCAAGTTTCAATATACATATGTTCATACAATTGTATGTACTATATTACATGGGATTTTAACATTTTTCGTTGCTCGTTTTGGAACACCCTTTAATTTTTAATTCTCATGTATTTGTTGTTGTAGCGGCCAAGGTTCTACATACTCTGTCCAAATTTCAAGTCCGTAGCTCTTATGGTTCCTGAGAAAATACCGTGTGACGGACAGACGGACAGCTTAGCGAAAACAATAGGGTTCCTTTTCACCTTTGGTGTACGGAACCCTAAAAATCACTTGAAAAATACACAAAATAAAATGTGCAACCAAAAACATGAACTTTGCGAACGAACACTGACTAAATAAAAATTAAAAATTAATTTATTACATGTATTCGCCACATACAAGAACAAGAATATGAACATACATATTATTACCGCTATAACCCTGCCTGTGTCATGTTCATGCCATATTCAAGTCGATGTATCGCGAATATGTAACGTAATCACACTTCGTTTTGCGCTTAGTTATTCGTACACCAAAGGTGAAAATAAAAAAATGGCGATACGAAAAATCGCCAAAATAAAAAAACGCTTAAATGACAAATATGTTAAAATAAAATAAATCGCTAAAATGCATAAAATCACCAAAAGTAAAAAGGTTGCAAAAAAAACTAAAAAAATCGCAAAAAACCAAAAAAAAAATCGCTAAAACTAAAAAAACAACCGAAGAAAAATCGCCATAATTAAGAAATAGCTAAAATCGAAAAAGCGCCTAAATAAATAATATCATTTAAAATAAAATAAATCGCTAAAATGCAAAAAAACACCAAAAGTAAAAAGGTAATCAAAAATAACAAAAATAAACAAGAAACGAAAAAAAATCGCCAGAATGAAAAATAAGCGCCAAAACTTAAAATTCGTTAAGAATATAAAACAACCGAAAAAATCACCAAAAAGCTAAAAAAAAAAAAAATTAAAAACTAAAAAGTCGCTAAAACTAAAAAATCGCCAAAATAAAAAAGCGCTTAGATGAAAAATATCACAAAAAATAATATAAATCGACAAAATGCCAAAAAAAAATCACCAAAAATAAAAAGGTTGTCAAAAGAACTAAAATTAAATCGCCAAAGCGAAAAATAAGCGCCAAAGCGAAAAATAAATCCCAATTTACACTATGCAAGTCTTATTGCTAAGCTGATTAGTTTGTTAGGGGAGAGAGACGGGGGGAAAAGAAACGTTGCTGTTCCCCTCGTCTCTCTCTCCCTGAAACGAATCAGCTTAGCAATAAGACTTGCATAGTGTGATTTGGGACTAAGCGCCAAAACTAAAAAAAAAATGCTTAAACTAAAAAACATCGCTAAAACTAAAAAACAAGCGAAAATCAGCAAAAAATCCAAAAAAATTTTCAAATCGAAAAAAGCGCATGTATGAAAAATATCACCAAAAATAAAAAAAAAATTGCTAAAATGCAAAAAAAAAAACACCAAAAGTAAAAATGTCGCCAAAAGCCGAAAAAATTCACCTAATCGAAAAATAAGCGCCAAAACAAAAAAATCGCCCAAACTAAAAAACAACCCAAAAAGTCGCCTAAACGAAAAAATTGCGCCAAAACAAAGAATCGCTTAAACTAAACAAAAAGCGCTAACACTAAGAAATCGCTAAAACTAAAATAAATCGCCGAAAACCGAAAAAATCGCAAAAACTAAAAAAATATACTTCTATCCAAAAATCCTCTACCGGGTACTAAAAATTTATTCAAAAAAATTTCTACATCAGGTTAAATATTCGATTATTTAGGCTAAAGTTCGTATAATATTACATATCATCATATAAATTCAAAAAGGGAGTAACTTACAAAAAGTTAAAAATCATATTTTTGTTTATTATGATGTTATTATATACAATTCATCCACGAACAATATTTTTATCCGAGTATGCTCAAAAATATCAAATTTATTAACGAAAATCAAAAAGACTACTGAGAACTAAATGTACTAACATTTATAATGTGTTTTGCTGCTGTAAATGATTTTAAATATTTATATCTTATGCCTTTTTTGAATTTATATGACGATATGTAGTGTCCGTACGGAACCCTTTGTGTTTGCAACACAAAGCCGCACTTTAATGAATTTATTTTTTCCTAAATTTCTTATAGTGTCTCCTATAAATTAAACTTCAGTTGTTCTTCAATATACTCGTTCGTATTCAATATCGGCCACATATCTTAAGTATTTTTATTAGTCCCATTTTCATGCATACATACTCTGCAAATTTTAATTATTTTTATTATACCACGTAATGTCGATTATATCAGCAATAGTGAAGTTGTAGTTGCTTGCGTTTTTATTTTTTTAAATTTTGTTAACTTTTTTTGTGTTTCATCGTGACTACGAATTACATAGATTTCGTTAATATTCATTTTAAATGCAGTTATGTCTGTCAGTCAGTCACTCAGTTAACCTAAAAAACTGTTTGCTTACAGGCATTTATGCAGTAATGTCAAAGAGTTCGTTCATTTGATTTTTCTAAATATTAAAAAAAAATTAATAAAATAAACATTTAAATACGTATTTCCTGAGTTGCTAAAGTAAGTAAAAGTTTTTTCAATAGGCACATTAGAACTTTGACAGTTGATAGCGGCGGCCTTATTGTTGAAGCTACAGCTGTCAAATTGCCTGTCATGTTTTAAGTCTTTGAAAAATCTCCGTGGATGGATATAGTGTTCAAAAATACGTAAATATTATAAAATTGTTCTGTTAGGGCCACAATCTGAACTCTTCGTTCATTTTTCATTTAATATTATGACGCAAATTCGACAGAGAATGTCGCTATTATGAATTTCACTCGCTGTGATTTTTAAAATGATTAAAAATGATACAATGTAATGGAAATTAAAATGCATATGGTCCACCATAACAAATTGAAGAATTTCTTCTCTCTAAGGGAAACCTTTCGAATTGTTCAGTGCTTATGATCTTAGATCAAAATCGACAAAAATAGTAGATTTTTATTTGGGTTACTTCGATCATATTGTGAATTCGACACTGGATACTCGAAAATCAAACGCAACTCATAATAAGGGCCTCTATTTTGGTCATAAGAGCCACATCTCTAGCTCGTTTGAGTATTTCTCGCATCGTAAAATTTCTCGCATGAAACGGGGAAATCGTAACAAAAACAGTGTAAATTGAAACACAAAAGCTTTTCTCACATAAGTGTTTCTGTATATTTACTTTGTCTGAACTATGTATATTTCATCTAAATAAATTTGCAGCAATTATTGGAAGGATGCGAGAAAAAGTGTTTCTGTAACAATATTTTGTGAAAAGTTTCTCGCAAGAACTGCCAAAACAACTCACATTTTAAATTGGTGCGAGAAGAAAAAAATTTGTACAAAAGGATATGAATTTTTGAATTTGTGTGTAAAAATATAAAAAATCAAATATTTGGAAAAATATGCAAAGAATTGTTGGACTAAAATGTTATTAAAAAATCGAATATGTTAAGATTTATTTAGAATTTTTATTTCGTTCACTTGTCTTATGTAGAGACAGTTCAAAGAAAAAAATTCTCTTGAGTATTTTACATTCATTTTATACTTTTGTTCATAATTTTATTTCCTTATTCTTATTAATAGTTTCTTTTTTTATTGAAATAAATTTTTTGTGACATTTTGTTTTCATGTTCCAGTAAAAGCAGAATCAGTGTTGTCTGTTTTCGCATTCAAATACAGAAACACATTTTTCTCACAAATCGAGAAACGATGGAATTTTGTGTTTCACACTTCATGTGAGAAATTTTACGATGCGAGTAATACAGAAACGAGATACTGTTTAAATAAACAGCAACGAGTGCTTTTAAATAAGTTTATTTCGCTATTTTAGTGTTTCTGCGTTTTTTTTTTTTTTTTGTTTTTGAGAGGGTTAAAATTGTAACTCACTGACGGACTCCATGAAAATCTACTATAAAATATATTTCATCAATTTGATTTAAGTATCAATTCTTATTTAAAAGTCGTTTTACATAATATATTTACATATATTATATGTGTATATATTTTTTTAATTAAAAACTCTTCTCAAATATGAATTGTTATTTAAATAGAATTGGTGAAATGGGCTCTAAGAACATTGGAACATTTAAGTTTCAATAACGATTAAATTCTTTTATATTCTGGCCTTTTGCTAACTAATATCTCACCTTTGAAAGTGGAATGTGCCCTGCATGTATTTGCATTATTTTCTCGCTGCATTGTGAGGCGTCTTTTTCAACCCCCCGTTTATGAACAACACTATCTTCTTCTACCTTTGTTGAATCTACGCTCCCATAACTTTTATTTTTGTTGCTGTTATTTTGTTTATAAAAAATAATATAGAATTTACTCTCACTTCCATTTGCTGCTGTTGTTGTGCAGCAACAACAAATGTTCTATATAAAATGTGTTGCCAACCTAAAAAAAGTCATTGACCTGGAGTTTGAATTACTATTTAGGCATTAAAGCAAATGTGCATGAAAGGATGGACTGATATTAAAACTAGGAAAACTTAATGGCAAACAAAATGGTGAACCAAAAATATATACATACATACATATGGACATATCTTCATACATACATATTTATATCATTATATACATACATACATATCTGTGGCAATAAGGAAAAATTCACATTTGTCTCTTTTGCAGGAGATCACTTTTAAGCGTTCAAGTCAATTTTCAGAAATTTATTTCTTTTATTTTAAATTGGGAAATTCTCTGCTAAAATTTATTTTTTTAAGCAAACATCGTTCTACACACTGTAAATAATATGTACATTCAAGTTGAAATATATGTACCAAAGTATAACCTAAATTAATGGCCTATTTTCCACCTGCGAAAGAAAACATTCGACTTACAATTTATATTGAAAACAAAAACAAATTTTCGTATTTTATTGTTGTTTTCAATATAATTTGTAAGTCGAACGTTTTCTTTCGCAGGTGGGAAATGGGCCATAAGCTATTATTCCAAATCAGATTACAAGTCTAAATAACAAAAATAAAAAATTTTAAAAATCACCGACTTTTTTCAGAAAAGATGTCTTATCTTCTAAAAGGGCTGGACCGATTTTCTTTCAAACAGAAAAAACTAAATGAAAATCTTTCCAGCCGTTTGGCCTGTACGTGTACACGGACAGACACACAGATACACAGACACACACTACAAACTTATAACATCCCCTTTTTTAGTCGGGGGTTAAAAAGATAAGCCGCAAATCATAGCGCTATAACTTCTTGGAAAATCGCACAAAGTAATTGAGATTTTTCGAATATAATCTGTACCATTAACTCAAAATCAGCTTATCTCGACTTTTTCCATTTTGCCACAGATATAACGATACTTCTTGAGAAGGTACTTTTTATAAAAAGTACTTATAAAGTTAACTTTCATAAAAGATACTACTCTTTCTAAAATCTTTTTTTGATATAGCATACTATTTATATAAGGTACTTTTTATGAAAGATACTTTTAATAAAATGAGTTTTTTATTCAAGGTGCTTTTTATACTTTTTTGTAAAAGTAAATTGTTTCAAAAAGTACATTTTAAACGACTTTTTATTAAATGTAATTTGCGTAAAAGGTACTTTTTATAAAAGGTACTTTTTAGAAAAGGAACTTTATACAAAAGGTTCTTTTTACAAAAGGAACTTTATACAAAAGGTACTTTTTATAAAAGGTACTTTTAAAAAAGATACTTTGAAAAAAGGTACTTTAAAAAACGATACTCTAAAAAAGGTACCTTTAAAAAAGATACTTTTTATAAAATGTGCTTTTTATAAAGTGTATTTTTTATAAAATGTACTTTTTATGAAAGGTACATTTTATAAAAGGTAATTTTTATGTTTTATATACATAAAAGAACTTTTTAAATTTTTTTCCTGCAAAACTAGTTTATTGAGTTGTGACACTATTCCAGTAAATTAGCTCTATGTACATATCAGAGAACTGTATGAGTTGATTCACTTTCGTTGTCCACTCACTTTTACAATGCTTTTGTTTTGTATTTTAACATCAATATGTAAATGATATTGCTTGCAGAGATACCTCTCTAACAACTGACTGTCATTAACTCACTCTTTTTTTTTGGTGCTGTTATTAAAAATCAATAAAAATTCTTACTATTGTGTGATTGTTTTGTATAGCAATCCAATAACTCACAAAAGCATGTTGACTAGATTAAGGGCCAATTTCACCAACTCTATTTAAATATCAATTCATATTTAAATGCCGATTTTCATTAATTTTTGTATGGAAAAATGAATTTGAAATACGAATTGATATTTAAATAAATTGGTGAAATTGGCTCTTAGTCTTAAGTTAATAAAACATGGGGTATTAATTAATAGTTTTTCTCGTATTAAAGCTATTTATAAAATAAAATGCGGCCAGCTATTTTATTTTATAATATTACATAAAACTATATTTGTCAGAAGGGGTTTTAAGAAGTACTCAAAGCAATCATACTAATTCATTGCTTCAGTGAATCATATGAATGAATAGAGATTGCAAACAGTGGCATGCATTTATTAACAATAGTCTCATTGATATGAATCATGCAATAGCATCATTCATTTGTGCTAGCTCAATATTCATTTTAGAAGATGCAAAATTATGCCGTTTGATTCGTAATTATGCACTTCACTGGTACATATCTCACATCCGGTCCCATTGATGACTTAAAAGGCTGTTTTTTTTACAATTCTCTTTGAAAGTTAGGTTGATTATTTTTAATCGGTTCATCTTCTTTACTTATTCATTCATTTTAAATTAAATTATATAAATTTGCTTATAAAAATGTGTAATTTCATAAAAACATTAACTTTCCTTTTATTTTATTAAAAAAATTTATTTTATCATTACATCATATCAAGACTAATAAGAATAAAATTTAGGAAGAAAAATACAAATGAAGGATGGAAAATCTGATTTTTTTTTCTCTAGCCTGCTTGCTTCTCTAAATCGTTCGCCTATAAACATCAAAAATCGTGTTTGAAGGGACATGAAAACAATCATCACTCCTTCTTTATATATTTGCCACCACACTCAGTGTTGTTATACCGATACAGCTGATGACTGTCTGACGCTTTGTCAAACAAAAATAGAACCTAATCTAATTGATATTTCGTTACCCGATATTTCCTTCTTACTTTTACAGTACCAAATGACACGTACTTACATATATATTTAGCAAATGATAAATTTGACAAGTCAGATGTAAAAAAAACTTACCGTGTATGATCCTTTAGTATTTTACAAAACAATAATCAATTTCACAAAATCAAAATGGGGCCTTTTTTTGGTTGTTAATTTTTTAAAACTCGTAAATATTTGAAAAAGACAATAAAAAGCCTAACCTTGACCTTTACAACACAATGAACACCATAGATATAATGATGATTATGGTTGCGGCATATATGGTGATGGTTGATGAGACAACAAACTCGATCGACTTGCAACAAGTTTTATACCAGCAACATTCAATTGAAATGAAATAATGAAAAAATAAAACAAAATTCAATTTATTTTTAATATATGTACGTCACCGTAGCAAGTGAAGTCTCTAAACAAGTCTGGTTATCTTTAAGTGTTTTTCTGTCTCTTGTATGTTTGAGTGTGTGTTTGTTTCTTACGGAATTGTACAAATGATCAAGACAAAGATACAAGACCCTAATTGATCTTTAAGCAAGTGCTTAAACGCAAACAAACTCATTTATTATCATTTATCGCCATCATTATCATCTTCATCATCATGATCATGATGAATGATGCTCATCATTGCGATGAGCATTTGCAGTACGTGGTCTTCACACATGTTGCAAGTTAGTTATTTTAGTTCATTTTGTTGATGTTGTTGTTATATGTTTTTATTTATTTATTTGTTGTTTGTTTGTTTGTTTGTTTTTTCCATTTATTATAAAACACGTTTCTACCATCTTTGGATACATTTTTTCAGAAGCAAGAAAGGAAAAAAATTACCATGAGCTAAACATTTTTTTTTTTTTGTACAAAAGTTGTTTGATCCGAAGTGCACATGTTTGAACTCACATTGACAAAATTCACATTTTACTCATGTGCGGCGCATGTGCACAAAATGTTTGTGTGACAGAGTGGAAATCGGTGGCGTGCATTGCATGTAGTACGTTGCAGCCACATACGAATGCATGCGGCGACTACCTTGGCCTGAGAACTTTTTTGTTTTCGTGAAATGACATTTTTTTAATGACATGAAAAAAATTTAATAATCAGAAAAAAATTTAATTAAATTTTAAAATTTAAATTTCACTACTTTTTGACTTTTTCGAAAATACTTTCTGTCAAAATTTCAGCGCCTGGGTTATGTATAGCTGCTGTTGCAGTACTTAATGGAATTACAACTATTTATTTACGCCTGCTATATATAGTTGATCTTAGATTTTTATATTAAATCAACAGAATATAATATTGTCTGCAAATAGTTGGCTGTTATTCATAAGAACACAGCAAAAATATTCCTGCAATAAACAACATTATTTGGAAATAGAAGCAAAAATCAATTAAAAATGTATTTAAGTCAATTAAACTTTTGTTTAAAAATAAAATATTCCTGCAATAAACAACTTTAATTGAAAGTAAAACCAAAAATTAATTAAATATGTTATTGAGTCAATTAAACTAAATTAATTAATTATTTAAACTTTTAAACAAAAGTTTAATTGACTCAAATATATTTTTAATCGATTTTTGGTTTTATTTTTTTGATTTTTTTTCTGTGAAAGCTGTCACAGTTACCAGATGGATAGAAAAGACTTTAATTAAGATTTTAAAACTTAAAAAAATACCGCTCTTTTCGGTTAATCTAACGAATTTAAATTGTTTATTTTTTTTCGCATTTTTCTGTGCATCAAACTATTTTTCTGGTTGTAATGAATGTGCAATTTTAAACAGTAAATAGTTGTTGTAAAATAACCAAGTTTTTCGTTAAATTAACAAATTTTAATAATTTGTAAAATTTTTTATAACCAATTTTGTAACTCTAACGTGAACTTTAACTGACAGTTTTTCATACAAAACTTGCCGTTAAAGTCCCTGTTAGCTTTTAATTGTACATTGTGAAAAGGGCCGTAAATAAGTATTTGAAAATAAAAATATCCAAGTTAATTATGAAGGTTAGTAAAAGCAATTTCAGCTTTAAATCTTACTGTATATAAAAGTTGTTTTTAAGATTTAGATGAACAACATATTGGTCTGGTTAATTCTAACCAATATAAATTGTTAATTTACGGTAGTGTTGACCACAGATATTAATGCATTCGTCTATATGTATTCATTTGCTAAGAAGCCGATTGAAGTTTGGCACTCTGATGCCACTTCGGAACATTATGATTTACGGCAAATGCAGATTTTTCCTGCGTCTCCGTTGATTAAAAAAACACGGTTTAAAAAAAACTAAACCCAAAATAATAAGGAAGGCTAATAAAACTGATATCAGCTTTTAATTGTATTGTATACAAAAACTGGTTTTGTGATTTAGATGAGCAAAATATTTGTTTGGTTAATCTAACAAATTTCTGTTGTTAACTTACGGTAAATGTAAAGTTTTCCTGAGTTTCCGTTGATTAAAAAAGTGCAATACAATTTACACAGTTAAAAAAACTAAAACCAAAAAGAATTACTAAGGGTAATATAACCAAATTCAGCTTTTAATTTTGTTGTATATAAAAACTGGTTTTGAGATTTAAATAAAAAAATTATTTTTTTGGTTAATCTAACCGATGTCAGTTGTTAATTTATTTTAAACATAAATAAGGTTTGGTTTATAACTAAAAGTACTACAACAAATGTTACTATTTTCTTCTTTAGTCAACTAGATATACACACATATCGTTAGCTGAAATGCAAAAAGGCGTAACTAACAAAAATGTAATTAAAAAAACAAAAACTTGTTATTAAGTACCCTTCTTGTCTGTTAATAAAAGCGTCATTTTTGAACACAGAAGTGTAACATGTTGTCAATACATGTAGTTTAATGACATTCATAATAATCAATCAATATTAATTACAGCTATGCTCTTTGTGCTACGACACAGAAGCTAGGACGTGATTTTCGTAACAAAAATAATCGACACTACTATATTTATAAATTTATATTTGTTTTGGTTTCTTCGAACTAAAAACTCAGGGTATGAAAATAAACGAAACAAAATGTTTGCTTTGCTTTGTTTCGTTAGTTTAATTATTAGTGTTCAAACTTTATTCGTTTCTATATTAATGATTGAATTAGGCTAAAGTTCGTAAATGTTCTGACAAACACTAGTAGAACGGAACAACTAGCTGTTTTCAAAAGTCAATGCACCTTCATCATCAGCGTTCTTTGTGTTTGGTCCACTGTGTGTAGCGTCAGTTGATGTAGATTTCTGCTTTATATACTTTATACACAGCCTTTCATTGCAAATGGAATCTGTGATTTGTTTTGATTTATCGTATTATAATTTGCTGAAAGCTTTTTTGTAATAAAAGCTCAATTTTACCATCTCTAAATTCACAAGAGTCTTGACATTGCCCATTTCAGTTAATTTTCTTATTTTTGTTCTACTAAAAATTGGTGTTAACACCTTACAGACTTACCCCCATATCCAAAAAACATAACGTGTGCTTGAAGTGTATGTTAAAATAAAATTTCCATACAAAAACCGGTTTTAACGTACACTTGATGAACACTTTGTTTTTTTTTTTTTGCATATGGGGTTTAGAGTTTATTTCGCCAACTTAGTTAAATATCGATTCATATTTAAAAGCCATTTTTCCATACAAAAATCAATGAAAATCGATATTTAAATATTAATTGATATTTAAATAGAGTTGGTGAAATTGGCCCTTAATGTCAAATTTCAACTTCAACTTTATTATTTTTATAAATAAGAAATTTGTTTCAGTATTGAAAAATATTAAATAAACGCTTTATTTATTTGGGGTAGTGGGGGTTTACGTATATTTCGATCTGGCAGCCTCGTAATAAAAAAAATGATCAAGAAATCAAAGTTGCCATAATTTTCTTCTTCTAGGAAAACAAAAATTGTGAAATTGTTATTGTTATATATATATATGACTATTCGACCTTTTTTATTTAACGTATGATGTGGTTTTTACAGAATTGCTCTATTCAGGCTTCCAAGGTCATTCATTGTTATTGTTATATTTTAGCATTCATTTAGTTTCTTGTTAAAGCAAAAAAAAAATTATTTTAGCTTGAAGTGTATGTTAAAAGAAAATATCCCTACAAATTTTTACCAAAGCACACTTGAAGTTTAACTTAATTTTTTTTATTAAAGGGTTAGATGATATTTAAAAAAATTTCGTATTAACCTAATCTTGGATAACTAAATTGCATTTTACGTGTAATAATATAATTTTTAAATGGAATTGTTCACTTGATAATGCCTTCACGTATGTATGTACATTATAACTTGCCCTTCCTAATTACAAATACATAACTATAATTTTTTTCTTCAACTACATAATCTCTTTCTCCTTTAACACCTTTTTTCTATGCAAAACTTGTTACAAAAACATGTGACGAGACAGTCGTATTATATTAAAAGTACAAAGTTGATTTCAAAATATGTACATATCTCTTATATGGAAAAGTCTTGATGACAAAAATAGCGACGTGATTGTATTTGCAACAAAAAAAGAAAAAAAAAAGGAAAATAAAAACAAGGCAGCAGCTAATTATCAGTGAAATATAATGAAGCAGAAATCATTACACATAAAATTAAAGCCTTAAACATTATTATGGTTTTCAGTAGATAAAAAAAATATATCCAGACAGTGGCAGGGTACAAATAATAAAAATAATAATGGTGTAATTTTTTGCAGAGGCGGGAACTTTCCATTTTAAACAGCATTGGAATTGTCGACATTCAAAATAAACAGAACAGCAAGCAGTTAAATCAAATCATAATAAGGACCCCCAGTCATTAGAACGAGGCTTAAAAACAGTCAAATATCAAATCAATAGCTGAATTATGTAACTTTTTGCGAAACGAAAATTGTTTTAATCGCTGCGGTAACGATAATTTGTTTATTTAATTTGTTTCTTACGATAGTTCTCACCATGTAAATTTATATCATGTGGCATCCCTGCATACAAAATGTCAAAATAAGCGGAAAACACAAAAAACAATTAAAGAAAACCTAAACGAATTTGAGCTTGTTATTTTTCTTCCATTACTTTAACCTACAGCGTATATCGTTAAAATATGTTACGGGATAGCAAAGTCGATTAATTGTCGTTCTATTTATTATAGCGATAAAGATTATCGTAATAAAAGTTACCGAATCTAGGGTTCTAATCGCCGCTTGCGATAACCATTACTATATTATTACGACATTCGTACATTGTTCGATAGCGAATGCCATAATCTTAAACCGAAAAAACGTGATCGAAGCAGCTCGTTATCGAAAGCGACGGTTAGACCCCAGGTACAGGTACACTTGTCACAGAAAACACCCCGAGGGGAGTCTATTTTTGACTACGGGTGTGGCAACCCCGTGGCCCCAGCTGGATTGATGTGGCTTTTTCCATTGAAGTACCTTTGGTACATTACCCATAGAACTTATGTGTTACTACCCGATCTCTGGCAACAGAGCAAAGGATGTGCACATATTTATAAAAGGAAGACAGGTCCTGTTGATGTCAGTTAGGTGCAGCGTCACCTAGAACTGCCCCTGAGTTCAAAAGACGATAGAGGTGAAGCCATTGTGGTGGAACTTCGAGGTCTGACCAGAGGCTACTTCTGGTGCTATGGGTGCCGGTTGCCCGACAGTCGAGCTGCTTTGAAGTTTTAAGTGCATGTAGCGGTCGTCAGGATCCTTTGCTAAAATGCCGAGTTCGTCCTACCCCACGGGGTTTAAGGGATGATTTTGGTATGTGTTTAGTAGGCACTGGTTTTTTGGCGACACAGGCATGGGCTCATCTCGGATGAGTGGTTGAGCTGTGCCGGCAATGGTTGAAGAATTCTCTTGGGGACCTCGCTATGAGTGTATACACAATATCTTAGCGTGGAAGCCGTAGAATTATCGTGGTGGCTGTGGTTGCTACCAAAATCGCTGGGAGAATAGTCTTGGCTTCCCAGTGTGAAATCAATGCTAGTGGCTGGTCTGACGTGGTCAGCCAGACACTATTCTAGGTGCTGTTGCCATTCAACAGAAGCTGCTATGCCACGCAAAGAAAAAATATGGTTGAGGCAACCATAATCAAACAGCAACATAGTATGATTGAATTATATGGTTGCAGTCAAATCATATTATTGTTAATAGAAGAGCAAACTTTAATTATATTATTATCTGAGTTAATAATAATATTATCTACAAGAACAATTGACTTTGTTGTACCTAATCTTATTATTGTTAATATGACAACACTATTGTAAGATGTGACTAAAATATAATTGAGACTCACCATACCATGATCTAATATTATATTAATATTGTTAAATATGACCACAGTATTATTTAATGTAATAATACTATTTTGTTTTTTAATCACATTTTTATTGCAGAAACAGCTGAGCGTTAAATTCGAAATAAAAATAAATTAATATTATTGACATAAAATGTATATATAGAAATGTATACTTACACGACATACAGACATGTCTGTATAAAGAGATATACAAATGTTTTTATGTTTTTATTGGCCAACCCTTTTGTTTATACTTTATTTATCTATTAATTTATTTAACACCACCCGTGCACTACCGATATCTTACAAACGAAATACCGAACTGACAGATGTTTCTGAAAAAGATTTTTTTTTAAACTTAAAATAGTATGGTTTTGGATAACATTATATTGTTATTTACATCATATTATTTTTTTAATTATAATACAAATTATGTTGTAATCATAAATTTTTAACAAAACTGTATTGTTAAACTCTAACCATATCACACTTTTTTATGCATGTGATAATGTAATTATTAAATTCAAACATTACTCTGTTTATCGTAACGAAATAAATGTTTATAATAACAATAACTAGTTTTCAACGACAACACATTTGTTTCAGAGAACATAATATTGTTTTCTCAACCATTCTACAACCATATATTTTCTTTGCGTGTGGGCACGGACATAGCAGCAGAGTTTAGATAGCTCAAATTACCTCAGCAAGGTAATTAAATATAGTACAGGGATAACTATATCAAAGATTGCAACCTATTTGCCTTGAGGAGTAGGCCTTAGGTGCATTCTAAAAGGGTGCATGGGGGCGATGGTCTGGAGTCTTACGTGCACCCGGTGCTTTGGCACCCGTGAGATAAGGCCGTAATGGCAGGTGCTCACGGAAAGCTATTGCACATCTGTCACAGAAAACAATGGGGTGTATTGAGAAAAAAATAATTCACCTTATTTACATACATATCGTTAGCTAAAATGCCAAAAGACGTAAACAATTCGAGTTTTTGATTGATTATTATGAATGTCACTACATGTCTTTACACTTCTGCGATCAAAAATTACTCTTTTGTTAATAAAAAACAAGAGGACTTAACTGCAAGTTTGTTTAGTTTTTTTTAGTTTTTTGCTTTTCCTGTAAAATTATATGATTTTGTTAGTTACGCCTTTTTGCATTTTAGCTAACGATATGTGCATACATACATACGTACTATGCATAACAAAGGTATAATATTTATTGTAATTTAAACGCATTAATACAATTTTAATTGTATACTTAAATTTTCAATAAATTCCTGAACCATATTTACATACATACATATTTGTTATGTCAATCAATTGGAGTGAAAAGTCTACAATTTGCCATGTAAACTGGGATATTCAAACTAAATAATGAATAAAATCTCTAATTAGTTATCAATATGCTTGCAAAACAACAACAAAGAATGTTGATAAAAAGTGAAGAGAAAAAATAATTAGAGAAATCACAAAGAGTATCTTAAAATTTTAATGTGGCAACATCGAAATTTTCATTGTGAGTAGGCAACGATATAGAAACTCACCACTTAAAATTTCTTGGTGGTGAGTATCAATATACTATACCATTTTGCACATGCAACGATGCAAGACCATTTGCAAAAGATTGTGCTAATGTTTATTTTTAAGTACACAAATTGTAAGCTATTTTTAACGATTTAATTCACAATAACGACATTCTTTGTCGAATGTTCGTCATAATACCAAATTAAAATTCGTTCGATAAGTACTTTCGACTACGGCCGAAGATCGGAAGGTTCTCATAATAAGGACCAAAATTGCAAACGTTGCAATATTAAGACATATTTTAAAATGGTATTGTAAACTTAATAAATAAAATAATAAAAAATATTAAAATAAATATTAGAAATGCTTTAAAACTTTATTTCTTATATACAGATGTATAAGTTTTTTTTTATAAATATATTTGTTTAATGTTTTTAATGGCAAGGTGCCTTTATTCTATTAAACCTTCACTTTTTGTATCACATTAAATTTTATTGTTTCTACGCTTAAAAGGTATTAAATAATACCCAATTACGCAAAATACTAAATAGTATGTATAACATTTCATTTCGCATTTAAATATTCACATCATGTTGTAATCACGGTTTCAGTTTTAATTTTCCCTAGAAACTCTGTACACTCGTAACTGTTTCACATTTCGAAAACAAATAAAACGCACAACAACTGGCAACACCTCCCTACTCCATCCACCCACGTTCCACCAAAAACTAATTTGTAGTTAATAAAATACGAGTAGTACTACACATCACGCTGCTAATATTTAATGAATTACATACATACGAAATAGTATATGTTAATCAATAGCAAATCAATTCAAATTCATCGCAACACTACCACGAGCAGCAATTTGTTTTGAAAGCAAGAGAAAAAAGCCAAACCCTGCAAAATGTTTATTAATGCGTAATTTTAAATGATTTTTTGTGAAATGGAAACTAGACAAATCACTTTTGCAAACCAAAAACCAAAAATTCAAGTGTAAAATATTTAGGTAAGCAAAACGGCAGGCACTGCACTGCACGCATGTTTGCAAAATTAGTCAAACAAACGATTGCCAGTGACATGAACAGCAACAACAGCAACACTTGCAGTAAAAAAAATAACAACAATATGAAGCTACAAAATCATGCAATGCATGTTTAAACAAAAATGAGGGGAAAATCTTAAGACATGTTGAGTTGAACGAATGAATGCTAGATATGGGATCGTGAGTAACAATCACTCACGCTCACAAGGAAAACAAAGCTACTAATGTTTTTAGGGTTAACGATAAAACAACCTGCAACAGACGGACGTACGGAAATTGTAGGGACAACAATAGCGTTCTTTTCACCTTTGGTGTACAGAACCCAAAAAAGTACTTCTAAAAATAAAAAAAAAACGCTTTCATTTTCAAAGAATATTTTGTCACAATTAATGGGTTGTGACAAAATATACTTTGATATAAACTGCCATCATAAATATACTAAGATATTTCTTCCAGAAAAACAAGACACTTTAATAAAATAATTGAAATTTATTTGCTGGTAGTTTAGCATGTCTATAATATACGTATTTCATTGGCGCCTGAACCAAATCATCAGCAGACTTCAACCACAAATCCCAAACAGTCACAAACCTCTTACTTTATGCATAGACTTTCAAAAACTATATGAGAATTCATAAAACAATAATACTTTTGAAAATCACAAAAGAAAAAATAAGCTTAGTAGGCTTTGAAACTGATACAAAACCCAGCAAATAATTTATATCCAGGTGAACTCATTTTATTTTTCTACATCCTTATACATTTAGAAATCCATTGGATAACAATAAAAGTATTTACAAGGCTAAATAAAAAATAAAACACCAACCTAACCCTAAAGAAAATTTATTATTTGACATATTGATGATTTGGTTCAGGCGCCAATGAAATACGTATATAGACATGATAAACTACCAGCAAATAAATTTCAATTATTTTATGTACACTACTGACAATATGTCAAATAATAAATTTTCTTTAAAACACTTTAATATTCTCTATAAAAATTCAAATGTCTAGAAGTCGAACGAATAAAATCACATCACGCTGCCATAACATTCGATTATAACATTATTATCACAATCATGTTAGTGTGCATCCATTTAAAACGTGTGCAGTGTGGTGAATGTAACAGGGGGACCAGAGAAACAAGTCGACCGGCTCGAAGCCGACGGCGCGCCGCCGCCGGTTATTTTTCTGTATATCAAGCCGCCGCCGATTGTATCGGCTCGCATCGGCTCAAAACCAGCCGAAATTTTGTTGCTCAAAAAGACAAATTTCCGAAAAAAAATTTTGAAAATCAATTTCCAGTTTCAGTTTTTATTTTCTCTTTAAATTTTCATATAGTTATTTGCGCCGCCGAAAATTCACTCGGCGCGCCGTCGCCGGTCACAAACCTACTGCGCCGCCGCCGCCGATAATTTTGCCACGACTTGTTTCTCTGAGGGGGACAGACAGGTGTCATATTATTCGTATTGAAATTTTCACCACTTTTTTAATTTATAACGTGAGGGTGTGCGTGTGTGTTTATTCAATAAATTTTATTTTCTGTTATTTTAGACGAATTGTTGTTTTTAGCAAATAAATCTTTTATTAAAAATAAAAGTAAAAAATATTAACTTGTTTGTTTATGTAAAAGAAGAGTGAAAGTTGACGTAATATTTGACATAGTAATTATGCACTTTTTTTAATTTGCATTTTGCAAGTCGCAAGCCAAAAACTCAAAACTTTAATTTCAACTATTGGACAGTCGTTTGTTGTGTGTTTGTGTGTTGCACTTGTTTGCAATCGATACAACGCCAGCTAGTTAAAAATTAAGACACATACATTCGTAAATTTGTTTCCACTAAATGATTTTAATAGTTTTTAATTAAATTTGCTGCTGGTGTTACATTTATCGACAATGATTTGTAATGATCTCAATTAAGATTTTATTTTCGTTTGAATTTGTTATAAAATATTTTATATATAAAAAAAGAAATGTTTATTTTATTTGCATACTACACATGTTATATGTGTTAATTGCATGTAAATTTTACGAAAATTGTTATGAAATTGAATTGGTGTAGCAGGAATGTGTGCAGTAAACCTGCGATAATTTGAACTATTAAACAAATTCAAAAGAAATATTTTATCAAAAAATTTAAATTGGTTTCAATCAATTTTGTCAATGGTGTTTGTAATCAAACCTAAAATTTCATAATATCCAAACAGTTTTTGGGCCCAATCGACCCCCAATTCTGGTTCTGTGATAATGTGAAATGAAAACTTTTTTCATCTTTTCATAGTGTTTCTGATTCTAGTTTAGTGAAAAAATTAAAACAAAATTTAAATGATTTCATATGAAAAAAAAACACACAAACACACAGTTACACATCATTACTGATTCTCGTTTTATGAAAAAGTGTAAATAAATGTCAAATCCTTTTCATATGAAAAGTTTTTTTACACACACAATTCATTAGCGAAAACACATGGAAACCCATGAAAAATCCATACTAATACTACTACTACACTTTTAAAATATTTAATTCATCCCTAAAGGTACAAACAGACGACATGTTTTTTACATGTGTTTTTTAAGTTTTCGACTCGTATGTTTTTCTTTATGCTTGTCAATATTGGTTAATTTACATAAGGTTTATAATTTTTGGTCACAAACGTACATGTAGTATCACTTCTTCTTTTTCAGTACATAAATATCCACGTAGTTTGTTTTATAAATGGCTTGCAGCCGTCGAAAAATTTTTGGTTCCGTCGCTGTAGTACTGGCGACGCAAATTGGCTTTTTTAATTTTTTCTTTTTTATACAAGACGTTGAGGTTGTATCTAAAAATCTATACATTTTTGGACTTATTTTAATAAAACGACAACGTTAAATTAAAAAAAAAATATATCATTAATTTGTCTTGCAAAATACTTCATTCAGACGGCTAATGATAGTGCACATAATCAACCGCCGATGAATTTTTTCGCATGACATAGACATTTGGAGCTGTATGTTTAACATAAGAAAATAGAGCACGCTCTATTTCAAATAATGTCTTATGTTTTTTGTGATGTTTTTTACACAAGCAATGTTTTAAAGGTAACACACGACATGTTTTCGTTTACATATGTAAATTCTAGCACATACAATGTGAAAAACATGTCGTCTGTTGGTACCTTAATTTCGTTAAAAGATTTTATCCAGACATTTTTCTATTTTTATTCATGTTCATATTAAAGGGTTGCATTTGTATACTCGTTTGTATAGCCAAAACAAATATACCATGGTATGTACCATATAATTGTAGTGTGAGCGACAGAACTAGTATACGACTTATTGTGTGTGCGTGCTTTTCCACTTATGGTAAAAGCAGTTTTATGTATCTTATTTGCCTTAGAAAAAAAAATATATAAATGTGTTGTTTTCATTTGCTCATTGCCCAACCATACAATAATTCCTTAAAAAAATCAACATTTACAACTAGTAACAGAAAACGATAAATAACATATTTGTTCATACCAGAACCAAAAAACACGCAAAACTAGTGCAAACAGATGTATCTGTGCAATGCTATAGTTCATATTTGCATAATTTGGCATAAGTTAAGTTATTATCGGCGGCAAAAAAATAATTTGGCGACGAGTGGAAGTTAACTTGAAATGTTATTTATAATAGTTTTTATTATAAAATTTTTTAGTAATTAATATATCAAAATGCCATACCACACTAAAATTAATATGTTTTCGTATATCTATCTTCTTTTCGACCTTATTTGATATTTATATGCTTTTGTTTAATATTAGAGCTTGAGGTCACTTTTTAATAATTATTTATTTTTATTTTATTTTCCAATATTTCGCCACCCCGTTGTGTGGCTTCTTCAGGGAATATTTTATTTTTACATATTTTAAAAAACTTTATAAAATCTTTTAGCAGTTACAATTTTTTTTTCGATGCTTTTCAGTACTGAAAAGAGAAATCAATGCAACAATTCGGTAGTCTTTAAAAACAATTTTTATTTGTGAAGCACTATGAGGAATTTTGAAGAACAATATGCCAATTTCTACATGTGAAATATGTGTATTTACATAAATGTGTGTACGTATGCTATTTTGTATGTATGAATGTTCAAATGCACATTCTTAAAAAATAGGTAAAAAACGCATGTTATTTAGCTTGTTTATCCTTTTTTTGAAATCCTCATTTATGCCGATATTTTACACTTTTCTCTACCTGCCAGAAACATGCAAACTAGGATAACATACATAACATACATGTGTATGCATGTACATCCAGGCTGCCCAGAGAAGGGCCAGAGTGCCGAACATCAATCGGCTTTTTATACAAATGAATACACATACGCTTATAATTTACTCTCGGTTTTCTCTCTGTGGGCAGCTCTGATGTACATGAGTATGCATGAAAAAATGCAAAGCAACTGTTTGTGTTGTTTGAACTTAACTTTTCCTCATGTATTTAAATTACGTATGTGTGTATGTACACAGAGAAAACAGATTCGTTGTGACAACCGAATTTGTTGCCAATTGAATTTTGGCGGTTGCAGCAACTATAATAGAATTCTGCTATAGCTACTGAAATTTTCTTGTGGTACCACTATATTTTAACTATGTATAACAACCCAATAGTTGCAGCAACAGAAAAAAATGGTTGACAGTATGGAATTTGAAATAAATGTTATTCTTGCTACCGAAAATTTAGTTAATATAATTAAAACAATATCATCATTGGTACGTGTAAAAGAAAAATTGGCCTTCCTTGCTGAAATAAAAATAAACAATAAACGCAAATAAAAATACACAATTTAAGAAATTTATTATATGACATATTGTCATAAGTTTATTTTAATTGAAATTTATTTCCTAATGGTGACGCATGTCTATATACATTTCTTCAACCACACATTTTGAAAAGCCACAAACCTGTTATCTTATGCACAGACTTTCAAAAACCATTTGAGAATTCACAAATCATAATATCTGAAAGTCACAAAAGTTAATTTTTTAATTTCCTGCTATAAACTATGATAGTAAACTCAACCTCTAGTTAGTTGCAGCAACTGATTGAAAGTTTTTATTTTAATTTTAATATAGAACGACAATTTTTTAGTTGTCAATACCGAAAATTGGTACTAAAATCCAATTCCTAATATTTTATTCGGTTGCGCTAATCAATCAGTTAATTAGTCATGACAAAAGCATACGCTCGGTTGATGCAATCAATTTAAGTATTGTCACAATCATATGTATCTTCGTTACAATTGTGCCCTTATGGCAATGAACATGGATTGTTTTTTGGATTAACAGAAAATTGATAGCGTTAACTGAAATATAGTTAATGCAAATGATATTTTATTGGACTAACCGTTTTCCAACCAATCTTTTTTCTAGGTGTACATACGTATGTAGTTGAAAAAACAATTACTATTTCTTATTATTTATGTATTTATTTTTTAATAAGTAAATCAGACTCCAAACATAAGCCAGCTTATATATTTCAATCATAAATACACGCAGTGGCAGCGGCTCAAGAAATAATAAAAAATTACATACGGCAGCATCGTAACTGCGAAACTTAGATCTCTGCATTTGACAATTAAAGTTGAATAACATGAATACAAACTTTTCACAGCTACACTGGAATGAAACATTTTTTCATTACTTGAACCAGAATCGCAATCTGTGAAACTGTGAAAAGACGGTGTGAAAAGTTGCTATGAAAACGAAAATGAAACGTTTTTTTTTCACTTCACATTATCACAGAACCAGAATCGACCCCCTGGTTTGTAATACATGTAATAGACTTGCAAGGTTTGCAAGGTTTAAAAAGAATGCGTTGAACTGCCGTGCATTTTAATTTGTAAAATAAAAAATTAATTGCATGATTCAAATCAAATTTATAAACTTAACTTAGCTGCAGTAGGTCTTGCCACATTTCTTGTAAAGCTTGCAAACCCTGCATATCTTGCAAACCTATTATTTAAGCTACATTTTTCTTGACTACCACAAAATATATAAATCATTGAGAAATTTTCCACTTTTAAGAAAATTTGCAAGACCAAAAAATCAAGTCCAGCCATAAGCGAAAAAAATTTAAGCGACACATTTTGTAAACTTTGTTTTTTGAAGAAAATTAAATACAAATAATAGATTACAACTTTTTTTTTACTCACTTGAAACAAATTTTTTATCTTTGCAGTGACTATTTTTGATTGAATGTTTGTTTTATTTTTTGAAAAATTTTATTCATTGTTATTTTATTTTATTATTTCCTCTAAGGCTATCATTAATTTTCCAAAAGTTTGTTCTAAATTTTTTTTTATTTGTTTAACCCATAAATATTTAACAGATTGTTTACTCTACTTTTTATAAGTATGTTTATATTCATTTAATTAATATATGTATCTAACAGTTGCTTAAAGTTTAAATTTAATGTCGCATGCGGTTAATGTTCGTTCAGTTATAAGTGACACATCACATTAGCCGCAGATGATTTTTATTTTTAAATAAATATTTAATAAAACAAAAATATAATGCCAGCCAGATTGACAATTTTAGATGCAAAGTCGGAAAAGTCATTTTAAATGTCTATTAAAGAAACAATACAGTAAACTCTCGGTAATTAAAACTGATCTATAAATTGAAGTGTTGTAATATATATATATATATATATATATATATATATATATATATATATATATATATATATATATGGTTATTTCTTAATATGAAGTAAAAAGAAATTATATATATTTGAGTTAATTTTTTAGCAGTGAATGTATGGACAATTATGATTAGATTCTTAGTACTTTTAACCAAACATATTTGACATATGTACAAGAATGTATACAAAATATGCACATTAATACATATGTACATATGTATATGCTCTTCACCTCTGCATTCTCTTTTTTTATCGATGCGAGCTTAGCAAATCTGTAATTTCTAATATTTTGAGATGAGAGTTCTAATATATCGATGGTCTACTGTCTATAATGTTTAACGGATTGTGTAAAAAAAATCACATTAACCACTTGTTAACATAAAAAAATCTATTAATAAAATTTTATTAAACAATAATGGCAATTATGATAAACATATTACAAAACAATAACTAAAACAAATGCTTGCATTTCTATTTTTGTGTTCTCTTTTCAATCAATTTACGAATGAAAAAATGTGATTGAAAATATTTTAAATACAATAAAATCAAATTAAATCACGAAACTGCTTCGCAGAAAGTGAGTTTTTTTTTGAACAAACAATTTTGTACATGTGACACAATTCCCCGATTCTTAAAAAAGAAAAAGAAAAAGAAGAAAAAAATTAAAAAAAAAATGATTAAAATGTTTACATCTGTATAAATGCATTTTTAAATACTCAAGTGTATCACTATAACAATGGAGGAAGTGTAGGAGAAATCAGAGGAGTTTGTGTGTGTGTGTTTGCTAATACATATGCATAAGACGTTGTGACAGCTGTGTTCTATGTCATTGTTTTCTATGAGGTAGTTTAGACGAGAACAATTTTTAAGCCGCACAATTTTTGTTCTGGTACAAAATGTATTCGTATACAAGGCTGTGTGTGTGTTAGTGTTTTCAGTATTCATTTAACATTTGCTGTTTTTTAAGTTGTATGTGTATTGGTTTTATGCTGCTAATGCGGGGTTGAAGCTGGTTGAAAAGTTATGCCAACCGCAAAACCACTCTCTTTGCCTCTCTCACCAACAAAGTGGTGGGAGCACAATTATGCCTGTGTAAATCAGCGCTATGAAATTAATTTTAAAAGGTAGATTTGCGAATATAAACAAAGAAATCTTCATCATTGCCAGAACAAATCAGTTTATTTTTCCAACTTATATGGCAACGACATTATTATGGTTATGGCAAATACAATGTTGCCCCTAAGGTTTTTGCGAACAGCTGTTATGTATGGTTATATGCCAGAGAAACAAGTCGGGGCAAAATTATCGGCGGCGGTGGCGCAGTAGTTTTGTGACCGGCGGCGGCACGCCGAGAGAATTTTGATTGAAAATTGATTTTCAAAATTTTTTCTCCGAAATTTGTCTTTTGGAGCAGATAAAATATCGGCTGGTTTTGAGCCGATGCGAGCCGATACAATCGACGGCGGCTTGATACACAGAAAAATAACCGGCGGCGGCGCTCCGTCAGCTTCGAGCCGGTCGACTTTTTTCTCTGTTATATGCTGCCTATATCTGATAAAAACTTATCATAAAAAATAACAAAATAAATAATAACAAAAATAACAAGCGAAATCGTTGTGTTTTTTAACCGACTTCAGAAAAAGGAGGAGGTTAACAATTCGTCTCTATTTTTTTTTGGCGGTGTTACTTCATAACTCATGTTTTAGACTTGGCAGTTTTTCTTGAAGCAAGTCTGAGTTTATGGGAGAGAGAGGAAAGAAGAAAGAAGAGGGGTACTGACTTGCTTGTACAGAAAAGTTACTTCAATTCTCTTTTGTTCTTTCATTCGCAGCATTAAAACAATAGGAAAATTGAACAAGAAACCGTCTGAGTGTAAACAAACGAGCAGTTTTAAAAGAGAATTGAAGATAATTGCTTCAATAAAAACTGCCAAGTCTAAAACATGACTAAGTCGGTACATTTTATACCGATCGTAAAAATTCTTCTTTGCCTAACTGCACGTCTTCACGCGCAATATTTATTTCTGAACATAAGCAATAACGTCGGCAGTATGACGTCACAAATATTTTCATGTACAAGCTTATGTTCTAGCCTAGAAGAACTTCTAGGCTATAGAACACGCATTGTGGTATTGGACATAAATTTCAAAAATTCACTGTGTATAGAACAATGTTTTTTATGTTTATTTTATTTTATTTAAAACTATTTTTACAACACCCACAAGTTTATTATATTTAATTCTCACAAACAACAAATGTCTATGAAATTTGACAGCTTATGTTCAACATTATTTCTTCGCAATTTATTTGCAAATAAATGTCTATTCGGTCCACACGTGGACATATGGTGTTGGAAATAGAATTTGACAGTTGAGAACATAATTATTTCCAAGTTTATTGCGCGTGGAGACCCCGCAGTAAGAGGGCAAAGTTTTCCATTGGTCCCATTTTAAAAAAGTGGGCGGGGACACGCTCACAAATTTTTTATTTAATTTTATGATATTCTACTTATTTTATTGCTAGGAAACCTACCAAACACATTTAGTTCTTGTAATTACACAATTTGAAAGTTGAAAAAATGGACGGGGCTACGCCCATTAAAATTTATTATAATATTTCACGCGGTTCTACTAGACCGATTTTTACGAAACTTACCACACACATTGAGCTCTAAAATAAACACAACGCTCCATTTAAAAAAAATGGGCGGAGTGACGCCCATTAAAATTTTAAATTTTATTTTAAGTGATTCTACTTTACCAATTTTTACAATACTTAACACGCAGCGTTAGCTTTGAAAAACACCTAATCTTAAATTAAAAAAATGGGCGGTGGCACGCCCATCGAAATCTAATTTTATATTATATTCACGTACTTCTTCTATCAGATCTTTGCATTGAAGTCGGTTTTTTTTTGGCAGAAAGAATTATTTATTAGAATAAATCACAATTTCTTTGTAGTCGAGCACACAGAAAAAACTAAATTTCCTTTTCAGTAACCAAATTCATTGAATCAGTAAATTTTTTGTGTGAATGCGGACCTACAAAGAAATTTGTAGATTCTGATAACAATTTTGTAAAAATTTAACTGAAAAAAAAAATTTATTTTTAGTTAAATTATTATGGCATTAGAGAAAAAAGTTAACTGAAACTCAAAATATTTTCGGTCAAATGTATTAATAGGAACAGAAAAACATTTTTGCAGATTTTTTTTTTGTATTATTCAGCAAATTTTTTTTTTATAATTTACAAGCACTTTCACTAAAATGTTTCGTATTATCGGAAAATAAATTAACTGAATCAATAACAATTCTCAAAAATTTAAAAAAAAAAAAAATTAGTAAAAGTTTTATTTGAAGAAAATAACTGAATTAAATGAAAGGTTCAACTATTTTTTATTACTTTCAAAAATTGGCTTGTTTTTATGGTTAAGCATTTCGTTCCCGCTCGTCAGTAGACTTCAACCCAAAAAATTTTTTAATTTAGCTAACAAACTCCGTATGTTTATAGTAAGACTCCTAATACTATATTGAGAATCACAATATACAAACATAATAAGTTTGACAACCGCAAACAAAAATCTTTAATAAAAATAAAATGTTTTTTATATCTATAAAATAATTTGTAGAAAAAATTAAAAAAAAATCAGAAAAATTTTTTTACAGTATATAAAAATAAATTTAACTGAAAATATCAAATTTAAATATAAAAAAAATAAATCTAAAAAATTTTTTTTACAAATTTTACTTTATATAGATAATTTTCATTCTATACAGTTTTTTTTATATAAAATAAAATTGGAACAAATAATTTACTGGAACAGTAAAAAATATTTACTGAAACTAAATTATATTTCAAAACACACGTTTGTTTGAAAATTTTTTGGGAATAATTTTTTCTGTGAAGGTACTTTGTCACAATTCATAGAATATTTCACTTAATATTTATTAAATTGCTTTTATTTTATAAAAAACATTCATATTTTTCTTTATATACATATGAAAGAATGTCTTCTGAAAATTACTTGAAAATTTTAGTTTTTGCAAATAAATTAAAAATTTCAAACATTTTGTTGACGGTTTTTTTTATCAAGACAAATTTGTCTGAGCTAGGGCCCTGACAAAATTATCACGATACTGCAAGAACAGTAATAAATACCGTCTATTCCTGATAGACTTTTATCTTGATAACGATTTGACTTTTATCATGATAGCAGTTCATCATGTATAGCCACACTGTTAAGCAAATAAACCAGAAAGCTTTATCATTGTTGCCAGAACAAATCAGTTCTCTTTATATTTTATATGGCAACGTCGCGACGTTATCTCTGTGATAACCAAGGATGCCACGTTCGATATTTTTGAACAATGAGTGTGTGCCTTGGAAATGGTTACTACTATTTGACAAAAGAGCAAAGCGCTTTGTGCAGATTTAATTCCTTTTAAACTCTGTACAGATTTAATTTCTTTCCACATATGAATATTTTTTTTTTTTATTTTTTTATTTTTATTTAATAACATTTTACAAGTAACGTAATATGTTTTTGTTTTCGTTTGTTTGTTTTAAGCATGTTTTCATTCATTCGTTTTGTAGTAGCAAACAAGCAAAAAGTCAAGTCAAAGCGCCGACCACATCAAACTCAATGAACCAACATTCAAAGCAAGCAAAAAGAAAAAAACAAGAAAAGAAAATCAATTCACAATTCAATATTTGTGCCAAATAGTATTTTTACCCAACCAATTGTTTTTATACTTGTTTCGCTAGTTGCTATTGACAATGTCGATGTCGTCTTAGCAAAAAAAAAAAAAATAAATAAACTTTTGTCAACGGCTACAACAACAAACGAAAATGCTCCACTTTTATTTTCTTTAAAAAATTCAGTATTATTTTCGTGAGAATTTTTGCTTTTATATTGTTTTGATTTGGTAAGCACATGAAATGAGGGTGTAGAACTCCATATACGATTATACGAGTATAAAGGTCGGCTTGAATAAGCAACATCAACAACGACTTCCAGGAAATCTATGCAGGTCAGCGAAAATGAATTTGTGTCTTTCATCAGACCATTTAAGAAGAAGAATGACTTTTCTTTTTAAAACAAAGAACAACACATTTTTGAATTAACCTTAGCTTTGAAAATCTTGCAATATTTTAGCAAATCCATCTTTGACTATGAATGAGTATCTCACTGCTTAAGGCGGGGTCACTCCATGAGCAGCAAAGCGGCAGAGCGGCAAAAAATTAAAACATTCCGAACACTATGGAAGTGGCCACGCTAGAGCTGGCAAACTATCGATAGTACTATCGATAGTATCGATGGTTTTGTTTTTATTAGACTATCGATATTTTTTTATCGATAGCGATACTATCGTTGGAAAAATTTATTACCAAATTGTCAACAAACTCGACGAAATTTAACATATTAGTTGTCTTCTATTGAAAATACATAAGTACATATCGCTCTATTAATATAATAACGTCATCACTCAAAAAATTAATTCATTCAGTTAATAATACAAAATGCCCCGGCAATTCATATTTCATCTCGTGTAAAAAAATTCAGGCAATGCCGTGCAATCTCACCTCTTGATAGAAGAAAGCTTTATTAATATATCCACTGAGTTGTATGGAAATTGAGAACTTAACACATTTTTTCCAAAACTAGTTGAATTTTAGTTATAATAATGAATAAATGAAGCGATATGTATTGAAAAATGAAATTCAGAATTCCTAATAGCATGATCACACGGACAACAAATATCGAGGTTCGCTCTCACTCACATTCACGACTCGCGCTCGAATATTGATTGAAATATACAAAATTTTGTGAGCGAACCATTATGTTCCATTTTGAATCTAACTGAATTTTTTGAGAACAAATTATCGCTAATTTATCTCAATTGGCTATTAAAACAAAATTATTACATACATACGAATATGTACATATCGTCACCTTAAATGCAAACGCATGTAACTACACTTTTATATTTTTTACAGGAAAAACAAAAAAAAAACGTTACAAAATCAATAATAATAAAGTATTCTTGAAAATTTTCTTCGAAATTTACTTGTAGTACGGATGCTTATTCCTTTTTATGTATTTTTAAGCTTTTATGTTAGTTACGTTCCTCGCAATAAAAAAACATGCATTCTTAATTACGTCTGTTTGAATTTCTTTAATAAAATCGTCATTTTTCATCGCAGAGGTCTAAATATTTGCGTGAACATGTAGTTTGATAAAATGAACTATATATATAAAATCAAAAACTCGATTTCGAATTTTTGTGTAGTTACGTCTGTTTGCATTTTAGGTGACGATATGTGTGTAAAACTAAAAAATTAGAATAAAATTAAACATAAAATTAATTATTTAAGGCCTTATTCAGAAAAAAATAATTTAAGTTTAAAAATCGTTTAACAAACAAATTTTCATGCAAAATTTGTTGTGTAAACCATTTGTCAACCAAAATTAGTTTTTATAATTTTTACCTAATTTTTTTAACCATATCCATATATCAACAGTCAAAACGACTGTTCGTGTTGGCGTGTGAACATAGTGTAAAATAATTCGATACTATCGATAGTATCGATTGTTTTTCAACAAACTATCGAAAATATCGAATGTCATGACTATCGATAGTTTGCCAGCTCTAGGCCACGCGGTGAGCGGCATATTTGAGTGGCAGAATGGCATTTTCGAGGGGGCAGAGCGGCGCGGTTTAAAAATAGAATTTGTTTTAATTCTGAGCAGCGCCGTCTAGAAATAGTTATAAACTTTCAAAAATGCTTCTAAAATATAACGCTTGTAAACGCCGCTCATAAAAAACCCGTTCAAATACGCTGCTCTACCGTATACCGCTCATTTCGTGGCCTCGACCTTAGTGTTCTGTGGACGCTGGTGCGCGGGAGTAATCAAACGAAAGAAATGCTTTCATACGATACAACGCTTCGGAATACCGAGATCATCTACCACCATGAGAAGATATGTATCTGGTTGACCGCGTTCGACCAACCAGTAGCAAGGCGAATTCATACCAGGTGGTCTAGTTTCAATAGATGGTGATCATCTGCTAAATTTTCCAGTGTCAAATAAAGAAAACCGTTAGAATTTTTTTTACCGCAGGAAATTTTACACTAACGAATATACATACATGTTTTTTTGCAGTGTTGCATTTCATTTCAAAATTTGTTTACCTTATTGAATTCGCCTTCAATCATTAGCATTGATCGAATACTAAACATTCGAGACCCTTGTTCCAGAGATTTTAGTGGCAAGCCGCAGGGTTAGTCCTATTAAAGCGGAGAATCGAAGCGAAGTCCTCAAGCACACTGTTCAGGACTTGCTTGCCCAATGCAAGTAGCATCTAGTAGCTCCTAGCTCCTTCGTATACCTCGAAATTACACTCCAAAATGCAATGCAAGGAAATATCCTGACTGGAATCCGTAGGACTGCCACACTCATTATCTTAAAATTGGAAAGTACAGAACCAATTCGACGAGTTTCTTAAGCAGAAACGAAATTCATATAAACGTTGCTTAACCAACATCAAACTAGAATTCTACTCTTTCTACTCTGTAATTTGAAATAAATAATATGCAAATTCCAAAGAATTTTCTTTCGTTTCTAATTACAGAATATACCTCCAGATTTAACGAGATTGAAATATACTTCGTTATTTTTTTTTAATAGCAAAGGCTCATCTGATATTCTACCATCTAAAATTATGCGTAGAATAGAGCACTCGGGATGACAACAGAATATGCTTTAAAAATAAAGGGTAGCACTAAGAAACTTCCTAGAAGAATACACCTATGCGTAGTCACACAAGTTGTGCAACCCTCACAAATCAGTGAAATTGCTCGCAGTAACAGACGTTAGCCAAATGCTTCTGCTTCGGCTGAAAGCTACACGTATAAGGGTGATGAGAGCAATACATGATTTGAAGGTATTTTATAAAACTATTGAAGCCATATCTTCCAAAGGCAGTTTAACGGGAAAGAAGAAGAAGAAGATAGAAAAATTGTAAGCATGTGGCAACACCTGTAACAACTGAATCTGTAACATCCCTAAAAACCATTCCTGAGCATGGCTAAATGCGGCACCCATTTAAACCGTAGACTTATTGTAAAAATTACAATCTCTGAAGCTCTTATTTTAAATTGTCTTTCTCCCAATTTTACCGATAATATCCGTAGTACCTACTTCAACTTTACATCCTGAACGAGTTTTTTTCCCTGCCGTGGGTACTAAACTCCTATATTTTTGGAACTTCTCAAAATGCCATAAAAGCCTTTAGACACGATCAAAATACTTGCTGTCAAATTCTCGTGTACGTGTGATTGTTGTTCTGCAATTATCATGCTTGATGGCCCAAAATGCCAAAATTTTGATATTACATCAAGCGTACTATATAAACATACTTGTTAACCATTTTGATCGTGTTTAAGACACTTTAACGTCAACATAACACTGGCTGATCGCTTCTCAAACTGGTGTCAACCAGTACCACTTAAAGACATGCGAGCGAATATATTTTTCCTTTGAAACAAATAACAGTAGTAGGGTTTTTATAGTTTTGAGATTTGACCCTATTTCAAATAAATACATGTATTTCTTTCTACGATTCAATCACTTGCGTGCCGCCACTCGTAATACTGTGTCATTGTTTCAAAAACAATATTTCAAGTGCTTGTATTTTTTATTGCGATTGTTGCTAAAGAGCGATTGTAATCTTCCCATTAAGTTGCATAAATACTCGTATTTTGATTTGTTTTTGCTCATGATATTTTTGCTTTTTTTTGGTATCAATCAATTGTAAAATGAAAAAGAAAAAAATCACACTACTTATCGACAAGTGGGCGGTGTGGTTTGTACATATGTAAGCGTTACGAATAACAGAAGAAACTAAAAAAAAACTTAAAATTAAAAATATCAAGTACATTTGCTTCATAAGAAAAGGTTTCAAAAGATTCAAATTTCATTGGCTTAAATAATATTTAAAAATTAAGGGTCTTATGCAAAAAAACTTAATAAAGCTTTGCCAAGCAATGTTAAGTAAAGTTGTATTCTAAAAAAATTATTGTATAAAAATTCTAAAGTAGGCACCCACGTTTGTTAAGACTACTTTAAGTTGATATTTCCAAAATGTGTATTTTGTACCTCAAATATTTTTACTAATATAGCACATACTGATTCATGTTACATCTGAAAATGAAGCTAGAAGTGCCTGCTCTTATCTTAAATTTATTATTTCTGTCATGTAATGGGAAACATCACCAAATTATCCAACTGATTCGAAATACATAGCAAAATCCATAAAAAAATATCAAAATAAATACAATTATACAAAAATGTTTTAGTGATGTACATACAATCAAAACAAATCGAAAAAAGCTGGATATTCAAATACTCGTTTCATTCGAATAAAACAAATTGTGATAATTTTTCACATTTTTTTACTTTTACTTCATGGTTGTGTTTATCTGTTTTCCTATTAAGTCAGAAGCTCATATTTTTTAAATTAGGTTGCTTCAAGATAATAAAAATTTATTTAATAAAATAAAAAAAAATATTTGAATACCCGAATGAAATTGTATTCAATTTTGTACATCATAAGCTGTGAAGTGGTTGTTGAACACGGTGGTGTTACCAGTATTTATTATTAAATCACAAAATATTTAAAGTTGTCTTTTGCATATGATTTTTTAATAAAGCTGTGTTAGCCTTAAAGTGCTTATCAACTACTATGAACTTTAAAGCTAAATTAAAATATTTTTTTGCATAAGGGGGTAAATATTTTGCTACAGATAAAGTGCCGTTTCGATATGTATGCCTAATCGATAGCAGTGACTTCAATGAAAACATTAAAAAATATATTGTCGGCAGTGTTGCCATATGAGTTTGACAAAAAAAGCCCCATAACGTACAAAACAGCCGGTTTTCAGAAGAAAAACTATTCAAAATTTTTTAATAGTAATCACCGCTATCGTGAATAAAATGAGAAATTTTTGTTCCCATAAAATTTTCATTCCCTATGAAGAGAAATTTGCTATTGCGAATTCCATGGGAACATTTGTTCCCGCTATCAATGCGCAGTGAATGTAAAAAAAACGGGAAGAAGATTTGTAAAGCTTAATAATTAGTTGAAAATCTTAAAAATTCAAGTTTGATAGTAAGAAATGCACAAATGTTGGTTTTTAAATGAAAAGTTTTTGAGTGTGACGTTGTGTTTTTAAATATTTTAGGTGTCGTGGAAAAAATTATAAAATTTACTGCATGTGCACCAAATATGTTCATAGTCAATGAAAAAAATCGTGAACATTATTTACTGATCTTGTCCTAAGAATAATTATTTATAACTTTTAATACATACTTAGAAATATAATATTGAAATTAAACGATGTATTAATTCCTTAGTCCCTATTTACACTATGCAAGTCTTATTGCTAAGCTGATTAGTTTGTTAGAAGAGAGAGACGGGGGGAAAAGAAACGTTGCTGTTCCCCTCGTCTCTCTCTCCCTGAAAGTAATCAGCTTAGCAATAAGACTTGCACAGTGTGATTTGGGACTTAGTTCGCTTGCAAAAATAAAGCGAACAAAACCAAGGGAAAAGTGGAAAATCCATGAGAAAAATAGTATTTATGATAAGGGGAATAAAAAAGGAACACATTTCTAAGAAAAAAATTATTCACGATAGCAATTGAGGGAAAAGGAAAAATATTTCGAGGGCAAATTTGTTCACGATGGGGGTGAATGTATTTTTAATTATATCGTGTAAAATCATCATAACATCGCTACGTACAGCATTAAATCACATTTACAAACTTTTCAAAATCGCTTTTCTTGAGACATTGTTTAATATCTTTTTCTTGTAAAATCTTTGCTTCCATAATTTTTGAAACTGGTATGAGTAACATAAAGAAATTTGTAATACTATATATTACTCCTTTTCTGTTTGCATTTCATGTGCTTTTTGACGAGGAGTGAGCGTCTGAATGATCTTGTCAATGATATGAAAAAAATTAAGAAAAGAAAAACTTATTAAGTTTAAAATTTAAAAAAAAATTTTTTTTCCAATTCCCATAAAAAACAACTAAGGAAAACTTATTTTTGAAAGAAAAATCTGCACGACTGCTCAACTGTTCAAAAAACTGCGAAAACACATAAATCTGCGCATTTGGCAACACTGATTGTTAGTAAACAACGTTATCAATTATAACAGCTGTTATTTTTTCGTTGTTATTGTGATTCATACCAGGAATTTACACAGCGAATTTTTAACGGCGAGTTCGTTGTGTTGTGAGAAATTCGCCGTTCGTCCCAGTAGTGTTCCTTGCATAAGAACATGAGCCATACAAACAGGACTTGAAATGTGACGATGTAGTTAAAGAAATGATAGAAAGTATAATTAAGGATTTTTGTTGTATGATAAACAAAATATTATTATAATGGGTTTCATGGGCGGTACTGATAAAAGAAAGTGTGTGCACCTAATTTGAAGATTCGAGCTTGGATAGGAAAAATTGCATGGTATAAAACCGATTTGGTTTGCATGAACATTCGGCGTGGCCGATTTGAATGAAATTCCAGGTTTTCTTAATTAAGTTAATATGTATAATGCTTGGTTCCAACTTTCAATGATGTAGGACAATTCCTTATAGTTTTTTTTTTCATTCCTCTGTGTGGATGGAAATGGTGTTGGAGTTTCACACGCCCAAACGCAATCAGCTAGATCTTTTTATTATGTGACGTTTTGCCGTATCTACCAAATATTTTTGGGGTGACTCATGTGTTAGATCATCTACTATATGTCCAAGAAATAGAAAAGCAAATTTTGGTTACGTTGGTGCTAGAAACTCCAGCGGACTCGAATCAAAATCTGTTTGGACACGGCGCGTAATCTGTGCACTATATCCCAGATGAAAACTGCCGAAATATCGAAAAAATCATTATCATTTGGACTTTTGCAGTTCTTTCAAGATTTATTAAAGTTTATTATTTAAGGTTCTTTGACAAGAGTTTTGCAATTAATTTAAAATATTTTAAATTTAAACAACAGAAAAATGCTTTATACAAATACATCCATATACATGATTATACATATATGTATATTATATACACACACATAATTATATATATGTATATTAATTAATGGAAATTATAAATAAAATCTAGCAAATTAAAATTCTTCTACAATACAAAAGCAGCTGCTTTAAATCAGAAATTTCAACACTTAAGAAAAAAATATATAATAAAATTATTGCAAAATGCTTCTAAGCAAATACGAATATATTTTAATAATTTATTCTTGATTTCCACGATTTGTTTGTTTTTGTATTTTTGATTTAATTTTCATTTAAAAATATCTCTTCAGTTTTCATTAATGTTATCTCTAGTATATTAAATAATTTTTCTTTTTCTTTTTTTCTCTTTGTTTCTTTTAACAGGATCAGTACGATAATTTAGCGATACACACAAATAAAGGCATTGAATTTTTGGATAAATATGCAAATTTTATAAGAGATCGCTTAGCGATAGAAACAGAATATGCCGCTAAATTAAGGTAAGTTTGCTGTATTTTTAATATCTCTGCAATTACGTATATTCATTAAGTAGAATTTTTATTGAATTTAGCCTTGTTAAATATATATTTAACTGTTTAATTTTAATTAACCATAACAAATTCGTAGGAAAATAAACTTTTCTGCTTACTGGGAATATAAACTGAATAGCACTAACGTACATTTTTAAAATGTATGGTTAAAAGATAACAGAGACTTTAACGGCAAGTTTTGTATGAAGAACTTATAGTTAAAGTTCACGTTAACTCCTAACCAAACATTGTGAAAAGAGACGTAAACAGTATAAATTTTTAAATTTCTTATTTAAAATTACGAAACTAAATTCGAATATTATAAAACTTTCTTATGTTAACAAAAAAATTAATTTCTCGAAAATTTCTAATTTCAGATCGAACTCCGAACTTTCGAACAGAAACATAAATTTTAAGTTTGGAAAATGAAAAAATCTAAAATTTATTATTTCTAGTTTGCTTAAAGTAAAATTTAAATAGTTATATATATACATATATGTCAAAGCTCGTTATCGAATTCGAACATTCCTAAAAAAATAATTTTCCAGTAATACTATAGATTTAGTTATGTATATAACGATTTAAATTTTCAAATTGAGTTTTTCCAAATTTCGAACTTAATTTCGAATTTTCGAACATAGTAAAAATTTCTGCTCTCAAGTAATTTGCTCAAATTAAAATAAAAGAAAAAGGAGGAAATGTTTTATTTATAACATAACAACTAAATAGAACTAAATAGCCCTATGAATATATTTATTCCAAAGTTCGAAATCGAATTACATAGATTATTTTTAAAATACAGCGATTTGTTTATATGTATATGTGGCCGTTTGGTGCCTTAAATTAATAATTTATGTGTTTCTTTAAATTATCAAATTGAGTTTTTGAAAATTTCGAACTTATATTCGAATTTTCAAACACAGCAAAATTTTCTGTTCTTAAGTTCTTTATACCCATTAAAGTGGTATAGAAAAGGAAAAAATCTCTTGTTTTTAAAATACAAACAACTAAATAGCACTGTAAACATTTTTATTCCGAAGTTCGAAATCGAATTGCTTAGATCATTCAAAATTTCGCGAAAAATAATTATTTATTTTATTCCTGTGTTCGGAATTGTTAATTGTGCAGAAAAGTGGATTTTTTCAAATTTCGAATTTAACTTCGAACTTTCGAACATAATACAAATTTTAAATTTTTAGCTTAAAAAATAAAGCTATCCAATCATCCGGCTAAAATATTGTTAGCTTGTCGAAAAATGTGAACAACCCTGTTGTTACTGCCTATATTCGAAAGTTCGAAAACAAATTCGCACATTTTTAAATTTCAGACGATCTTCCAATATCTCTAGGCTTTTGTGCTACGATATTAAAAGTTGTATCTAATTTTAGACACATGTTCGAATTTTCGAACATAGTACAAACATAATTATTTTCACATAAATAGTCCCGAAAACGATTTTCCAATATCTCTATGAATTTGGGCTACGAAATTAAACGTTTTCGCTAGTTTTATCCACATCCTCGAATTTTCGAACATAATACAAAACATCAATATTTTCATATAAACAGTCCCGAAAACGATTTTCCAATATCTCTAGGCATTTGTGCTACGAAATTAAAAGTTGTCGCGTTGTGTGTTTGTTCACATGTTCGAATATTCCAACATAATACAAACATCATTATTTTGATACAAACAGGCCATTGGTTGGACATAAAAAAGCATTTAAACTTTGAACCTTAAATTTAAGAAATTTATTATTCGACATATTGTCAGAAGTTTATTTTAATTTGAAATTTATTTGCTGGTGGTTCAGCGTTGTCTATATATTTCATTGTTGCTGTAACAAATCATCAGTAGACTTCAACCACACATTTTGAATAGTCACAAACCTCTTATCTTATGCACAGACTTTCAAGAACTATTTGAGAATTCACAAATAATATTTTTGAAAATCACAAAAGAAAAATAAGCGTAGTAGGCTTAGAAACTAATACAAAAAACCCAGCAAATAATTTATATTCGATTTGAATCTATTTTATTTTTCTACACAATGATTTGTTACAGCAACAATGAAATATATAGACAACGCTGAACCACCAGTAAATAAATTTCAAATTTGAACCTTAAAGATATTCAAATAACTTGGGCTTTCAACTACAATATAATTTCGCAACTAAAATTATTTCTATATTATCTTTTTCACTACAAAATTAATAATGAAATTACTTTATACATATTCCCTTTCAATTGTGATGTTTAAACAAACAAATATATTTTAGGAATTATTTCTCTTTCAATATTATTCATTAAAACATGTTCTCAAGTCACTCCTTATTTCGAAGTAATTAAATTCTTCAACAAGTTACTTGCAAGCGCCAAAAATTAAACCAATTTGAAAACTCACAGACAGAAATGTTTTAATATTTCAATTTTTCTTATAACAATTAAAACACACCTTTTAATAAAATGTGGCCTTAATCCCAATTTGTGGCCATTTAATTTAGTAAAACACAAGAAAACTTATTTAAAATTGTATGGGAGAACTGAAATTTGACCACACTTTCACGTGTGATTGTTGAAAGTAATTTTGAGGTGGGGATGGAATATTCTGTTTGTGGACACAACTTGTGCAGTGTGTCTGTCTCTTTAGTATGTTTGGTGTGTTTGCCCCTCTATTTTTTATTTTTTGTTTTTACTTGCAACACCATCAAGTGTGATAATAAGAAACGATATGCTGGTGGTCTCCCCTTTTAATTTGTAAATTTGTTGTAATTTGTCGAATTACATTCATTGGGGGGTGTCAAATTTCTAATGCAGCGCCACTCGGTTCAGATGCAACAGTTTTAAAGAGTCATTAATTTTTTAAGAACTTTTAGTGAAGCATAAAATTGACAATGAGTTGCTATTCAGTGAGTCAAAATTATTTCTGTAAAACAATTGCTAAATTTGTATGTATTTACGAGTATAAAGAAGCAGACCATACTTCGTATGGGTCCCTTTTAATTTCTAATCATTCCCCAGTTAAAATTATTGTACAACTATTATTTGGTCAATGGATCCTACAACATGTTTTATGTTGGGATAGGTAAGGCTATGGAGCAAGCATGAATTTTTGATGTCTGTCCAGAATCAAGAAAAAATATTTTTTTTCAAGAATTTTTTAAATCCAGAAAAAGTTAGTTTATAAATTTCTTCACAGCTTTTCTTAAACAAAGTTGTGTATTTGTTTAAAAAAAATCGCGCAAAACTCAGTAACGTTATCAACACTTATAACTGAACAACACAAACAATTGTATAAACAGTTGTATATAAATCCAACGTTATTCAACACTGTTAAACAGCTAACAAAATCCAAATTCTTAAAGAAATTTTTGGTATAAAAAGTTTGATTTTTTTGGTTTTTGATTAATTTTATCAGTTGTGCAGGTATAATAAAAGATTATTTATAGAATAACTTACAGCTAATCGTGGCATAAAAAGTGAGATAATTTGCCTAATAATTTTGAAACTGTATTAGTCAAGGATTATCTTAGAAGTTACTTTCACCAAAACAAATACATACATTTATGGAAAATAGAGAGTATGCCGAAACATCGGAAAAAGCAAAATATTCAGCTTAGAGCGGTGAAAAAAGAAAAAAAGATTAACACACTGTGAGATGCAAGCTATGCCTCATCGATATTTTAATAAAATATGAAGGAAGTTCGCTAATGGTGGACTTCATCTAAATCTACCGGGTTAAATAGATGATGTTCACCACATCAATCAGTTAATGGATGAGTAGTGATATTGTGCCGGTAATTGGTGAGAAATTCTCTTGGAATACTTGCTGCGTGTTACCGCGGATAATAGTATTGGTTCCTCAGTGTTAAATCAATGCTAGTGATTGGTGTGATACTGTCAAACAGACACTATTCTAGCTGCGATTGCAATAAAACAGAAGATGTTTTGACTACGCTCAGCAAGAGTTTAGATAGCTTATGTACCCCAGCAAGATATATGTATGTATGTTCATAGTCAGGTATAACTATGTTCGTAGATTGCAACCTACATATGTATTCTTTGCAACTCACCTACTGCTTTATAGGGGTGCATGGGGGCGATGGTTGAATGCTCAACTTCAGCCGGTGTTTAGACCAACGCAAGATTACTGCATTAAGTTAGGTGCTCACGTTAATCTCAAATACATCTGTACTAGCATTCCGACCATTAGAAAGTTGCAATAGGTGATTATAAGTTATGTCTCAATGGGTCGTAACAAAGTAGATAATATTTGGTGACAATATTCGTAGTTATAAATCTAACGGGGAGCAGGTGTATTTTTTCCATTTCATTGATATTTCAACAAGAAGCCATTGGAGTATTTTTAGCACCAAATATTAGAGGTGCTTTCGAGGACGTGTAATGTTATCAACTATAGCGTTCTATATGCATCTGCAGCATCAAGAACGTTAATAATCCACACATAATGTCAATTCGAAGGACCAAAAAGCAACTGCTATTATCACTATTTATATGTTTATATGCACTGAAGAAAAGCAGAATCGAATACTATCGAATTTCATGTGAAAATGATCACAATTTCTGCAAAAACGTTTTGTAATTCGTTAAAACCTAAGCCAAGAATTTCTAGATCTTGTCTCTCTATTATCTTTTCAAAACGTTATTTTTGTAGATTCGAACATTTGAAAATAAATAAAAAGTCACCAGTGTACAATTCATATCAAATCAGAATACTTTATTTACTGAATACTGGCTGCAAACGTTTTGTACTTCGATAAAACCTAATCTCAAAAAGTTGTAGATCTTGTGGCTCAAAGTACCAAATTATTATTATTATCTCTTCTAAAAGGAATCCAAACAAATGACTCTAAAAATCATTGCATACTTTTAAGCTTTTAACTTTTTTATTCCAGTTTTCAACATCGACGACACGTCAATACAATACAAAAAAAAATTTATGGTTGTCTACCCGTTGACGAAAATAATTCACTGCTATTGACAGGCTCTTACTCATTTTATAGACCTTAGAGATTAGATATGAAATATTAATAGCACAAAATTGTTCTCGAGAGCCAGTAGACAAGTCCCAATTATTTCGGTATTGTATTGACATGGACTTGATGTTGACAACTGGAATAAGGGTGACTGTTTTTGCAGGTTCGAATATTTGCAATTAAACAAAAAGTCACCAGTGTACAATTCATATCAAAACAGAAAACTTTATTTACTCAACACTGATATTAAAAGCTTTGAAACACGCAATGTTAAGTTATTCACTGCTGGAATACCACGATGTAACATCGTAGTTCTTTATACAAAATGACCCGTTCAGCTGCTGCATGACCATTTTTTTTTTGTTGTTTCTGTCCGTTTACTTCAAAATCGTCTTGTATGTTTATGTGCTTATGTATTTTGTTCTTCAGCTAATAATATCTGTATTATTTTTGTTGTTTATAATTTTTTATTTTTTTTTAAACATTTGTATCAAATTACTTTAGGTTAGATTTAAAGAGGGACAGGGCAATAAATATTGATACAATCCGTCTCGTATTATACTTCAGCTTTTATAGCATATTTTTGAAACACTTCAAATTAATTTAACGCGAAGAGAAATGTAATTTTGAGTTACCACTGATATTAAAAAACAACCCTCGTATGTTATGCAATTGGAATTCTTTTAAGGAATTTCGATAAAAAAAAAACATTGTTTTTCATTTCATTTGTTTGTTAATTCTACAATTGTTTGAACTTGTTTGTAACAATCTAATAAAAATTAAATTTAAAAAAATGCAACCACGTTGGTTTAATGTGTGACTCGATTGCCTGCTGCCTGATTGTCTCTAGATCAACCTTGAAGCATTAAATTGTATTGAGTAGTAGTTGTAGTTGTAGAAATGATTGTTGTGGCATTAGCGGTTTTTTATTTTTAAAATCTTTTTAATTTTGACCTTTTTTGGGCACAAACTTAATGGCAGCGCTCTAATATTGACACTTTAACTAAGAGTTTCAAGTGTGTTTCAGTGTATGTTATTTTTATTTATTTTATAGAAAAATAAAAAATAAAAATAAAAAAGCCAGTCTTTTTAAAATGTTAAAATTCTTTTACTTCAAGCTTTAGACATTTAATTGTTTATTTATTTTGTAATATTAATGGCAATATTTGTTACTTTTCGTTTGTTTTACTGACGTTTGTAGCTAGCTGTCAAAACATGAAAGTTGAAATTAAAAATATTTCCAAATTTGTATCGCACCAAAGGATTTTGTGATTATTAAATTGAAATTGCAAGATTTAATAAATATCTTAAACTGATGGGCAGTTGTGCGTAGTGTTTACAAATTTCGAACAATTTGGTCACCATTCGTCTATAGATTCTAGAAAGTTTACGCTTTCAAGTCATCGTGCAAATCCCATATAATACGAAAAACATTATGTTGTGAAAACCATCAAATTGAGCAGTTGTTTACGGTGGCACAACTTCTGATGAATATCTTAAAATTCCATTCCACTTGACCTGAGATTCGATATAAACGAATGCTCACCTAAAGCGAAGAAATTTCGTAACAAAATTGATCGATATTTGTTAGCGAATCTAAAAAAAGTCGTATATTCGCTAAAACGAACTTATCTCGATAGTTTCTCGAATGTGTGACGATAGCCTAGTGTGTGTGTGTGCTAGTCCGTTAGAATGGAGGTAGATACGGTATTCGAGTCTTGCAAAGAATTAAAAATAAATAAATTTAAAAAATTAAAAAACAAAATTAATTTTTTTACTTTTCCTGCTGCCTTTTAGCGATATCGATATTAGTTTGACATTGCTAGCGAACCTTCGAAATCGAATGTTTTTTAAGAAACAAAACTGAACGATTCATTTTTAAGTGACATTCTCGCTACTTTTACTCGAACTGTCATGGCTCGAACTTGGTACCATCACACATTCGAGAAACTATCGAGACAAGTTTAGCAAACATTCGATTTCTTTTTTTAGATTCGGTAACAAATATCGAACAATTTTGTTTAAAAATTTCTTCGCTTTAGTGAGCATTCGTTTATATCGAATCTCAGGTTCAAGTGGGGATTACAAATCACTCGTGTATGGGTAGCTTAACTTACACTGTGTGGTAAGGGAAACCATTATTTCTTCTATTTCTTTATTTTTTAACAAAAATTTAGTTTCGCATGATTCACACAAACAAATTGTTTATGTTCGCTGCAATTTTTGCCATAAAAAAGTTACAAAATATAAAAAAAAAAAAATTTATTTGTCCCTTCTAGCTTTGCAAAAAAAACTTTATCATGGGAAAAATGAAATTTGCGCTTTAGGATGAAATATCAAAAAAAAAAAAAAAAAAAAAAAAAAAGATTCAAACATGAAGTTGATAATAATTTTCCTGTGATTTGACAAGTTTAGTTAGCAACAATTATTTCCCTTTGCTGCTGCAGACTAAAAAAAAACGTCTCAAAGTAATTGATTTTTTTCCACAGTCTGGCATAACGTTTTTTTCTTCTGTTTGTTGTACAGCTGTAAAAAGACACCGTTAAGTTCATGCTATTCTTTTTCTTCTTCTTCTTTATATTAAATTAAATCATCTTATGACATGACTGTGATTTTCATCATAAATTTGCTCGCATTAATATAATTATGAATTTCCTTGGAGGCGGCATCGTTAATGTAATTTTTTTTGTTATTGTTGTGGTGATGGGAAAATAGAAAAATAATTTCATTATTAAATTTCAATCTATAACTTTTAATGAAGCAGCACCAGTATGCTGTCATATTATTTTCTTCATTTGTTACTCTGGAGCATAGTCGGCCAAAGTGGCACCAGAGTGCCGAACTTCAATCGGCATGTTATACAAATGAATACACATACACGGATGCATATCTCTCTCGGTGGCCAGCAAGGCCCTGGAGCCCAGCGATGCCAACTATTTATAATCCAAACGCGCTACTACCCCTCTCAAAACGCGCTAAGTTACAGCATTGTCAAATATTTATAGCAAAAACGCGCTATTTTCTACGCGCTATTTTCTACGCGCTAAATTAAATTTCAATAAAAGTCGATTGTATGTATTAGTACTCGTATCACAATTAGTTTTTCAGATTTTGCAACATTGCTTCCTCGACATTATGTTTTAATAAACTAAAATCATTTAATACAGAATCAGAATCGCCATCCAAATAATCGAAATGCTTAGTTTTTACTTTTAACTTATTTGTAAAACTTTGTAACAACATATAAATTGTCGAATAGTTTTCCGATTCAAATGCTTTTTGTACTTCAGCTATAGTAGATGCTTTGTAAGTTATATAAATTTTTTGGGTCATTGTATGTACTTTTAGTTGTGAAATTTCAAAATATTTGTCATTACAGTATTAAAATGCGTTTTTAATTCTAACCAAGGGCAAGCGAATTTTGTTTGCGACAGCTGAATCATTAACTAATTTAAAAAATTTTATCAGAGTTTTGGATATTAGAAATTTTTAAATTTATTTAAAAAAAGTTACAAAATATTGAACTGAAATGATGTTATTGACTTGATTCAAAAGGCGCTGATTTAGCGCTTTTTTTTATTAAACGCGCTAAGACGAAAAAAGCGCGCTTGGCATAGTTAAAACGCGCTAAATCTAGCGCGAAACGCGCTAAATTGGCATCGCTGCTGGAGCCACAAAAACAGCTAAGAGAATTTATAATTTTTGACTAGTAACACAAGACAGAAAGAGTGCTTTTTTTATCTCATTACATAAATACATATATCGTTACCTGCATATAGAAAAGCCCTAACTGATATTTTTTTAAATCGAGTTTATTTGTATATTTCGATAGAAGAATATTAGATATGTATCGAAAATTTCAAAAATCTCGATTAAAAAAAATGAGTTGGGGCCTTTCTTTATTAAGGTAACGATATGTATATAGATACATATATATAGCGTTACCTTAATATAGAAAGGACCTAACTCATTTTTTTAAATCGTGATTTTTGCATTTTTTGATGCATATCTAATGTTCTTCTATCGAAATATGTATACAAAAAACTCGATTTCAATAAAATAATGAGTTAGGGGCTTTCTATATTAAGGTAACGATGTATGTAATAGAATTTGACTCGCAAACGTACGGAAACTACATATCGTTATATGATTTCAAAAAAGGCGTCAGTTACAGCAGTTACAGTTGATTTTGACGATTTATTTTAGTTTTGCTGATTTTTTTAGTTTTGTCGCTTTTTTTCGTATCGGCGATTTTTTCGGTTCTTGGCGCTTTTTTCAGATGTTTTTTTAGTTATAGCGCTTTTCTTAATTTTGGTGCTTTTTTGTTTTAGCGTTTTTTCTTGGTTTGGTGAGTTTGTTTTACATTTGAGCGACTTATTTTATTTTTGGTGATATTTTTCATTTGAGCGCTTTTTTATATTTTGGCGAATTTTCGTTTCGGCATATTTTAAATTTAAGGATTTTTTATTTTGAGCGTATTTCAAAATTGCAAAATTTTGCCTCTTACGGTTTCCAAGATACAGCAAGTTGTCAAAATTATATTAACTGTTAGAATACCCTTTAATTTTATATTTTTTTTTAAATTCAACGACTAATAAAGTCTAGTTTAATTGTTTTTCTCTTCTTTGGAAACTCACATTAATTAATAAAAATATTTCATTCAATAAGAATTGAAAATACGGAACTTAAGCCCGATTAAGAAATTATAACGGATTAAAATTCTAAAATATGTTTATTTAGAGTATTTCAACGGTAGTCATAAATGTCATATTGTCATAATCTTTTAAATTAATTTAATTTTATTTAATTAATTAATTTAATATTAATATTAATTGTTTAATTAAATTTTAATCAATTTAAAGTATTTGCTTGACAACAAAAAATTTAGAACTTCATGAAAATACAACCTTTATGACTATCCCGGTTTGAATCCCTCAACTGCATTTTCGTCATCTATTTTTTATTTATGTATTTCCTTTATGAATTATTATCTGTTGCTGCAAGTGCATATATAATTTTAAATTAAACACATACATATGTATGTACATATTTTGTTGCAATAAAATTATCATATCAACTGGAATTTCCAACAAATTACTGAAATAATCATGCAGAAGTATTGGCTTCTGGTGCATGGAAAAAGATATCAGCCGACTTTCAGCGTTTGTTATTAATGCACATTGACGTTTTGTTTTGTTTACATTCAAATTTTGTTTGCTTCTCTTTTTATTTTCATTTTTAATCTGACAAGTGGTGGTAGTAAAATCTAAATAATGTAATTTAGTTTAATTAAATAGTACTTCAGTTTGATTAAAACAACTGATTCATTTTTTTTTATGGTCTTTTAATTCAGTTTTAATTAGTTATAGATAGATAGAGAGAGAGAGAGAGAGAGAGAGAGCAAATTAAAAATCAGTTTTTGTGAATACATACTTCCAGTGTGCATACTTAATTTTTTTAAAATTCGGTAGAATCGAAAAAAAAATCGGTAGATTTGAATGAAATTCGGTAGAAATTTTTTTATTCAAAGAAACATAAAAAATAACAATTCAAAGAAACATAAAAAATAAAAAAATATATGTACTTATATATAAAGAGTAAGTGCAAGGAGTATCAAACTAAACAGGTTCCAAAAGCGCATTTAAAACTTCACATGTGATTGGAAATTAAATTGTTAAATTCACAAACATATTCGGTAGAATCTACCGAATATCGGTAGAAGTGTGCACACTGCATACTTCTCCTTTATAGCAACACAGTTTTATCTCAAAAAAAATTAGTTTTTTGTTTGCTTTTAGTTTGGTATTTTTTCTACCAGACAACTAACTAGCCAAGTACTTGCATTTTCGTTTTCAGTATCACACTTTTTCCATCATTCTTTGTGGCCTCCATTTATGGCAGATTTAGTTAAAACTTAAATTAAACTGTAAAACTTTTTAATAACTTCATTTAACACTCCAACTGGTTTCGTTTCTCTCTCTCTTAATTTCTTTTGATTTAACATTAAATGTTTTCTTTTAATACATTTATCTTCAACACATCATACTGTTTTTTCCACAAAGAAAAAGCAACAAATAAATGTTGCATGTTGAAATTCGCTACGTATATTTATTTATGTATTTATTTAACTTCAGCTAAGTAACATGGCAAAAATAATAGTGAAAATAAAACTGCTAATAATCATGTTCATCTAAAAAAATTTGCATATGTAATTCTCTCTCCACTCTACTCCTTCCCTGTCGTTTTTGCTCATCCATTTATTACACGTTTTATCGTGTGAAAAATGTATTAAAAAAGCAAAAAACAATTACTAACCCAATTATTCAATGGTTTATTAAATGTTTTTATTATTATTCGATGCTTTAGTTTTAATAAATAAATAATAATTTCTCTTAACGTTTTCCTTTTTCTTTGTTTGTTTCTTTGCAGGCGTTTAGTAAAAAATTATCAGCCCAAAAAGAAAGAAGAAGAAGATAATGAGTAAGTACAAATATTTTAGTGCAGTTAATTGTTTTTTTTTCTTCTTTTAAATTGAAACATTTATGTAGGTAAGAAATGTTAATTAAAATTTGTTTCGGCCATTTTGTTGTGCGTCAGTGAGGGTCTTGAGAGCATATGTATATATGTATGTACATATATATCTCAGCCAGTGTTGCCAGAAATATGTAGGTGGAAGGTATCATCTTGCAGGCAGTGATGCCAATTTGGTGCCTTTTGCAGCAGATTTTCTGCTTTTTGAGTCATAACAGTGCGGTCTTTCTTAAACTTGGTGATTTTTTAAGAAAGGCACTGAATTGCTGCTGCTTCTCTTTTAATTTTAGTATATTTAGTGCCATTTCACTAAATATTATTACACTCTAAGCCCTCAATATCAGTGTTGCAGTCTGCTCAAAAGTATTAATACTTCTATTATATTGTGTAAGGTCATTTAGCCTGAAGGATGTCAATCTTCAATGTGTTACATAATTTTAATGTAACTAAATTAAAGCGAACGTGAAGCGGAAATACTTTCACATTTCGCACATTGCGACAAATATTATATACAGATGTAGTAAAATTTAGAAATTTGGCTTTAAAGTACAATACTAATTATCGCCTTAAAAAAAGATACTAATAATTTACATACATATGTATGTATATGTATAAGTTTACTTATATACAAATGTGTGTACATAAGTTATTTTCCCTTAACTTCCCTTCCCTCTCTCATTCAAAGTAACCAAACTTTAATAGTTATATATAGGGTGATTTTTTCAAAGCTTTCGTAATTTTATTTAAAAAAAAAAACATATAAAATTTGGAGAAATGTATGAAATCCTTATTTAAGTCGGTAGAACGATCTATATACTAATTCAATGTTTAAAGATGATTTTATGTATATGTTGACCGCAGCTACGCCTCAAATGGTTCATACGCTAGCTCCAATTTGAAGATACTCTCTCCAACATATCGGCCGTTATCGCATGAATAAATTCTTCCACATTGGCTTCCAGTAAGTCAACCGTTTGCGAGCTTGTCTTTATAGACATGAACCTTATTAAAGATCCACAAAAAATAGTCGAAAGACGTTAAGTCTCACGATCTAGACGGCGAATTGACCGGGCCCAAACGTGAAATAAAATGTTCACCGAACTCGCCTGGGCTATTGTTTCCTATACTGTAAGGCATGTGGTACCGTTCTGCTGAAACCACATTTCAGCCAAGTCCAGCGCTTGCATTTTGGACAAAAAAAAATATTGCCCAATCACTGCGAACGGCGCCGAATCGATAATTCACATTCATCAACAACAGCTGGCGGATACAGCTGCGGTATTTTCCTTTGTTCGCACTCTACGTATGCCTGTTGGTGATTTCATATCCAATAATGTGAATTTGATGAGAAATTTAGTTACAAGATTCTGAATATACCAAACTGAACATGTTTAACTGTAACATACTACACGAAAACAGCTGACAGTGTTGTCAAAAATAAAGTTGTTAAAAAAATCACCCTTTACTTACTTAAAAAGGACATACATACATGTTTAACATATAAAGCCCCTTATAGTATTTCATATAAGTAAAAAAAATAAATAAACAGAATAATAAAGATATTTTTGCCCATATACTGCTGGCAAATTAACTGGAGTCTCTCAAGCTTAAGCGCCGCCAATATTTACGCATGTCCGGCCATTTGCCATTAAGACAGACAAAACAAAAATCTAAAAGTACTTATGAATTCATAATTGTAAGCAATTTGGCGTCATAGGTGACATCATGTCTACATAATATATTTTGAATTATTTTATTTCGCATTCTTTCGTTTCATACGCACATTTAATCGACCATAATCTAATGGGCGACTGTTATGGCGTTCTATTTCATTCAGTTCAGTTTAATTTCAATTTACTTTTAACTTGAAAGTTAATAAAAATTCATCCCTAGGAAAATATTTTCTTTTAGTTTAGATAAAAAAAAAACATTGAAGTGAAATTTTTTTCAAGTTCTTTTCTTATCAAATCGCAATTTTCTATGCTTGAATCTCATATGTATAGGTCCATATGTACTCGTATGAGAATGAGTATTCATCAGTCAGTTAATTTGCGAAAGTTAAGCGATATTTAAAACTTAAAAAAAAAAATTATAAATACAGTATTTTTACGTGGGCTTTTACCAAAGAGTGATTACGTGCTGACACGTGAACACGTTGCTTAAGGTGTGTTTTAAATATGGATTGGACTACTTTTTTTTACAGACACATAAGTTGTGGGTGTTTAAAAAAAAGTTTAAAATTACATGCTTTAAGTGATAAAGTTTTGAAACAATTTTGTAATACCACTTAATACTATAAATGTGAATAAATGTGACAGTTTGCATATTTAGATGTTTGTTAACTTACAACGAAAGAGCCGCTAGAGGGATTTGAATAAAATTCGGCATACAGACTAGTTATTGAAACATAGGATATATTTTAACGCGAAAATTACACGGTTTTAAAATATGGGCCAGTATTGTTCTTAAAAATTTTATAAATTCAAATCAGGCGCATATTTTTGGTAACAGAATGAAAAAGATTCTTGAAGAAAAGAGTTTTAAGATATTTGGCATGAATTAACCCATTAAGGGCCAGTAATTTAATACAAAAGAAGGTTATAATGGGCATTGTTACGAGTGTCGTATTACGAATGCGGCTACAACGACTTTGTAGAAGACTGAAGAACATTGCAACATTTTTTCTTCAATCTAGTACGAAATCGTCGTAGTCGTAGTCGAAATACGGCACTCGTAATTATGCCCAATATCTGGTTACAGAATGAAAAAGATTCTTTAGAAAAACTTTTTAGAATTTTTGTCATGAAGTAACCCAGTATGGGATAAAGGTTAAGTCGACTTAAGCAGAGTAGTGCTTTTCGGAAATATTGATGCTACCGCTAAAAGATTAAAAAGTGTGATCCTTTCTTTCCATATGCAGCATTTTGCTCCCTTTAAATTCCAACCGAAACATAATACAGCATAATAAAGCTAAAATTACTTAGGTCTATTTAAGTTACTATTCCAAATTGCCACAAATATAAATTTTAAAGTAAATTTGTTTGTTTGTGTAGATGTTTGGCGGTTTGTTCTCAAATACCGCAAAAACTACACATACATTGAAAATGTACCGTGTTACCATAGAACCGTGTTATCGTTTCAATGTAATTTGCCGTTTTTACTGGACATTTTAAAACGACACTAAAACGAGAATAGGCTCGATTTGAAAAAGAAAAACATTACACCACAGTACAATAAAGAAGCAAAATTCTAAAAATTTTACTTTCGAATTTTACTGTTCGATTTTCAGCCACAGAATATATAGATAGTGTCACGCCTTCATAAAGTAATATTTGCTTTTAGCTTGAAACGATTATGAAACTTTATCAGCACATAGTGTTTAGTTGTTTTCAAGGGCCAAGGCTTTGCAAAAATAAAATTATATATGCAAATCACGTTCAATTTAACTTTGATCATAATTTAGCGATTACAAAGTAAGCAGTGCCACTCTCCTTGAAATTTAATATAATTTTTGAAGAATTTACAAAATATTTAGGCCTTTTCTCGTTTGAGCATCGTTTTAAAACGTTACGTCGTTTAAAAACGAAAATTTTACATTGAAAATATGCGTTACCCTATTACCGTTTCAATAAAAAATCATTCTCCATTATTGTGAATGGCGTCGTCGACGTCACATCAAGACGACAGTAAATTTTGTCACTTGTATACTCTTTATCGGCAAAAATTGGATCTTATTGAGAATCTGTTACTAATCTCTAAGGCTTTGTTAATTAATGGATCATGTTAGTAATAGTAAATTTTTGTCGACAAAGAAAAGACAAGTGACAATTTTTAGTGTCGTCTTAATGTGACGTCGACGACGCCATTCACAATAAGGGGGATTGTTTTTATGTGTCGTTTTAAAACGATACCCAAACGGGCGGGAATTGGCCCTTTTATCAGATCCGCCAAAGCGGCGAATTTTCATACAAACAAAATTTAAAGGCAAACATATTTTTAAAATTTCTTTTCTACATTTTGGTTTGTCATGTCGACCCATAGCTGCACAAAAAAAAAGCTTAACAAACATATGTATATTTTGGACCTCGAAAATTGATTATTTACAATCGCAAATTAACGATTTTGATAAAAAAAATTAAGATCGAAAGTTATGTCGCTTAAGCTTTTTTATGGCGCTTATGACACGATATTGTAGAAAATTTAGAACACAAAATTAAGCGATTTATAAGCGAAATATGGGCATAGTAGCTGTAAAAAGTGCGTGTGATGTGCCCCATCGGCAGCGGCCGTGTGACCGAAATCATTTTTCAAATCTACTGACAAATCAAACTAACAACAAGCAATAGTTAATGGCCAAATCAGCTGTTAAATAAAACAGTGTTGCTAACTCTAGTTGTGTGAATGCCTAAAAAACATCGTTTAAAATGTTAATTTTCTTAAGCCTGGTACTCTGTTCACAATTTCGTGCGAAATGCTGTCAAACTACATGTAAAAGTATATGGTGTGAAATATTTGTGAAATAAATTCGCTAAAGTAGTACTCTGTTATTATTGCGAAAAACACGTAAAAGCTATCTGTCAGCACGTTTTTCCATGCAAAATGAATCTGGCATCATTTTAGTTTCAGCTGCAAAACAACATGAGCAGTACTTTTTTGTCATGGAATTTTAACAATGTTGCACACTTTCCAGCAATAAAATCGAGAAATTTATAAAACAAAATGCGAGTTGTGCTACATTTAGTATATGTCAAACTTTTCACGCGAAATAATCAATGTTGCTGAAAATTTTTCACAACTTCGAACAGAGTACTAGGATTTATACGGGATTCACACGATGACTTTTTACCGTAACTTTTTTAGAGTTTATTGACGAACAGGGAACAAAGGCAATCAACGGAGTAGCAACATAAAAGAGAATTCAAGAAAAATGCAGTGGAAAAAGTCGTTCATTTTAACTCTTTGCAATTTGTGACACCACACAACAAACTTATATTCCCATTCATTTAATAGAACAATATGTACATATATGTATGCTGGCATAAAACTACTATTTTATAATTAAAAATATGTAAACTTTTTTATGAAACTATAAAGCACCAATAAAATTATTAAGTAGTATAATACATTTCTTATCATACTTTGCACTTTAATTTATATTAATTGATTTTTAAATGACTCAAAGAAGCATAAAACACACCACAAAGTGCAGAGAAAAATTAATTATTTTTATTTCCTCTTTCATATTAGATTCACATCATGGCAAGCTTTCCGCAAAGTGCTCAATGAAATTAGTGATTTGGCGGGACAGCGGGAAGTGGTGGCGGAATCCCTACAATTACAAATAATACAAGGCATTACGCTGCTCTCTAAAACGCTGAGAGAAGAGAGAAAAGTAAGTTTCTGTTTTAAATATTTTATTTAAATATTCAGGAGAACATTTTTTATTTATTTCTTTTTACAGAAATGTCTCACAAGTGGCACATGTTTACAACAAACCCTCACCACACAATTGGCCTCATTGGAACGAGCCAAACGTAACTACGAAAAGGCTTATCGGGACTCAGAAAAGGCGGTAGAAAATTATAAAAAAGCCGATATGGATCTAAATCTAAGTCGAGCCGAAGTGGAACGTTATAAAAATATAATGACAGCAAAAATTCAACAGTCGGACGATGCGAAAAATGAATATGCCAATCAATTGCAAAAAACAAATAATTTACAGCAACAGCATTACAATGAACTATTGCCAGAGGTAAAAGATGTTCTTAAAATTTTTTTTAAATAGATTTCAAAATATGCAAAATATCAAAATATGTCATAGAAAGTTTTGATGTAGTCTCTTTAATAACAAAAATCTTGACAACAAGTGTCCATTTTACAATAGTAATTAATTAGTAGATTAATTTTGTCAATCAAAGACAATGACGCAATTCTAATTCTAATTTTTTTAAACCAAAATTCGAAGTTCGAAAAATTATCGTACGACGTTTACTATTTAAAAAAAAATCAAAAGAGACATTTTATTGAAATTCGATATCCTTTAATTAACATAAAATATAAATGTTAAAATTTTTATAATTTGAAAATTCAAACCGAAACATTTTTTTAAAAATTCGAAGTTCGAAAATTTATTGAAAAACTTTTACTATTTAAAAACTTAAAATATACATTTTATGGAAAATCGTGGCATATGTGATTCAGTCTTTAATTTACATAAAATTTAAGAAATTTTTAAAGTTCTTCGAAGATTCGTTTAAAGTATAATTTAACCATTTAAAGCAACTAATGTACATACATATGTACATATGTATATTATTTATGACAAACAGCAAAGAAAATCGGTTAGATAACTTCATACAGCAGATATTCTCAGATTTAATTCAATGTAAATGAAACTTATGAAAATTAAAAAAAAAATCATATCATTTAAAATCGTGGGGTTTTTGCATTAGCATTTTAGGCAACCTGAAAAATAAATAATACAAATAAGAATTTATTTCAATATTCATTATTTATATTTAACGTGTATCAAAATGAATGCTAATTTGAAAAAAAAAAAAGAATTTTCAATAATGCGAAAGAGGAAATATCTTAAATGTTTGCCCTAAACTCGAAACCAACTGCAAAAATTGAGTAGTTAAATAAATATATGAACCAAATACAATAACGAAATTTTGTTTTATAAAAATTTTTTGATATTCAATATCAGATATTTATACATATGTATTTATATTAAAATCTTCATTGCTTAAGTTTAAAAAAAAAATAAAAATAAAAAATAGGTGTTCGAAATTTTGAAATAACTCTAACTTTATTTTTTGAGTCCTTTTGATTTTATTCAGATTTCAAGCTCCGAAGTATTTTAATTTAAAAATAGGAGTTCTTAAAGATTTTCGAAATTTCGAAATAGTGTTAAATTTAATTTTAAAAGTAATTCGAAGATACTATTAACGTAAAAACAGCAAGAAAAGTAAAATTTCATTATGTTCGAAAATTCGATATTGAATTTGAAGTTCGTATAGTAGTAAATTTTATGGGTGAAATTAAATACGAATTCAAATTATGCATAAAAAATTCTTAAACTTCAAAATTTCGAATAATTTAGAACAATAATAAAAAAAAATGTAAAATTTCAGTATTCGAAATTTGAAATAACGTTAAATTTATTTTTTTAGTCCATTTGATTTTAATTCAGGTTGAAAATAACCTGCAAAATATTTTAATTTAAAAAAGGAGTTCTTTAAGCTGTTCGAAATTTCGAAATAGTGTTAAATTTAATTTTAAAAGTAATTCGAAGATACTATTAACGTAGAAACAGCAAGAAAAGTAAAATTTCATTATGTTCGAAAATTCAAAATTAAATTCGAAATTCGAATAGTAGTCAATTTTATGGGTGAAATTAAATACGAATTCAAATTATGCATAAAAAATTTTTAAAATATAAAATTTTGTACAATTAGGTAATAATTCATTTTGAAAAGTCTATAATAATCAAGAACTGTAAGACAACCGCTTTTGTAACGTAAAATAAAATGTGTAGTTTGTGCAGATTATATAATGTTTGTATGTATGTTTGTCTATGCTCCATAATGATTGTGCTTGTTTAAATACAGGTCTTCAATCGCCTACAAGAATTGGACGAAAAACGTACACGTGGCATAAGAGAATTCATCATAGGCGCCGCAAATGTAGAATCTTCCGTGGCTCCTATAATTGGCCGGTGTCTGGAGGGCATTATTAAGGCCGGTGAAGCGATAAACGAAAAAGAGGATTCTTACAAAGTTATAGAAAGGTTTTTCAACTAAACTATTATGCAAAGATAAAAGAAAATTAAAACAAATTTATCATTTCTTTTACGTTTCAATAGGTATCAATCTGGTTTTACGCCACCACTCGACATACCCTTTGAAGATTTATCGAAACAAGATACCCTCGATTCTTCACAGGACTCCCACTATAATCATGCGGTACAATCGAGTCATTTAACAGTCAAGGGCACGATAAGTGCCAACAAACTTAAAAAACGTGTGGGAATATTTAATATATTTGGTAGCAATAAGGTAAGATTCTTTTCATATTAAAACAAAATATATAACTTAAGGCCACACAGAGAGTCCGTATAATTGAGATTCATCTTTCATTTACTGACTCTTATCAGCCTGAAATTTTTATTTCTAAATTCTTAAATGTTTGTTTTTTTAAGTAGTTAGTAAATGTGTGCGTTTTTTTTTTTCTTTAATTCAATTTAAGTTTTTTTTACAAAATGTTTGTGAATTATTTGGTTGTATTTTTTATTTTTTCATAAGTATATTTATCTATATTTAAGGATATTTATCATATTCTTTATATACTCATCAAGTCTTCTTTTTTTCTTTGTTTGTCTCTTTCTTTTACTTTAAAACAATTTCATCATTATTTTTCTTATAATTTATTTTTTATATACAAAAACAAACAAAAAACACTCTCGATGATATTTCGAACATATAAAAATTTGCTCTCGATTCATAAACAAACAAAAAATTACACAACCACAAAACGTACCAATACACAATATTTATCTGCGGGTGATTGTGCAATATCAATCCAATTTCATTCAAAAAAATCTTCTACTGCTTCTGCTTTAAAAATAATGTAAGTACAAAATGTCCTCATAATAAAAAAAAGTCCTTTGTGGTATGTTATTGTCTCACATTTTTTTTTTGTCTACTACCCTCTACCCCCAATCCTTCTATTTATCTATCGGTTCCAGTTGTTGGCCATTAATTCGTATATCAAATCGGCTTTCATTTTTATTTGTGTTAATCCTAAAAACTTATTTGTTAAATGTTTATTTTCATGATTCTGTTTTAGAAAAACTTCATTAATCTGAAATATTTTCTTTAATTATTTTTTTTCTCTCTTTTTTAATCAATTGGTTTTATTTTTGCTACTGTTTATTTGTTTTTCATGTCAAAATTCTTATTCCTCACATAAAAATACATGTCTCTCTCATCCATAGAAATTTATTTTGCATTTTTTGTATTTGTTTAATGTCTTGTAAGTTTAACAAAACAAAAAAAAAAAACTGTTTCTGGGAATTATTATAAATGGATTAACAGTGTTTCTTTTCAATCTTTCCAAATAAGTTTGCCAGTTTCTTTGTGTTAAATATTAGTTAAAAAATAATTTATTTTGTATGTTTTAATTAGTTGTGTATGGCTTTGTTTTGTTTTAATTTATCAAGCAAAGCGTTTTCAAAATCAAAACTATTGTTTGAAATAAATAAGAATAAATCATTAATGGGTAGTTATTCCTGGCCTCCAATAATAATCGCAGCTACATTTTATATATTTTCTTATAGTTTTAGCAACATATTTAGGGAGTTAACAATGAGTATCTTAAAATTTTAATCTGGCAACATTGTGTCATCTTAAATTTTTCATTGTGTGCAGGCAACGATATAAAATACAGTTAAGGAATTCACAATGAGTGTATGAAAATTTTAATGTGGCAACATTGTGCCATCGTAGAATTATCATTGGGCGCATTCATAAGACGTAGCTGTTGAGCTCAACAGTTCTGCAAATGCTAGCAACTTTTGGCCCCAATAGCTACGTCTTAGAAACGATTTGATGGATATAATTTAATTTTATATCTTTATTTCGCTACTTCATCGCATTTGTAATATAAAGTTTAACAAATATTTGCTACTGCCACCTAAAAAAGCATATAAATGGCAAAGCTCTATTCGATCAGCTGTTTATGCTGAGCAAAACATGTTGCCTACAGGTAGCGAAAAAATTTGTGATGGAAAATTACTCAACTGTTGAGTGGAGCGGAATTACTCAACTGTGCGTTTCTAAGACAAATACTCAACGGTTGCACAACAGCTACGTCTTATGAATACACCCATTGTGAGCAGGCAACGATATAAAACACAGATTGTATCAGGGATGGGACTGAGAATTTTAGAGTTGTGCCAACAACTTTTTCGGACCTTAATTGTACTAAAATATTTTTTTTATTTATTTTTGGTAAAATAATTGTCGGTAGGTAGCCAGAACAAAGGCTACCGAATCGTTTTCTCAAATTTGCTTGTGAGTTCGGATGTTAAAGCATATGCTACACTTGTTTAAGTTGAAATTTAGAATATGCAAATTAATAGCATGTGCTCTAGCATCCGAATTTAGAAGAAAAATAATTTGGAAAAGGACGATTTCACATTTTTCGATTCTCTTGTTGCATTTTACTTTCACAACACTGCTTTCAATTGAGAAGAATATGAGTATCATTGTTCAAAAGCGAAAATTATGTATATTTCAATTTTCACTTTTGAACATTGAAAACAAATGCGTAATGAAATACTTAAAACTGGGTGATTATGTAAATGTACTACATTATGCTAGGAACACAACGAACGACGTGGACGAATTCGTCGATAAGAATTCGTTGCATAAATTCGTTTTGTGAAGCACAATAACGACGCATTTATTCAGCGAATTCAGCTCTTATAATTGCTGAAGTTGGTTAGTCCTAGTTTACACCATGCATGTCTTATTGCTAAGCTGATTAGTTTGTTAAGAGAGAGATATACAGAGACGAGGAGAAAGACACGTTTCTGCTTGACTCGTATCTCTCTCCAAACAAACTAGCATAAGACTTACATAGTGTAAACTAGGAGTTAGTGTGCATGCAAAGAAAGAGAGAAAATTGTTTTTTCGTCGTTCGTCGGCTACAAAATAGAAATAAATATATCTCAGAGCTCGTCACGCACGACGAATTTCATTCTACGGCGGTGTTGTGTTCATTTTCATATGTATAAATGTGTTTTATTTGTTATGACGAAAGTTCGCACCGAAAAATTCGTTGTTTTTATATAATATTGTACTTTTCGAGTTAGAATAGTATCTAAAAAAGTACAATTGTACCAATTTTGCCATCCCTGCGTCATACTCATTCTCTGAACAATTTTAAATTTCATACTCGTACTTTTGGTAAAAGAACCCAATAAAAATATAGAGCATTTGCAGCTACTGCAGTCGATGTTATTTATTATCAACTTTGTTAATTTGACATCGAATCTTCATTTTTTCGAGCATTAAAACGTGTTAAGCTATACAAACTACGTTTATATGCGCACTATTTGCAAATAAATTAACTCACTGTTTATGCGGCATTGTAAATGTATAGAAACTTGGTACCACTTCTATAGAAAATTACCTTATGTTTACAAAAAAAAATGTGTAAATGTATAAAACAACAAACAATAATTTGTTTCTATTGTCATTATTTTCTTCTACCAATGTTTTTTGTGCAATATTCTATCAATTTATTGTTTTTTATTAGCAAACATTTGTAAGTGTGGCAACCTCACGCATTTTATTTGCAAATAGTGCGTTAGAGTCCAACCTAAATTAGAGCGTCAAGCGTTGCGTTAGCAGCAGGGTACGTATTTTCAGTACATTTAAACATATAATATATTATTTGAATGTACTGAAAATACGTACCCTGCTTCTAACGCAACGCTTGACGCTCTAATTTAGGTTGCAGTCTTAATCGTGAATAGATTTCTGAATTAGTAAGTCGCAATAAAAACAATAACATGGCAACAATTTACAGTTTTATTTGCAAATAAGACAGACTCGATGTTTAAACTATCTAGAAAGCGTAGTTCAACCCAACGTACATATTTCCTACAGTTCATTAGCATTTTTTATAACATTTTATTTAACTTTATTTTGTGTATGACTATGTAGGTGTAGTTTTTTTTCGCTTCAAAGCTTCTAGATATTAATTTGTTTTTAATTTTATGATATATTTTATTTATTTTTATTAAACAGTTAAATACACTTATGTATGCATTTATTTATTTTTTCTTTTGAATTAATTTTTTAGCTTTATTTTTAAGTTCTTATGCTTTTTTTTAAATATCACAAACATTTGCTTTTTATACATTAATTTCTTTCATTATCATACGAGTATACAAAAATAATTAATGTTTCTTTTGTCATCTCTACTCTACCCTCTCGAAATACACTCATCTCGTTTTATAAATCATCAAAAACACCTCACAAAACAACACTTCCGACACACCTGAGAAATTTATTTATTTTTGCTAAATCCGAAAAAACAATACCAAATTTATTCAAAATTTTGAAATTTCGATAAATTTTGTTTAAAAAAACTCTTTGTTGAAAAAAAATGTGATACAATTTCAAAAATTCTCTCTGTCACAACAACAGAAGATTATTGAAGCCTGTATCACTATGAAGGTATGAAAAAAAAAGTAATTTAAAATACAACTAACTTAAATTAAAACTCAAATAATATAAAGAATACGTATTAATTTGTTTTTAAATTACTAAGTAAGATTTAAGTTTAATCTCTAAGTTGATATTATAAACATAGAAGAAAAACTTAAGTAATTCTACTAACTAAAAATGCTTATTATCTTATTAGAAGTAGAAATGATTGTTAGTCTCTCAATCATGACACTCACTCTTCATTCACTTCGTTTAATTCTCTATATCACAATCACTTCGTTTTCTGATCACTTTCAAATATCGAAATAGTTATGAAAACATTTTTTTTATGAATTTCAATGTCACTATGTATTTTTTTTTTTAATTTAAGCTAATCACAATGTTTTGCTAATATATTTAAAAAACAATGTTTTATAAACTTAAAAAAAAAACAAGAAATCAAAGAAAATGAGCAATTTTATAAAATTAAGGAAAAATTTTACATTTTAATGTATACTTTCTTACATAAAATCCAAGATTAGTCCATAATGAACTTACTGCAACTACTTTTCGAAATTAAATTTATCAACATTGTGGCGGTGGGGGCTTCAAACTCCCTTAAATAAATTTTGTGTAAAATTTTTAAACTCTACGCATAAAAAATAAAGTTCAAAACTAAATTCAAAATTTTAAACATACTTGAAAATTAATTTTTCTGCATATTCAATAGAAAAAAACTTTTGTTAAGATAGTCAATTTTTCAAATTAAGTGTTTCGAAATTCATTTGATCAACATAGACGCAATAGCAGCTTCAAATTCCCTTAAATAAATTTTCTTTAAAATTTTTACACTTTTCGCATAAAAAATCAAATTCTATATTAACTTCGAAATTTCGAACATACTTGAGAATTAATATTTCTGTATTTGCTATAGAAAAAATTGCTTTTGTCAAGCTAAGCAGTTTTAAAAATATTTTTTTCCATTTCCATGTTTCGAAAATAAATCAAAAAGTTTTGCTTTCGAAATTTTTCATATCGGTGAGTCGACTCATATAGACTTTTGAATTTGCTAGCAATATAAATCTAATTTGTTTTACGTTAAAAATAAAATTCTGTTGAAATTCGAACTAAGTTTGAATTTTCGAAAAGTTACGGGTTTCTTATAAAAAATACAGTTCGATAGAAAAAAATATTTGTGTTAAGCTAGTCATTTTTCAAAATACGTGTTTTCCAAATTCAATTGATCAGCATAAAAGCAATGGCGGGCGGCTTCAAACTCCCTTAAATAAATTTTCTTGAAAATTTTTGCGATTTTCGCGTAAAAAAATTAAATTCGAAATTAAGTTCGAAAATTCGAACATAATAGAAAATTAATATTTTTGCATTTTCGATAGAAAAAAAAACTTGTCGAGCAAGCCAATTTTAAAAATACCTATTTTTCATTTCCATCTTTCGAAAATGACTCAAAAAGTTTTATTTTCGAAAAATTTTATATCGGTGAGTCGTACAAACTTTTGAATTTTTATAACAATTTAAATTTAATCCTTCTTTATGTGAAATATAAAATTCTCTATTTTTTTTTTTAATTCGAAGTAAATTTTAATTTTTGAAAACACCTTTAACATTCCGATTTGTTATATTTTCGACAAAAAAAGTTAACTATATGAATCAATACCCTATTAAATGTATTTTTTCAGGTTCGAGGTTACAAAAATGTCCACTAAGCTCTTATTTTGAAATTTCTATAAGTTTTCTGTAAGTTTTAGTATTCGAAAACACCTTGAACATTCCGATTTATTTTAGTTTCGAAAAGAAAGTTAACTATGTCAATCAATACATTCTCAAATTTAATTTTTCAATTTAAATTTTTCGAAAATGTCCTAAACTTTATAATTTTGGAATTTTTTATAAATACTGTAAATGTATTACAGTATTTAGGGGCCTTTAAGACCCCCTAAATCCCCTCTGAATTTCGAAATTGGTTTGGAGCTACCGAATAAGATAAAACTTCTTGGATTTTTTTTAATAAAGAGTAAGATGCTGTAAAGTTCTAGTTAAATTTGAAAGTAAGGATGCATTTTCGAATCTAGTAATAAAGTTAAAATTTTTTTATTTTCGAAAAATATATATATTTATATTTTTTTAGGTCAAGCACTCTTGATAATTTCCTTTTTATATCTTTATAAGCTCCGCGGATGCTAAAAGGTCATATTGGAACTCTGTTTACTTTCGAAATTCATTTCGAATTCTCTTAGATAAGAAAATTAGAAAAAGTTATGAGGAAATATTTTACTCTCTTTATGAAGTTTATTGAAAGCAAATAAATTCGCATTCGGAAATTTCTATGACAAATTTTATTGATAATGGGGCTGATTTGTTTTCGAAAGAATCGTAAAATTTTTTATACGTTTCCGGCCTTCAAAAGTGCTTAAAATGTTATATTTTAGAAAAGTTTCATAAATTCTTAAGATATATCGTGATATTTAGAGTGTTCATGTTCGAAATAGATTTCGAAACTTCGACTTTCTAACTCAAAAAGTGAAGTTCTTTAAAAAATGTTTTTTAACAGTTTTATTTTCTTAGAAAAAAAAATACCGAGCTATTCCCGTTTGAGTATTGACCAGAGAACTGTATGCGTGATTCGCGTTCGCCCTCCACTCGGTTTTACAATGCTTTTGTTTTGTTCTTTAAGATCAATATGTACTAATGATATTGCTTGCAGAGTTAAATCTCTAACAATTGACTGTCAGTAACTCACTCTGTTAAAAATAAATAAGAAATTCTTACTGTTGTTTGATTGTTTTGTATAGTAATCAAATAACTCACAAAATTAATAGTTTTTCTCGTATTAAAATAATTTATAAAACTATATTTGTCAGAAGGGGTTTTCAGAAATTTTCAAATCAATCATACTGATTCATTGCTTTAGTGAATGATATGAATGTATAGAAATTGCAAGCAGTGGCATGCATTTATTAACAACAGTCTCATTGATATGAACCATGCAATAACATTTTAATTGTTTTAATGTTATGCGCTAGCTCAATATTCATTTTAGAAAATTTGAATGAATAAATTAAATTAAAATGCAAAATTATGCCGTTTGATTCGTAATCATGCAGATCTCTGATATTGACACATAACAGCGGCCATTTTTTATTGTAAACATACCGTGTTGCCATAATACAGTGTTACCATTTCCATGTAAAATTACAGTTTGTATTTGTCGTTTTAAAACGAAACTTCAACGTGAATAGATAGGCCCGATTTTAAAAAAGCCTTAAATTTAAAAGAAAATTTAAGTTTAAAATTTTTAAACGCACTAATAATCCCAAATTAATATTTTACTTATTAAGTAAAATATTTTTTTTTATTAAAAATACATTGAAATTGATTATTGAGGGGTTTAGCTGGATCCTATGCGCATTTCACTGTTGCTAATGCAATTGTAACAATTCCCATAAAAAATACTAATTAAAAGAAAATTGTTTTATGGAAAAAGTGTTTAAAAAAATATATATTATTTTAACTGGAAAGAAAAAATTCTTTTATATAAATGAAACTTTTCGTGGTACTCTTCGTGACATCAATTCTTTATCTTGAAAAAATATAAATTTTTTTACTATAGCCGGCCTTGGAAATTAAAAAACGATATTTTTCTAGCTTTACCATCATAAGTATAAAAAAAAAAATTGAACCTTCAAACGTCCACGAAATCGATGTCATTTACTTGGATATGCTCCACTCATTTCCTTTGATAATAACTTTTTGTTTAACATTCAAACAAATAACAAAACTTAGTTTTAAATATATTTTATAAGTTGAAAAATCTTTTAAGTTGTTGTTTTTTATTGGCCTGGCAAATGTTGATTTTGCATGCACTCTTGTACTGTCACGTTCTGTCTCACTCTCTTTATCTTTTTTATCTCTTTACTTGTAATACTTAATCGAATAAATTTTTTTAATAAATGTAAAAATCCATACTCTACATAAACTAATTTAAGAAAAAATATATGTATTAATATTTTTTAAATAAAAAAAAATCATTTTTATTAATAAAACTTTTAATTTCCCATGTGTATATATGTATGTAGAACTCCCTAACTGCGGACGGACAAAAGGAAGATTTCAGTGATTTACCACCCAATCAGCGGCGCAAAAAGCTACAAGCGAAACTCGCCGAATTATCACAGAAAATTCAACAAGAAACTGCTGCCCGTGATGGTCTCATGAAAATGAAAGTTGTCTACGAAGCGAATTCATCGCTGGGCAATCCCATGACAGTCGAGGGTCAATTAAATGAATCCGAACATAAATTGGAAAAACTAAAAATCGATTTGAAAAAATATCAGGGCTATTTAGAGAAAGCCAACCAAATACCAATGGCCAATAATAGTCCGCAAGCCAATCGCAATACCATGAACAACGGTCATCGATCGTCAAGGTAAGAAAAATTATCGTTTTAAATTTTCGATAACAAAAAATTAAACTCGAATATTATTGTTGTTGCAGGCATTCCAATGGTAGTACTGAGGATAATAATTACGATGGTGATTTCCAACAAGATGATGGTGGCAGTTTAAGCAGGTCAGATTCTGAGGATAATGTGGCGCAAATACAAAATGGCCACAATAATAACAATAACGGGTACACTCATAAGTCTATGTTTCAAATTTCCCATTTGCATTTATAGTTATTCTATATTTTATACATACATACATATTTCGTTTGCATCTTATTTTGCATATCTTATAATCTTCGTTTCATGTTAAAGAACACATATTTCACAAGTGAAGCACGATTTGCAATTAGTTTTACCATAAAGTGAAGGAAATAGTTTTGTTTTAATATAAACAAATTTATATATTCAGGCGCTTTATTCTTCGTCGTAGAACGTTCACTTTTGACAGCTCGCAGTAGACAGATTCTTAAATGCGCGTAAAGAAATATCATTTTCAGTAATAGATTTTTTGTAATCTCTTATTAAAAATATAAACAACATTAAAAATAGCTGATTTATAGACAAAAAAAATTTAAAGCAAAAGGGTCGTATTTATATTTTTGGAAAACCTCGAAAAACTTAATCGTGTTTTTTTATGTTTTTTTTTTTTTTTTTGATAACACTGCGCAACAGTGACAAAAGCATATGGACTTGACATGGACTTGACAGTATAGGTTAGATTGTACTAACGGAGGGTATTGAAACCCTATATTCAGTTTGGGGATGTTGATGATAATTTTTTAAGGGGCCTCCAAAGATTTCGAAAATCAGTTCGCCCTCTAAAAATGGTGTCATCAGTTTTTGACCAACCTACTGAATGTAATAGTGTTTTCACACTGACATGGTTTTAATAAAAGTTGATTTTAACGTTAAAACCAACTGTTAAAACCTGGTTTTACCATACAAATTGTTTTTGTTAAAACCAAATTAAAACCATTTTTGAATTGGTTTTATGAAATGCAACCTTGTTTTCGCTGTGATAAATTCAGTGCTGCCAAGTTGAAATGACCGACAGCAGCTGGTAATAGTATGCCAGTGAATAAGAATAGATGGCGCCTGAAAAAATTTCAACTTAAAAATTAATGCAGCAGCAACAATAATCAAAAAATTATGGAAAAAAGGAGTTTTCTTGGAAGGAAAATAACGAAAATATTTTAAATTGAACTGTGGAAAGCGAAAATAGACAATATGACTGACATTCATCTGCCTATAAAAAAAAGGTTTATCTTATAATGTATTTGTGCATTTTTATATTATTAACAATATTTACAAGCACTTCTTCATTCTGTATAAGAAGTTCCATAATTTCAATAAATTTTATTTACAAAATATAAAATGATTTCCATTTTAGAGCGCACTGTGAAATATCTCAGTTTTTCATACAAAAAAAAAAAACAGTTGAACAGTATGTCCAACAAGTGTTATTAAAAAGCAGAAAAAATACAACATCAAATACACGCATTTCGGCAGGAGATTTATTTTATTTTGAGCAAAGTTATTAGACAGCCTGTGAGTTTAACAAACTTGCAGTGTGAAAGCAAAATCAGCTGTTTATGGTTTTAACGTTAAAACCAGGTTTTAAGTTTCAGTGTGAAAACACTATAACAGACCTCATAACAAACCATGTATTTCAACATAGCTGTCAGTTGAAAAAGGCCATTGAAAGAAAAAATGTCTTTATCAGCATTGTATAGGGTGTTTTTTTTAGGGGTATAGAACTTCGAATTGAAATAAAACACAGGAAAATCATTTTAATGTCCATCAATTTGGCTTTATTGGAAGGATAATTTTATGCCATTAATGTTTAAATATGATTTCGGGCATGTGGCCGCCGCGGCTAGCTCGAATAAAGCCAATTCTACAGGTCCAATTTTCAACCACTTTTTCGAGCATATGGGGCCGTATGTTGGCAATAACGCCACGAATGTTGGCTTCCAAGTCCCCTAACGTTTCTGGTTTGTTGGCGTAGACGAGCAACTTCACATATCCCCAAAGAAAATAATCCAATGGTGTCAAATCACACGATCTTGGTGGCCAATTGACAGGTCCATTCCGCGAAATTATGCGCTGATCGAATGTTTCCTTCAATAAATCGATTGTGACGTGCGCTGTGTGGCATGTAGCGCCGTCTTATTGGAACCACAACTCATCCACATTCATGCCATCCAATTCGGGAACAAAATAGTCGGTTAGTCGGCTCCAATTGCTGTGCACGGTGGCGAATCGATTCATTCGGGTCCTCTTCAACACTGTGCTCTACAGCGGCAATTGTTTCTTCGGTGCGCACTGTTCGACGTCTCTGCGGATGCGTATTATCACATAGAGTAAACGTAGTGCGAAAACGATCCATGGTTAACCGAATTAATTGCTCTGATGGACGATTATGTCGACCATAAAATGGACGGAGCTTGCGGTAAACTTCGCGAACTGAACCATTATTTTCGAAATAAATTTGCACGATTTGCAAGCGTTGTTCTTTTGTCAACCTGTTCATGATGAAATGGCAAACCAAATTAAATATTAATCACTTGACAGCTGACAAAATGGCCGCCAGTTAAAAAAGTGATGCCAACTTAAAGTTCTATACCTCAATAAAAAACACCCTTTAGTTTTGTAAAAAATATAGACACATTTCACATATACTTTATCAAGCATATTCTTTGTCATTCTTTTTTTTATTTTCTATTATATTTTGGTTTTCCCGAACCAATTTCAGCACTAATATATTGCACGGTACAGTAAGACGAACGAGCACTGTTTTATCCATTTTTAAGAAATACTATAACAAATGTAAACAAAAACCATAAGCTGTAGCAGTGCTGCCAATAGTGAAACTTAATTGTTTGAAGGGTTACCATTCTTTGCTAATATTAAGAACTTTAGTTAAACAATACACCGTGAATATGAAATGTTAGTTAAACCGTAGTTATCATTTTAGTTCACTAATAATTAACTAATGACTGTAAATTTGGCCCTAAAGTATTTATAAAACATATATCTTGTATGGAAAACTGTTTTATAAACCTTTTGTAAATAAAAAAAAATATTTTTTTGTGAATAAGGCGTTTAATAAATATATACTTATGTAAGTCTTAAAAGGACTTCTAGTTTTGAATTATTTCTGTTGTTGAAGTTTAATTTTAAGCTTGGAGGTTTAGTCAGAGGCTAACAGTAGAATTTTGTGGCGAATATTATCGCCTTTAAGGTTAATTCTTTATCTATTTTATTTTTATTTTCTTTATATCTTATTTTTTATTAACATTTTTTCATACATAAGTTTTTTCATAATTTTGAGATAAAAAAATTACACTAATGAAAAGCCCTATTGTAGGGGCACTTTTACCTTCTTTATTATACACTGTTTCTATATTTGTAAATGTATTTATTTTATTTTATAAATTATAATTTAAAAATAGAGATAAAGGAAAACAATTCTATTTTAACGAATTTCCTTAAAATCCTTTTCTCTTTTTTAATGTTTAAATTCAGCAGTTCGGCTAGTCCCGAAAGCGGTTTAGGAACATCACACACATCACTGCCGGGCTCGGGTCAGGGTAGTGCAAATGAAAATGCCATGGGCGAGGAGACATACTACGAAAGTGAACTGGATCCACTGCAGCCTCTGGGTACATGTCGAGCCTTATACCCTTTCGAAGGTACATTGAATTTTGAAACTTTCTTTTAAATATTTTATTGTTTTCTGATTTTCAATCTTGTTCCTTAGCCACCAGTGAGGGCAGCATGCCCATGAACGAGGGTGAAGAGCTGCAAGTGATTGAAATAGATCAGGGTGATGGTTGGACGCGTGTGCGTCGCATGAATAATTCAAATGGTTGGGATGAAGGCTTCGTGCCCACCAGTTATATTGATTGTACACTATATTCTTAAGTCAAAAAAAAAAAAGAGCAAAAGGTAAGAAAAGAAACACGGAAAAAGAGGAAGCGGTACGAAGTTAAAAATTGATGTTTGGCAACATAAACATTTAAAATTAAAACAAGAACATTGAACATAAGAAAGAAGGTATATTTTTTTAATTTTTTTAATTTAAATTGTTGGCAATAAAAAAAACTACGAAAAGAAATTTGTTTTTAGATTTTCGTTCGCCTTTAGTTTTTTATAAAAAAAAAAATAATATTTACATTTAAATGATATATGATATTTTTTACGCGCTTAAGTTGTAAATTAAATTTGTTTTTTAATTATTATTAGCAATACATAAATTAAATATAAATACGTACATATAATTTTTTTTATGTATGAAATAATATAAATAATTTCCTTCCTTTATTTAATTTTTTTTATTGTTTTAAATTTAACAACGTATTATTTTTTTTTAATTTTTAATTTACAATAATTGTAATGTAAGTTTTAGTTTCTTTTGCTTTTTATTTAAAATTTCCTTTTTTGTAAGAAAAGAAAGCGCCACAATATATAATTTCTATAAAAAATTTTCTCATTTTTATGATTTTTTTTTTTTTTTTTGAAAAAAATTTGAATTAATTTCTAAGATGTCTTTTTTTAAACTCATCAAATATGGATTTTTTTTAATTAAGTGTTGCTGCAGTTACATACTTATTTCATTACTTTTATAAATTAATTGAAATTATTATTTTGTTTGTTAAACAGTGGAAAAGAATTAAAGTTGGACAACTTCTTTTGGTTATTACTTTAATTTAGCTAAATAGCTGAGCTAATGCAACCAACATTTCTAAAGCTTTGAAGTTTGAAGAATTTTATTATTGTACATACATATAAATATGTATATCGTTACCTTAAGATAGAAAGTTCCTAACTCATAATTTTTTTTAAATCGAGAATTTTGCATTTTTCGTTAGTTACATTAAGATGATCTATCGAAATATATAAAAAACTCGATAAAAAAAATAATGAGTTAGGACCTTTCTATATTAAGGTAACGATATACAGTGGAATCTCCCTTAACGGACACTTCCTATAGGCGGACACCCTCTTTACACGGACACTTTTGACAGGTCCCGGCAGCGCTCCATAAGAAAACCAATGCTTTCTGTTGAGCGGACAGTCCCCTTCTGCGGACACATTTCAATGGTACCTTCGGTGTCCGCTCAAGAGAGATTCCACTGTATACCGAATTTTAATTTCAAAATTTTTCATGACATTTCCTGAAATTTTTTGCCACTAATTTCATCAAAAATTTTATAATGTAAATTCAGTCTAAAGCTGAATTCAGACGAAAAAATTTTTTCCGATCAGATCTCAAATCTCAACACTAAGTGCCAGTTTCACAATATCGAAAACCAACATTCAATTTACAATTTATGTTGGAAACAAAAACAATTTTTAAAATACATAAATTTTCACTAGAACGTCTTCTTTCGACATCCTGGAATTGGCAATAAAAATTGCTCTGTTTTTAATCAGGAATAATTTCTTAATCGGGCTCAACTTCGGTTGAATGAAATATTTTTATTAATGTGATTTTCCAAAGAAGAGAAGAAAATTTGCATTCTTCTAGTTCAATTAGGTTTAATATGTATCAATTGTTCTGTTTTTAACAAATAACTTTAGTTCGGTTATATTTTCCACTGTTTCCACACACACACCCCCACCCCCCAAACTTGAAAAAAATTCGTTTTTATTTTCATTCATCAACAGCTTAAAACAAAATCTTTAAAATACCGGAAATAAAAACTGCCATAATTTTTTGTATAACAAGTCTTATTTACATAATAATGATGCCAATCTATATGAAAAACAAGAAAAAAGTAAAATATCTTTCCTCTTAAAATTTATAAATAAAAATAAATTTATAAAAAATTGTAATACATACATAAAAGGTATTCATTTCAGGTTTTTTTCGTTGAAAAAATTACATTTTTCCATTTTTTCAAAAAAAAAAAAAAAAAAAAAATACTGAAATGAATACTTTTAGTAAAAAAAGATAATTTGAAAAAAAATTTTTTTTTTGAAAGGGTGACCATTTTGTTACGAATAATATATACACATTCACAGTCTTGTGCAAATGGTCTTGCATCGTACTATACAATTTTGGACATACTACGATGCGAGACCATTTGCATAAAATTATGAGTTGGGCCGTTGATACTCACCACATAACAGTTGTTAGTGGTGAGTATCAATAGCTCCATTTATGCAAATGGTCTTGCATCGCAGCATTTGCAAAATGGTATGGTATATTGATACTTACCACTAAGAATTGTTAAGTGGTGAATATCAATATAATAACCATTTTGCGACGATGCAAGACCATTTGCACAAGTTTGTGAATTGGGGCTCTAGTAAAAAATTAAAGTTTTTTTGGATCTCGTTTTTTTTTTTTTTTTTTTTTTTTTGACGAAAATCGATTATTTACTATCGAAAATGATCGATTTTGGTTAAAAAAAATTAAGGTAAACAATTATCACGTTTTTTTTTTTGAATGAATTTAAGAAATATTTCGTTATTCCCTGCTAAGAAATATTAGGAAGTTCGTAATGTGTATTAAATCTTTATTTATTCAAGAAAGAACATACTTTTTATATACTTTTTTAAATTTGTGTGAAACATTACAGACAACTTGCTTTAAGTTTCGGATATTTTTATATTGTAGAAATCCATTTCAATAAAAACTTAAGAAGAAAAATTTGGACATTCGATACCGAACGAAATGTCAAATTATTACAATAAAATTTTAGTGAAAAGATATATCAAATTGGCACCGTAATGTGCAAACAATTTCTTTAAATTCGAATTAAATTTTATTGCAATAAGAAGGAAAAACCTTTGTAGCTAAATTTTTCTAGACAAAATGGCCACTTTGGGTATAGTAATTTTAAATAAAAAAAGATACATATAATAATCAACTAGAAATCACTCAGAAAAAATAAACATTTCAAACCACTCAAAAAATCATAAAAATATCCTCACTGACCTGATTGAATATAAAAATGAAACTTAACTTTAAAGAAAAAAATATACATATAAAAACTTTGCATTGCACATTTTAAACGATTTCAAACAAAAGAGTATTATAAAATAATAATAAAAAAAAAATAAATGTATACTTAAAGTAGAATTGATACTGAATAATATTCAAACTAATTTTTTCCCTTAAATAGTAAAGGTATTCACATCAGTTTTTTTCTTGTTGGAAAAATGGAAAAATTTAATTTTTTACAACAAACACAGGAAAAAATTAAAATGAATTTTTAATTTCAACTTTTGGTGAATTTTTTCCTGTGTTTGTTGTAAAAAAATTACATTTTTCCAACAAGAAAAAAAAAACTGATGTGAATACCTTTAGTTTTTAATTTTGCAATGAACGGCAAAAGGCAATAAAGTCTGGAAAACAGGCAAATGTTTGAGTAGGGGCCTAAACTTCGCTTTTGATAATAAGCTAATTCGATCACGTGTTTTCAGTTTGAGATTATGAAATTCGCTTTCGTACAATATAATAATATAGTTCGATAACGAATTCCATAATTTCAACTGAAAAAACGTGATCGACTCAGCTCATTATCGCAAGCGACGATTATACCACATATTTTTAAACAATTTTTAATCAATTAATTTACTACTGGAACAATGCTGTAAATCGAGTAATTTGTGAAGAAAAAATTCCATTAATAACTGGCCGATTGCACGCTAAACGCTGGGGCTCACTATCGTACACAATCGAAAAAATACAACTCTGATCTGATTGTAATATTATTGTCTTTTGAAAATTTTCATAAACTCCATAATACCACGATTGTGTACGGGCGAAAGAAAATGCTTTCAATTTGTAATATTACCAATAAATAAACTGGAACCCCCCGATTTTGGTAGTGTGATTTTTGCGTACAATTTACAGGCAATCGAAAAAGTTTTCCTCTTGTGTCCGTCCAAGACATGAAATTTTCTTGAATTCTTTCTCGATATAAAATTCATATACACACAGTGGAGTTCTAGGGGCCCATCACTGCTTTCTATAACGTATGAAATTTCAAAATATTTCAATAGAGTTTTCAAACATTTTTTGATATTGAATGGTCGTACTTGCTTTTGCAGCTTCTTCAAGTCGAAAAGGGAATAAATATAATTCATAAAATTCGCAAGTCTGTAAATAAAATAAATTCCATGTTACGAAAAGACTCGATTTTCAGAATATTTTCAAAAATATGTGTTTGAAAAAAAAAATAAGGGACCCCTTCTTTTTGATTGTTCACGCAGCCTCTGTTTAATTTTCTGCCTACACTTTTTTTTAAAATAAGTTATTCATATAATTGTTTAATAATTTTTAAAGCGCTTTTTATTTCTTTAATTTATTGTGTATAAAATTCTGTCTCTCACACACACTTTAAATAAAAAACTGTATTTTTAAAAGTCTTGTTTTCATTAATAGTCTTAAGTTAAAATTTAAACAGCAAATAAACAAAAGAAATTCATATATACAAAATAGAAAATACCACTTAAGGTTTAAGTCAAACATTATTATTATTATTATTTTCATACAACAAACAAACAAAAAATATAATAGTAAGAACGAATTAATATCTAATAGTTATTTGTTTATTATTTTAAATTTAAAAATTAACATTGATGACCATTATTATAACTTAGCGATAAATTAACTTTAGCTAAAGTGAACGACAGTGTTAAAATAAATTTTCCATTTTTGATATTATGGTAACACTGTAGTGATTACCGATTAATTTAAGTGGTGAAAAAGGTGTGTTGAGAAAGAGTTGCCGATTTGTTTATTGTTGAAATGAAATGGTAATACTGTATTGGGGTAATACAGGATATTTGTCGCTTCTATATGTCATTTTAAACGATATTCAATGAGAGAAAAAAGAATAGAACCGATTTTTTTTTCAAAAGTTCAAATGATTTAAATTTTCATATTTGACCAAAAGCGGTTTATTGAAGTAATCATGTATCCAGTAGATACATGACTTTTAAACGCTGACTTTTAAGCGCTGCTGGCCACCGAAAGAAATGTATTCATGTATGTGTATTGTAGACTTGTATCGAACTCTTTCAGTAGCTCGTTTTTGACACAAACCTATGATCAAACCCATTTAAACTACATGAGTTTGATCATTCATTTGTAAAAAACAAGCTACTGAAAGAGTTCGATACAAGTCTAGTGTATTGTTTTTTTATAAGATGACGATTGAAGTTCGGAACTCTGAGGACGCTTTGGCGGGCTATGCTTTAAAGTTTTCAGACAGGACATTAGCATTCATCTTTAGGTTAAAGTTAACTTGTAAGAAGCGAAAAATATTTAATAACTATTGGGAAGTTATGATAATGGGCCTTGTCTATGTACGCAATAATGAAAAAATATTTATCTGTCCAATAACATCTGATGTGGTATGTATAATAATGGGCCTAGAACTATATATATATATTTTTTTTTTCTTCTAAGAAATCTTAAAAGTATGACAATGGTGTATTAAATGTTGTATTGTTTGTATATGTTAAAAATTATAAATTTGTTGTTATGCCAAATGGTAACAACAATTTTATAGTTTTTGTAAAACTTTAGCACATACGACTAGTACAACAGTTAATATATGTTTGTGAATACCTGTATTGAAGAACAACAAATATAAATAATTTTTGTAAATTAACAAAACGTCCTTGACATACAAACACACATAATTCCCCTGGAAACTTTTTTTTATTTTTATTCAAAATAAATTATTCTATAAGAAAAATATTTTAATTTCTTTAATAGCATTCTAGGAACTAGTTCCATAATTCCAAGTCTGGGCACTAAGCAACAAACATATCTTTCTTAATGTAACGCTCCTAATTACGAGTGTCTTATTCCGCCTTCAGCTAGGACGTTTATGATTAAATAACATCGCAAAATGTGTTTTTTTTCTGATCTTGGACAAAAATTTAGTAGTCGAAGTCGAAATACAACAGTCGTAAGTAGTCCCATTATTTGGTTTGTCTGTTGTGTCGGTTGTGTAGTTAATTTTTGCAATGCTAGAATGTTATCTAAAACTATTGCAATTATTTAAATTTATTATTTTTCTAACTCATAACTGAATTTCGAATGTAAATAAAATTACTTCGTTGAAGAAATCAACGCTTTGAAAATTTAAAATAGCTGAAATATATTACTTACGGCCTTTATTTCATATGTAATGATATTTTATCTAAGGTTCTTCCTAGAAAACAATTAAAGTAAAGATATTAATCATTTGAGCTTAGCCGGCCCACTGAGTGGAAATTGCACTTGAATAAAACCTTTTATTTGGTCGATAATTGTCTCCTTTCCTTTTTTTTCCTTATACAGACATACGTTTCCTGGGTTCATACATATATTTTATTTTATTTTATTTTATTATTTCATAATACATACAATTTAAATACATATGTAATTTATTAGCATTAAAATTAAAAGAAAAAAATATGTTGCCTTTATTATCTTATAAATATTTAGTTTATATATAATAATTTAATTGTATTCCTAATTTCAATTTGGCGTTAACACACATTTAAACAAAAATGTAGCACAATAATTGAATTCTTTTTAGAAAAAATTTATTTTTGCATAAAGTCCTTAAAATGTTAGCAAAAAAAAAAAATACTTAAAATATTTAAATATTATTTCATATAATAAAAAAATATATAACAACTACTTTCAACATTGATAAAAAAAACTATATGAAAATAATTCCATAATTTCAAAAATTTACCATTTAAAGTAAAATATATACTGAAAAAATATGATACTTTATACTATTCTTATTATTAATTATATATACGTATACAAACATTAATATTATAATAATTGTATTGAAAAAATAAAAATAAAAAAAATAACATAAACAATAAAATATACACGATAACAAGAGAAAAGAAAGGAAAAGAAAAATGTGTATGAAAGTAAAAAAATGAGTAATAAAAAATATGAAAAATAATAAAATCTTGTGTTTTATGCTGGTTGTCAAATTAAAAATAAAAACAAACATTTTGTGAATAAACATACATACTTTTATGATATAATTTCTAAGTCATATATAAATACATATGAGTGTGTCTTGTTTTGATATTAAATAAGGCCTTCGAGAGGCTGAGTGTTCGATACCTGGCCAGACTCAGTCATATCAACATCATACATATTTCCGTTATGTGCAATACTTCATCGATATTTGTAGTATTAAATTGTCTTGGAGGAAAAATAACTAATAAATCGGCTACATAACTTAAAATAATCTGCATACTTAACACCAGAGGCGTTGCAAAGTTATTATAGTTAGTTAACCTTAATTAATAACTTAATGCATCAGCATCTGTCCTCTCTTCACACATACATGTGTTTATTTTTACGCATATCAATTGCCTTAAAAAAAATAAATATATAATAAATATATTAAATAAATCAATAATGAATAAAAACTATTTAATACAGCGGCAACACTTTTTGCCCATTTACAACTCACCACCAACTTTTGACATTTTATTTAGTTGTGAAATGTCGGCTCGTGCAATTACATCGTGGTGCGTCAAAGTCATATTAAATTAATAAAAATTGAAGTAAAAGTGCTCGAAGTTAAATAAAAACTTAATAAAAGTTTAATTAAATGTCGTCTTAATATTATTTGAGTGTTTGCTAATTAAAATTCAATGGAGAAATAATAGAAAAATTGATGAAAACATTTGGCCCAATTGTTTGTGTGTGGTTTGCCAAAAGTTTGTGGTACATTTCATGATAAACTTATGCATGTTGTTGTTATTGTAAAAATGTCACTCGGTTTTGTTATTACGAGCACTTCATATTTCTTTTTCTAACAGTTGTGTATGTTGTGTTTTAAATAATAAAGTGAAGAAAATAAAAATGGAAAATCAGATATAAAGAAAATAAGAAAAATATCAAAAAATAGTGTGTCAATAATTAAAAGAGATCAATCCAAATACGATTGTTATATACATAAGTATGTATAATTGAAATAATGCTTGGAAAACTACTGCAACGCATTTTGGGTGAGTCTTTTTATTAGTTGAAAACTGTATTAAACAATTTTGTTTTATCAAAATATAAAATTGAATAAAACGTTTAAAAAACGTATTATATTGGTTTTATTATATTATATAGTTTTAGAAAATTAGCCCCTAATGCAAAAAAAAAAAAAATAATTTGAGTTTGAAGTGTACGTTAAAACAAAATTTCCATTAAGTTTTTGACTAACTTTGCATTTACACATGTAAGTAATTGCTTGCAAGTAGTGTATACCAATTATCAACGAAAATTTCGAAGAAATACGGGATTTACACGATGACTTTTTCCCCTGCATTTTTCTTGAATTCTCTTTTGTGTTGCTACCCCTTTAATCGTCTTTCTACCCCGTTTGTCAATAAGCTCTAGAAAAGTCAGAGTAAAAAGTCATAATGTGAATTCCGTAAAATAATCGAAAGTCTTGCAAGTTACTTGAGAGTTTACACAGTCAGTTGTAAGTTCAATTTTCAAACTTTTTGGAAGCGTAGACGTCTTATGAAAATAAATTTGATGTTGAAAAAAAAATATGTTTATTTCAAAAATATATCAATCAAGTATTGCCGTATTCCCAAAATATAAAATTTCTGAAAATAATATTTTTTTCCAAAAGTTTTTGTCAAAATGCATGAAATTCATATGTAAAAACATAATTAAGATGCGTTGTTGCATAGTTTTGTTGTTATTATATATTATTTTCTTATAAATACGCAGGAAATAAGCAATAAATATAATTTTTATTACACGAAGTACTAAAAATTTATACAAAACTCATTCTCGGCAACACTGTTTCTTCATTTGTCATTTTACTTACAGAAATTTACTTACAAGGAAATTGTGTTGTAAGCTGGGCAGTAAGTACAAAAAATATGATTGTATTCGCAAAAAAGTGTGAGTGTATTGAGTTTTTCGAACTTTCACTTACATTTGTAAATGCTAAGTAACTCTGCAGCCACACGTTCAATAAATGGCTTTCAATTTCATTACACATATTGTGTGTCAAAATTCCTTGAAATTGATAGCTGTGACACAAATTGATAATCAATTTCATTTTTTAAATGCCACCGACGAAGAAACAACTCAAATTTGTAGCTTCAATCAATGTGTGCTGTGACCACCCGTTCAAATTGAAAATTAAATTGCCATTTAAATGGATAGGTGAATTTGAAATCAATCTAGTTTTCAATTTAAAAAGTTTGATTGTGTTAGTGAAAAAAGTGTGAGTGTATTGCAAATTGAATGGAATTGAAAGTCAAAAATTGAACATGTGGCACCCAAGTAAAGCACAAGTACATTTTTTTTTCATAAGGGTATTAGGGTCTAATCGTATAAAAACCTTAAGTAAAGTGAAATTTATACGGAAGACACAAGAAAAAGCTGTACCTGAATATCTGAGTTTCTTTGCTAAATAAATTCAATTAAAAAGCAAAAAATTAAATTTTAAAATTTTTACTTATGTAGTTTCCAAATATGTAAATTTCTAATGTTGAATTATGATCTACGGTTAAGCCGTTGATTTATTATTATTTTACGGGTTTTTATAGTAAATTGTTAAAATTTTTCCTCTGTCCTTAGATATAATACTTTCGTTAAAGATATTATAAATTTCAATGGCAACTTTTCGGTTTGCCCTACTGAGTGCCTGCTTTGTTTAACTCTAGACACCAAGTCACCTAACAACCAATAACCAACATGGTGAAGCATAATCACCATGTACTATTTATTTATTAATAAAAAGTGCTGTAATACAGCCAGCTTTTTTATAGAAATATTTTCTGTAAGAAAACTGTCTTGTCATGCAGTCAAAATTTCTATAAGAAAGGTATCCAGTGATACAGTCAACTTTTATATAGAAAAAGTGTGTTGTGATACATTCAACTTTTCTACCAGAACACAGCCAAATTTTCTACAAAAAAAAAATGTGTTGTCAGCGAGGAAAAATAACCAATAAATTGGCTGCATAATTTTCCTACTTAACACCAGGCATTTCAAAGATGCATAAAAATTACCAAAACACGCATTAGCAGAGTTGCAGAATGAGTTAAGCTTAATAACTTAATACTTCTTCATCTGCCTCGCTTCAAGAACACATGTTTTTTATTTTATGGATATTAATTGATTGAGTTTTACTTTTCTTAAAAAAAGTAAAATTAAATAAATCAATGATGAGTTAAAACTGATAATACAACGGCAACACTTTTTGCACATTTACAACTCACCACCCGTTTTTGACATTTTATTTAGTTGTGAAATGTCGGCTCGTGCAATTAGATCGTGATACGTCAGTGTATTCTTAAATTAATTAAAATTCAAGTAAAAAGTGCTCGAAATTTAATAAAAACATAATAAAAGTTTAATTAAATATAATCTTAATATTATTTGAGTGTTTGCTAATTGAAATTCAATGAAGAAATAATAGAAAAATTGATACAAACATTGGCCAAATTGTTTGTGAGTGCCTTACAAAAAAAAAAAAAAAAAAAAAAAAAAATGTTCGTGGTAAATTTCATGATAAACTTATGTATGTTATTGTTATTGTAAAAATGACACTCGTTATTGTTATTACCAGCACTTCATATTTTTTTAACAGTTGTGTATGTTGTGTTTTAAATAATAAAGTGAAGAAAATAAAAATGGAAAATCAGATATAAAGAAAATAATAAAAGTTTGCTATAAATATAAAAATGTAGTGTCTCAATAAATAAAAATGATCAATCCAAGTACGATTGTGATATGTATATGTACGTACATATAATTTTAATTATGCTTGGAAAACTACTGCATCTTAAATATTTTGGTAAGTAATTTTTTTCGTTGAAAACTGTATTATTTTTTTTTTATCAAAATATAAAATTTATTATAACGTTTAAAAATTTATTTTATTGCTTTTATTACATTGTTTGCTCAAAAATATTTGAAAGTTTGCTAATTTTGTTCAACCCATAATTACTAGTAGATTTTCAAGTGCTCGCCTCATTTTTTTTTAAATGAAATGAAATGAATGAATGAATGAAATGAATGAATGAAATGAAATGCTGCTTTATTGAATAAGTTATGTTTTTGCCTAATTTTACAAATTAGTATTTGATGGTATAAAAACTTTCAGTAAACTATAATTTGTATGAAAAACACTAGAAAAATTCAGTAAAGTGCGGCTCTGACTCGGGCACGAAGGGTTCCGTACGAACACTAGATATGTAATTTAATACAAACTTCATCCTATATAATATATAGTTTTGGCATTTTTTTTTAGTTTTTTGGGTTTTTTCGGTTTTTTTGTTTTGGCGTTTTTTCGGATTTTTTTAAGTTTTGGCTCTTTTTAAGTTTTGACACTTTATTTTCTCATTTTGGCGATTTTTTTCGGTTTTTGGCGTTTTTTTTATTTTTGGCGATTTTTTCGAATTTGGCGATTTATTTTAGTGTTAGAATTTTTTTTTTTAGTTTTGGCGATTTTTTTCGTTTTGGCGATTTTTTTTTCATTTTTTGCGATTTTATTTTTGGTTTGGCGATTTTATAATTTTCGTTTTATTTTAGCTTTAATGTTTTTGAAAATTTCAAGTGTTTGCCTCTTACGGTTTCCAAGATAAAGCAAGTTGTCAAAATGACATAGTCAAAATTACACTAACTGATGGACCACCCTTTAATTTAATTTTTTTTAAATTTCAGAGTTAATTGTTGTAGTCTGTATAAAAATACACTAATTTTACAAATTTCAAGTTTCAATATACATACATATGTTCATACAATTGTATGTATATTACATGGGATTTTAACATTTTTCGTTGCTCGTTTTGGAACACCCTTTAATTTTTAATTCTCATGTATTTGTTGTTGTAGCGGCCAAAGTTCTACATACTCTATCCAAGGTCCGTAGCTCTTACGGTTCCTGAGAAAATACCGTGTGACGGACAGACGGTCAGCGTAGCGAAAACAATAGTGTTCCTTTTCACCTTTGGTGTACGGAACCCTAAAAAGCTATGCCTGAACTTAAATGAGTTTCTTTGCTAAAGAACTTTTACGAAAATCAAAAATAAAATTTTAAAATACATATTAACTTATGCAGTTTTCAAATAATTTTCACATGGTAAATGAAGTATTTTATACGTTAGGCACTTCATTTATTATTATTAAATTTTTTAGAACCAATTTTTAAAGTTTTTGCAAGAGCGTTATAATACGTTAAATATACTAGAATTTTCAATAGCAATTTTTTGGTTTTTCCTGCTGCTTGTCTGCTTTTATTAAACTATAGATATGAATTCATTACATTGCTAATTCAGTAACCACCATGGTGAAGAAAAATCACCACATTCAACTCTAGATACGAATTCACCTCCAGTCCAATACCATAATACTATAACAAGCATAATCACCTCATCATATTTATTTACAATTCACCACTTTTGTCATCTTTAGTGTGGTATTAAATATCTATATGTGACGCGCATCATATTTACTTACAATTCACCACTTTTGTCATCTTTAGTGTGGTATTAAATATCTATATGTGACGCGCAAAATAGAAAGGGACCTAAGGGTAAAAACCTGTTTTGTTCAGGAGAGCCATTTTAACCCTACGTCTCCACCAGCTATCGACTTGGACATGGCATGGACATGACGCCGGCAGAGCAACTGTGAAAAATTCATTAACTTCCTTGTGGTGAACACGTGCGATGTCCATGTTCAGGCATATCAAAGTATTTTGCGGTAGTGCAATAGAGATGGAATATTTACCAATTTTTTTCTGTCTCTTTTCTTTCTATTGCAAATGGTTGCGGACGTCAAATCTAGTGGTGAACATTTTTGATCAGACATATGCTCGGGCATTGATGTCAGAGCATGGACGAAAGTTGGACAGTAGCGGTCCCCATTAGCCATTTGCGATGTCCGACATGATGCCCATACCAAGTTCATGGCTAGTGGAGACCGCTAGTAAAGATTTAAATACGTGTATCTTTGGTGTACCATCACTGAATAAAACGCGCATATCTCTGGGAGGGAACACTTTTGGGGCATGGAATCGGTCTCATTCGATGCTCAGATGTTGTCCACATCAAAAAAAAAAAAAAAAAGTGAAAATTGATTTTTTTACCCTTAGGTCCCTTTCTCTATGCGCTGTCACATATAGTGCTGTGATGCAGTCCACTTTGTTATAGGAAAATTTTCTGTAAGAAATTTGTCTTTTTATACAATCAACTCTTCTATAAGAAAAGTGTGATATGATAAAGTGAACTTTTCTACCAGAGAAGTGTGCTGTGACACAGTCAAATTTTCTAGAGGAAAAGTGTGTTGTGACACAGTGAACTTTTCTATAAGAAAAGCGTTCTCCTTTCATACAATCAACTCTTCTATAAGAAAAGTGTGTTGTGACACAGCCAAATTTTCTATAAGAAGACTGTGCTGTTACACAGCAAATAAAATTTCTGTTCGGACTAACGGCTATTTACTTGTGGTTAAATCAGTTAGTATTAGTTTTAGGGGAAAAAATGTTTACACTAACTTGAAATACATAATTGAAAAAACAAACAAATTTAATTTGAATTTCTTAAACATTATTATTTGATAGAGAAATGGATCTTAAAATATATGTATATTTGAATTACTGTCTTATAGTGGAAGAAAAATGTCCTTATGCGCATTCTAAGCAAAAGATTCATTTCTTTATCTTACCTCTGTACGAACTTTGATTCGAGGGGCGGGTCGCAAGAAGACCGTTTCATACAAATTTTGATACCACTAATTCGAATGAATGTCAAAATGAAGCACTTTATATTTTACTTTCGACTAGTAAAACTTATTTGCAAACAATCCGATAAAATTTACGAAATTATTATGTTATCACTTTATTATTATTTTTTTTATTGAAGTAACTTGAATTTATTTATGGACAAAAAATCAAAAATATTCATTAAAATATTGTACATTTCTAACACAAGGAATGTAGTTTCAAATCAAAACAGTAATAACATGCTGTTGCTGTGCGACTATTTTGTTGAATTCTTTTTCATTGTTCAATATGGTTGTGTTTGTTTTCTTGTAAATGTTAGTAAATTTACAAAAATCGCTAGAAGCACTTGATATTCACAACTTGGCACTACTTGGTTTACAAACACGTAAGACGAAAAACTGACATACCTCATCATATGCGAAAGAAAGCTGGCGACATAATGGATTGAAAGTTTATTAAATTTCGAGAGGCTAGTTTTCTTTCGCAGGGGCTTTCTTTCGAAGCGAAAGAAATAAGTACAGGGTCCGCCATCTAACATTTTTTTTCAACTAGTGCTTATTTCGTGAATGGCAACACTTAGCTCATGTCTGATTTGACAGATAATTAGTTTTATCCTTCCGCTGAACGAATATGGTTGTGTATACGCTTGAACAACGCTGGGAAATATCGACTTACAGAAGATGCCGATTTTGCCAAAAAAAATCATCTTTTCAGATGAAGCTCATTTTGATCTTGGCGGGTACGTAAACAAGCAAAATTGTCGCATTTGGGGCACAGAAAACCCGCACGCATACATTGAAAAGCCGACGCACCCAAAACGTGTCACTCTTTGGTGCGGATTTTGGCCCAGAGGCATAATTGGGCCATTTTTGATGTGTAAACATCTATACGCTAGGGGGTAAACATTTTTTGGCTTTGATTCTTTGCTGAGATTTATTTGCTGAGATTTCTTTGCTTTTTGCCTTTGCTTTGCATTGTCAAATCGGTGTGAGCTATGTATGAGTGTATTAGTGTTTGAAAGAAGCAATACCAAGCAGAGAAACAAGTCGACCGGCTCGAAGCCGACGGTGCGCCGCCGCCGGTTATTTTTCTGTATATTTCCGTACACCAAAGGTGAAAATGAACCGTAAGAGCTACGGACTTGAAATTTGGACACAATACCCCTTATTGTGAATGGCGTCGTCGACGTGACATTAAGACGACACTACAAATTGTCACTCGTCTACTCTTTGTCGATAAAAATTGACTACTATTAACATGCTCCATTAATTTACAAAGCCTTAGAGATAAGTAAGAGATTCTCAATAAGATAAATTTTTGGCCGATAAAGAGTATACAAGTGACAAAATTTACTGTCGTCTTGATGTGACGTCGACGACGCCATTCGCAATACGGCGGAATATGTAGACATTTGGCCACTACAACAACAAATACATGAGAGTTAAAAACTAAAGGGTATTCCAAAACGAGCAACGAAAAATGTTAAAATCCCATTCAATATACATACAATTGTATGTACATATGTATATACAATTGGAATTTGTAAAGTTAGTGTATTTTTATACAGACTACAACAATTAACACTAAATTTAAAAAGTTTAAATTAAAGGGTGTTCCATTAGTTAATGCAATTTTTACTTTGTAATTTTGACAACTTGCTGTATCTTGGAGACCGTAAGAGCAAAGCTCTTGAAATTTTCATAAACGGTAAAACTAAAAAATCAAAAAAAATATAAAATCGCCAAATATAAAAAAATCGCCAAAAACAAAAAAAATCGCCAAATCGAAAAAAAGCACCAAATTAAAAAAAATCTCTAGGACTAAAATAAATCGCGAAAAACCGGAAAAATCGCCAAAATGAAAAAAACCTTCAACAAAAAAATCGCCAATATGAAAAAATCGCCTAAATAAAAAAACCCCAAAAACAGAAACAATCGCCAAAATGAAAAAAACCCCAAAAAACAGAAAAAATCGCCAAAATGAAAAAATCGCCAAAATGAAAAAAAAAAATTGCGAAAACTAAAAAAACGCAAAAAGAGAAAAAAAACGCCAAAACGAGAAAAAAACGATAAAACTGAAAAAAAATCCTTTAAACTGAAAAAACTTAAAAAAGGAAGAAAGCTAAATAAAAAAATAAAAAATCAAAACCGAATGTGCGCGAGTCAAAGTCGCACTTTACTGAATTTATTTTAATTGCAATGCGTACACAACAACAAGAACAGCAACAACTAAACGATGAACAACAGGAATTAAAAATGAAAGTTAAAGTAAAGGCATTTACCATAGATGAGCACTGCATTACCACTGAAATTTCAGTAAAAATAATAAAAAGAATTTTAACCAGTAAATTTTTACTGATTACTAAAAATTTTTTCTACAATTTCCATAAAGTGCCTAAATGATTTATTATATATATGATGAGGTGCATTGAATTTTCAGTAATCAGTAATGACCGTATTGATAATGAAATTCTACCAAGTGGCTAAATATTTTTCATACAAAAGTTTCAAAATTTGAATGAAAAAACTTTGCCACTTGCTACAATTTTATTATGATTACGGCCCTACGATTTTACTGGTAATGCAAATTAAATTTCATTAGCTGTAAAAATTTACTGAATTTTTTTAGTAATCAGTAAATTTACTGCTTACTACAATTTTGAAAGCAGTACATATACATATACTGCAGTGTGCCCATTTACTAACCAAATAAGTTTAATAAAACAAACAAAAACCAACAAATTCATATGTATTTACAATATTCAAAGTTTTGATACTTTTAATTAAATAATTTAAAAAAAGATACTAAAAGCATAAGTACTTCCAACTTAAAAAAAAATTTTACACATCTCCTCTGTGATCGAACTCACATTTCTTTTTTTTTCGAAAATGAGCAAGGAGTGGCCGTTACAGTCAATGGCGATCGTTATCGGGTCATGTTGAACTAATTTTTGTTCACAAAAATTGAAGAGGAGGATATTGGCAACATTTGGTTTCAACAGGACGGCGCTACGTGCCACACAGCCGAAGCTACACTCGATGTTTTGCACCCTGTTTTTGAAGATCGATTTGACACTGTTGGACTATTTATTTGTGGGGTGCCGTCAAAGATAAGTGTTACGCCGACAAGCCAGAGACAATTGGCGCTTTAAAGGACAATATTCGTGAAGCCATTGATGAAATACAGCTGCACACAATCGATAATGTGCTTAAAAATTGGACCGATCGTTTAGGCTACTGCATGGCCAGCCGAGGCAGCCATTTGAATGAAATTATTTTTCACTATTAACCGGAAGGATTGTACTTTCAAATAAAAAAAGAAATTTGAGAAAATATTCAGTAGTTTTTTTTATAGCATTTTCAAAAAAAAAAGTTATCTGGCGGGCCCTTTAGTGATTTTCCAATATAAAATATTTCAGAAAATATATTTTGTAATAATTTTATTTTGTAAAACTCTGACAACCAAGCACTAGCACAGTATGTCAAATGCAGTTCCAGCAACAATAATTATGTCTTCATTCTTATATTGGGCCTGAAAATTTGAAAATAAATATTATTTGTGATCCATGTTGTTTTTACATATTCAGCTCCCAGGGAAATAATTACCACGGAATTGAACAGATTGAACCAAAAATTAAAACTTGAGATAGAACTTCAAATTTTCGAAGTCAGCTATTTTGTTTCCAGTTCTTTTATTTTAACTGAAAACTTGCAAATGAATTTTTAAAATGGGGGAACAATGATCAGGAAATGAACTTCTGGTTAGATGTTATTCAGAATAAGGCTGATTATGATGTGTGGTTATAGGTAAATCTCGGTATAACGAATCTCGCTTTAACGAAAATCCGATGTAACGAACGTACACATTTTTTACATTAACAACCTTATGTAGCGAATACTAGCCTAATTTTATACTGGATATAAATAAAAACAAAAACTTTGCTAGGAACATATTTCTAAGATTTTGTTCTACTTTGTATAGCCAATATTTTGATAAATGTGTGCTCCGTATAACGAACGGCAAAATATGTATATTAAACAAAACCTACAAATGCAAAAGAAACGTGATTCCGTTAGTTTGTATTTGGCAGCTTATTTTAAAATAAATAACCCTCATTCTCTTTATGTTATTGTATCATGTCTACAATAATAATAATTAAAATAACACTTGAAAAAATCTTTTGTGATATAACGAATTTTTCGATATAACGAATGGGCCTAACATTATATCGTTCGTGATACCGGGATTTGCCTGTATGATTGTATGAAACGATGTACATATAACTATTGCATTTAAAACTACGGAAGCGGAAAAGTCTGTACTCATCAATAAAAATATTTCGTTTAACTTGCTAGAGGTGAGTAACCACCAAACTTAACATTGAAAACTGTCCATATTTCATCCAAACACACAGAAGCAAATCCAACAATCTTCACGGCCTTGCCAACACATTTTACTCATTTTCAACTCACCATTTCTAGTATGTATTTTTTGTAGTTCGTGATGTGTCGGAGACGTCTCTTAGTAAACTGAAAGTAAAACAAAAATAATAATAAAAGTGCAGTTGCATATATGTATTAATTTTTTATTTAACTTCATAGCTTTATTAATCTTCAATATATTCAATATACATATAATATCCCTTTTAATACATATTTTTTCAGATTAATATAGTTACATCATAATATATATACCATAAAGTACATACACAGATCCATACAGACATATGTATACATAAATATTATATGTGTCGTTTTGTTTTTGTGTATTTATTTATTTTGCTTATAAGTATTAAACAATTTTTATTTTTAATATAAGACAAATTATATTGCATCAATCATATGTTTACGTTTCATATATTCACTCAATTATTTAGTACAAAAATGTACATACATACCAGATTTTATATGTACATACATAAATTTTCCAATGTCTACTATTGTAACATTTCTTTCAGGAAATTTATCTTCTTAATTAAATTAACGACACTTTGCTGATATGGTGTTTTCCTACAGTTTTCATATTTGATGAAACAAAGTAAAAGATAAATCTTACAAACAATATTTGAAATTTACATGCGCAATATGTCAGTGACTATTAAGCAAAGAATAAATAATTTACAAAATAAATAGCCACAGAGATTGACATTAAATTAAATACATATGTATATACGATTATTCTGCTAATTATTTATTTTATATTAGTTTTGCAGACTTGCCACATTTATTTCAGTTTTATACTATTTTTCTTATAAAAGGTTAAATTTTTCTTATTTTTTTTAAAGATATTTATTGCAACAGTTAGGATGGAGTTACACAACAACATTTTTGTTTATACTCGTATGAATTTTTTTTTTATAAAAAAGTTTCTCGATATATAAGATTTGTCGGTAAAAACATAACAATAGCCCAATTCACAATCTTGTGCAAATAGTCTTGCAAAATGGTATAGTATATTGATACTCACCACTAAGAATTGTTAAAAGGTGAGTATCAATATACTTTAACCATTTGCACAAGATTGTGAATTGGGCTATTGTGAATTGGGCTAATACAATCCTTGAAATTGGAATAATATTAATTATTCCAAAATCTTTCCCTCTTTCCCTTGCTTAACGCAAATCCCAAGTTTTAGTATTTTTCTTATCAGAATATTGTAACACAGTGCATGTTGTGTACTTCCATCCTTAAGGTTATGTGTTTGATTTATAGAGTCAATATTAAGAGCAATTCTTTTTAAATAAATTTTACTTATATATAAAAATCGTGCTAGATTAAATATGTATTAACACAGCTAAGATGTTTAATATTGACAAAAACTTTTTAATCTGTATATTGGTATTTCCACAGTCATGTTACATGATTGTCACATTGCATCATCAAGCTATTAAGCTTGTAATTTAAAGCCATGCTCTTCGATTTGTTCCTCTCTTTTACTAAATGTAGAGCTAAGTACTTCCTAAACCAATATCCAAAAAAAAAAAAAAAAAAAAAAAAAAAAAAAAATATACCCCAATTCACAATCTTGTGCAACTGGTTTTGCATCGTTGCATGTGAAAAATGGTACTCACCACTAAGAATTGTTAAGTGTTGTGTATCAACATACTATACCATATTGTACATGCTACGATGCAATACCATTTGCACAAGCTTGTGAATGGGGCTAATTTAAAACATATGTACGCTTTTCTTTGAAAAAAAAAACAAGCTGTCACCAAATAACGTAACGTGGCAAAAAGTGAATTTTTCTGTGGTAACGTCCATATCGAGCCATAACCGCTAAAATAGCTTAAGCGACACATTTTGCGGACTTGGTTTTTTTTTTTGACGAAAATCGAGTATTTACGATCGCAAATAATCGTTTTTGGCCAAAAATTGAGGTTCGAAAATTATGTCGCTTAAGCTATTTTGGCGGTTATGGCACGATATATGTATTGAGTTTACAAATAAATGTTTTTCAGGGCAGAAATTCAAAGAAAAAAAATTAGAATGATCGAAACCTGAATTGTTATCGTAAAAACATTAGCCGTTAAGACACGAGTTTACATTACGAATGAGTTATATATTGATATTTAACGAATGTAGTTGGCTAGAATTATTTTTTAAATGAAATCGAATATTTGGAATTTTTCAAGATTTGTTCAGGGGAAAGAAATAAAATTGTGAGCTGGCAACACTAGTTTACGGTTGTTGTATGCATTATTAAACGAAGTTTGTCAAACATTAATTAAAAGAAAAAAAAATAATCACCTTTTTACAATTTTTATATGAAGTATAAATGCCACTGGATTACGAAAGTTGCCTCTCTAACAACCGCTCTGCGACAGTGTTTTCTTTACCACGGAAAGAAATATGTTAAGGTCAGGGCTGTCAGATATGGTGGATTTCTCTGGCGATAAATAAATTTGTAGGCGATTTTTCCGCCGAGAAATAGATTTGTTGGCAATTATTAAGGGTATTTTTTTTAATAAAAATTGACATTTATCTAATTCAGGAAAATTAGTTTGTTGAAGGATTGGTTTCAAAAATAAATCCTACCAAAACTCTCCAGTAAGAAATTAAAACAATCTGATTTTGGTGATTTTTCTTAATTATAATCATTAATGTATTTTGAATTTGGATGAGAAAAATTTGCAAGAAATAATTTTTGGCTGTTTTATTTAAAATTTTGGCGAATTTCTGATAAATTTTTATAGAATTATTTTGTAAAAATTTATGTTAAGAAAAGTGTTATATAAAAACAAATTTGTTATCAAAAATATTTACTAAGAAAAACTACATAAAACTGTTTTTTTTTTTGGCGACTTTTTGTGATTCGTAAAATCAATTTGCCGAAATAGGTCGGAAAAAATCTGACAACCCTGGTTAAAGTGGCTGCTAGCAATGATGATAACAGTTTATATATTTGTACCGGTATTCATAAACGATTGATTAAGTTAAAGCATTCTTAATACACACAAATTTAATGAACGTTTAGGTACAGGATTAGGCGTAGGATTTTGCCTCTGACCCGTATTGAGAATGTCTAGTAGCAGGGTCGTTACTTCTGAATTACTCATTTTATACAACGTTGGCATAAACAAGACATTCTGTTATGTTCCAAATCTTATAGAAAAATGAGAGGAACACAAAGGACAGGGAAATGTTAACGAAAAAGTATCAATATGTGACATCGATTTTCAATTCGTGATGCAAGACCTGCTCCGCACGCTCCTCTCTTTTCCATAAAAACATTTTTTAACAATAAGAATAATGCAGATATTACCTTTAAGCTAAAGAACATAATACTCAAGCACCCAAACATACCAGTCGATGTTGAAGTAAACGTAAAAAAATGCAACATGGGATACACGCGGTGTCATTTACAATCGAAGAGTAAATGACTACAGATTAATGTTACTCAGATCTTGGACCGATTCAATATTGATTTAAAGCAAAAACAGCGAAGAATTTTTTTTGGTTACATCAGGACATTGCACGGCTGCAGGCTTGTGTAGTACTGTTATGCCTGCTACGCCATACAGCATACTCTGCAGACTTAGCTCCTTGGGTGCTTCTAAATCCGTGGCCGGCAAATTAAGGGCGCCGCACCTTTTAATATACTCTTCTACTACGTATATATGTATGTGTACACACGCATTGTTGAAAACAAGTTGTGTGTATCGCATACTCTATAGAATCAGCGTTGCCAGAGAAAAAATTTTTCCCAACAATAAGAAAATTTTCTACAAAACAAAAGGTGCCTTTGTTTATAAACAAAACTTGAGTGTTTCTTCTGACCATAATAAAATTATGTTTGGTGTTGGAGATTTAAAATTTCAAGTTACGGAAATGAGACGAAAATTTCACTGGCAATACCGGCTTGTGGTGAGAGTATAACTAACACAATTGTAAAATGGAATGGTATAGTTTGGCGACCACGGTTCCAAATTAAAAAAAAAATGCTGGTGAAAGAGATTTGGGTCAAACGACTTGAGAAATCTTCTTATGTATTTGGAAAGAAAAAAAAAAAAAAAAATAGAAAGATGCTGGACTAAATGTATAGAGCTTAAAGTAGTTTATATTGAGCAAGAATTCTATTTTATGCAGAATACACGGAATTACTAAGAAGTCAGACGCACACAAGCTAATTGCTTCGCGGGTTGTGTTTGTTAAAAAAACCGAATATTATATGAACGACCCGACCCGGCTTAAAACAATCGTTTATACATACCCCTGATAATCTTCTTATGAAATTTTATAACTCTAGTCATGTAAGAATATTTTTAAAATTTGTATCTAATGATTAAACAATTATTTTTGCCAATATTAAACTTTGAAAAATTATTTTTGTTTTCTATAAATTTAAATACTAAAATATTTACTTATGTATGTATATCAAGAGAACCATTTCGAATTGAATTTCAATTCTTTTAAAATATTATATATAGTTTTTTTTTATGAATATGAGTATAAATAGTAGATAAAGTTATTATTTAAGTTTATTATAAGTAAGTATAATAGTGAGAACAGCTTTAAGTTGAAGGAAAAACGAAAAATTGTTTTACCTTTTCACACATTTTTTTTTTAATTTCATTTATTTAAATAATATCAAACAATTTTTATTTCATTTGTAGCACAACCATGTTTGTGTTTGAAACATTTTCAATTAATACAACAGTTTATTTTTAATTATTTATTTATTTTTCGTTTAAATTCTAAATACATAATTTTTATTTTAAAAGTAAAAAATAAATAAATTAAAAGTTCAGTTTAGTAGATTTTATAGTAATAGAATTATAGTGTTTTCACACTGACATGGTTTTAATAAAAGTTGGTTTTAACGTTAAAACCAACTGTTGAAACCTGGTTTTACCATGCAAATTGTTTTTGTTAAAACCAAATTAAAACCATTTTTGAATTGGTTTTAAGTTGGTTTTAAGAAATGCAACCTTGTTTTCGCTGTGATAAATTCAGTGCCGCCAAGTTGAAATGACAGACATTAGCTGTTAACAATAGATGGCGCTTGAAAGAAATGGATGCAGCAGCAACAATAATCAAAAAATTATGGGAAAAAGAGTTTTTTTTTGGAAGGAAAACAAAGAAAATATTTACGTTGAACTCTGGAAAGTGAAAATAGACAATATTACTGACATTCATCTGCCTATAAAAAAGGTTTATCTTATAATGTATTTGTGCATTTTTATATATAATAACTTTATTTGCAAGCACTTCTTCATTCTGTATAAGAAGTTCCATAATTTAAAAAAAATTTTATATACAAAATATAAAATAATTCCCATTTTAGAGCGCATTGTGAAATATCTCAGTTTTTCATACAAAAAAAAAAAAAAAACAGTTGTACAGTATGTCCAACAAGTGTTATTAAAAAGCAGAAAAAATGCAACAACAAATACACGCATTTCTGCAGAAGATTTATTTTATTTTGAGCAAAGTTATTAGACAGCCTGTGAATTAAAACCTGAATTTAACAAACTTGCAGTGTGAATGCAAAATCAGCTGTTTATGGTTTTAACGTTAAAACCAGGTTTTAACTGTCAGTGTGAAAACACTATTAGAAGCGTATTTGTTTTTGGTTTAGTTGATTTTGAATAAGCGATTCAATGAAACTATTGAGTTTATAAAAAAAGTATTTTTTTTTAGATTTTTAATAAGTAATTTGTTTTTTATTAAATAAAAATTGTTTAAATTTTCCCTGACTTTAATAAACTTTTTGTCTTGATGTCACTTTTATCTTTAATAATTTTTAGTATTTAAAAATCTCTAACTGGCTTGTTTTTTTTTAAATATATTATATTAGATATTTATTTGACATAATGTCTTTATTTAATTTAAAAAAATTGGCTTGTTTTTATGGTTAAGCAATTGTCTATATGCATTTCGTTCCCGCTTGTGGAACTCGTCAGTAGACTTCAACCAAAAAAAGTTGGTGGAAAATAAAATAGATGCACAGTTGAATAAAGATGCTTGTTTTGTAAAGATTATTGTTTGCGGTTTTCAAACTTATTATGTTTGTATATTGTGATTCTCAATATAGTATTAAGACTCTTACTATAAACATACGGAGTTTGTTAACTGAATTCAAAACTTTTTTTGGTTGAAGTCTACTGACGAGTTCCACAAGCGGGAACGAAATGCATATAGACAATTGCTTAAACATAAAAACAAGCCAATTTTTTTTTGAAATATATTATATTAGTTTAAAAAAGTGTTAGTTCAAGTTGAAAACTTTTGTTAAGAGTTTTTTTAATACAATTATTTATATCATTAAATATGTCAATGTTCTATTACTATATAGTCTCAGTTTACTACGCTCAATGACAAGGCGAATTGACACCAGCTGATCACGTTTCAGGAAATAGTGATCAGCTGTTAATTTCTTTTGTGTCAAATCAAGCAGGAAATTTCTCACTGACTTCTAGACTATATACGAGTATAATAACATTTTGTGTGATATAAACAGTCATATAGTAAAATTAGTTAGCATTTTTACGTATTTAGTTTAATTTCGTTTTAAATATATTTTCATTGTATTGTTCACTATTAATTGTTTTATTTTTCTTATTGTATTTTAAATCAGTTAAGTTGAAACTCAGCTTAGTAACATTTTCGGTGTAATTGTTGTGGAGTTAATTTGTTTTTCAATATCTTCTTTTAAATGTGTAAATCTCTATTTTAGTTTTAGGCATATATGTTTCAATTATAGTAATTATTTTCCTTTCTCTAGTTGTTAATAGCAGCCTTTTTTTTTTTTTTTTTTTTGTAAACCGTGCTTTAAGTATTTAGTTAAATTTTTTGTGTTGTGTGTGCTTTAATGTTGCAGTGTGCGTTAGTAGAACCTTGCTTGAATTTGAAAAAAAAACATTAATTTTTTCATTGTAATAAGTTGAAAATATATGCGTCATAATTACCAGTGTTGGTCGTAGTTCGAATTCGTCTTCGACTATAACATTTTTGCTCTAGATCAGTGGTGCCAGAGATTTAACTTCCTCCCACATTAAGGCTTTGGCAACATATTTTAACCAGTCCCCTGAGTGTTGGCTTATTTAACCTTAGAATATCTTTTGACTTCTCTTGATTCGAATTAAGCCATACAACTCAGTTTACTCTTCCTCACAGTAGCATTTTGCCAAACCCTCTCATAATCACCCAAAGAGTGGGTGAGTGAGCTCGGCTTTGAGTCTCTTTAAATCTTTGACATTCTGCATTGTTATGTTCAGAGCTGTTAAATTACGATTACGATTAGTAATCAATTTGATTACATTTTAAAAAGAATTGTAATGATTATATAATTGCATTCAAAAGAATTGCTGATAACTAATTGATTACGATTACTAAAATCGAAAAGTAATCTGAATTACTTGAAATTACTACAAAATAATCTAAAAGAATCAAAAGTAATCAAAAAGTAATCCGATTACTTTCAAAGATTACTTTTGATTCTTTTTGATTATTTTCAAACATTCCTGAATTAAGATTACTTTATTTTGAAAAAGTTTTAAAGAAATTAATATAATTAGATGTTTTTTGTTTAAAGAATTCTTAATCTTAATTCTCAATCTGAGAAAAAAAATATAAAGAAAAACATAAAGTGAAATTTTTTGCTGGTGGTTAAGCATTGTCTGTATGCATTTCATAGTCGCTTCGACAAAATGTCAGTAGACTTCAAACCACACAATTTGAACAGCCACAAACTTCTTATCTTATTCACAGACTTTTAAAAAATGATTTGAGAATTCACAAAAAATATTTTTGAAAATCACAAAAGAAAAAAAAAAACATATTTATGCCAATTTTTTGAAAGACTATAAAAATGTATCAAGAGTTATCTTTCAAGCTTTCCTCAAAATTTTGCTCATTTGTCAAATTATTAAATATTTTAAATTTTAATATAAGTCAAATGCAATAAACTTAATAAATAATCAAAAAGAATTAAAAGTAATCCTTAGAAGTTATTGGATTATTTTTTTAGTACTTTTGATTCTTTTTGATTATTTTGTAGTAATTTAAAGTAATTCAGATTACTTTTCCATTATTAGTAATCGTAATCACGATTTAATCATTACTTCACCTTTAAAAAAAAAAGTAATCAAATTAGTAATCATTACGATTACTAATCATTACTTAACAGCTATGGTTATGTTATTGTTATTGTTATTGTTATTCAAAGATTATCCCATCTTGGCAAACCTATCAGTCTCTTTGTTTCCTGTTATAACTTTATGTCTCGTCATCTATATAATTTATATCTTTACAGTATGCGTATGAGTTTATCTCTTTTTTTTACATTGATATAACTACTTCACTAAGACTTTGACAACAGCTCTACTGTCTATCTGACGGCACAATGTTATCAATTTCCTTTAACACTAAAGGTAGAATTAGGAAAATCATATCATTCTACTTTACAGCTTGCCGTATCGTTCAACTTTGTGCACAAGTTATAGAAAATGTAACAGTTTGCACAGCACATTTTTTTTTGTCTGGCATTAAATGCGGCGTTTTTGACATTCGCTACAGAAAAATCTGTTTTCTGCAGATTCCTACGTCAGCAGTGCTACCACCACATATTTTATAACTACATAGTAACATGCATTGTATATGGTACGGTTTTTGTCAGTTGACACGCAACATCACGATACGATTTTACTAATTCTACCTTAATGCTTTTCGTTAAGGCTGTTCCTATCTTTAAAATTAAATAAACCAAAGTATAAGAGAAATATCATCGAAATATTTTATTCCTTTATAAGGCATATCGATGCTTTTATCTATGGAATATAACATCGAAATGTGCAGTACACCATGTTCACGTCAGATGACTAGGCCCTCAAATTGCTCGTGCGGAAGGCTCAATGTGTCATGAGCTGTGTTAATACATAGAGCCGTTGGTGTCCATATCAACCAATTCTGTTGTGGGTGGCGCTGGCTGAATTAGTTAGCACGTTGTCTACAAAACTGGTTTCCAACAGTCATTAAATAACAACACCACGCATTTTTCTGATGTGCATTAGTGTCCCTTTTTATCATTTGTTGTAGGAAAGTTTAAGTGATGAAGGCATAGTCACTGGTCACTGAACTTCAGCAGATACCAGAACTCGCAGTAATTGGTCTCTCTCGTGCTTGTTGTCAGCAAAAAACCACTCGTCCACTGACACGATGCGACACTTTCGCAAAAAAACCCTCAAAATTCGTTCTTCTTTGGCTTGCTCTTCGCTCAACCAACGACCGTTTTTGTCCGATCGCTCGGCTCATGTGTTCACTTGGGACCCTTTATTCAGCGTTGTCAACTTTTAAAAAGCACTAAATTTAAAATTTTATTATAGTATTTAAAAAAATTTTACACATCGTTTGGTTATTGATTTGCTGCAGACATAATGTATTTTGAATATACTGTGCCGCAAACCAATAACCAACTGACAACATGTACTTAAATTGTACAAATTTGAGGCATCCGATAAACATTTTATTTTTATAGAACAGAGCATTTTCAAATTATTATAAAAAAATTTAAATTTTTTTCGTCAATGAACAAACGAATCTCTCGAGTTTAGTCAAATTGGCAGTAATCCATAAGTCTTTCTGAGGTTAAAAAAAAAATTGAAAATATTTTAAAATCAAGGCTTACAAAATTTGGTTTTTATTAAATTATGCTGTGGAAATATTCTCTCGGCTGATATGTGACAAAGATAATAAATTTTTATCGAAATAAAAATGGTGACTTCTGCGTTTCAATATGAAAGTAACAGAAGTTCGATGGGAATGCAAGTTTTGATAATGCCTCAAACGAGTTCATATCAACTGAATCTCTCAATAGTGGACTCAATGTTTTTCCCATTGCATTAAGTGAATCAATCTTTCTCCACCCATTGTCTATACTAGACAAAATTTCGCTATTAGACTATATTTGAGTAAATACTTGTATTATGTCTTCTTTGTTGTATGGCAAAACACTGTTTACATTATATATGCTTAAAATGTTAAGGTTTGATGGTAATATGACACGTATTTATTAAACCAAGCCTTTTAAAATTTTAGCTGATTTTTTTGAGATGCTCCATTTAACTTCAGAGCTTATGTTTTTGAATGAAAGAGTTCCTCAAAAAAAAAAATAGGTAAGGAAATTTTCCTTTGAGTTTTTGGCTTAGTGCCACCGACTCGAAACAAAAAGCACCGAAAATTAATTTAAAAAAGCACTGAGCACTAACTTCAAAATTTGTCGCGTCGAAAATTTCAGAAAGCACTAAAAACGGTGCGAAAAGCACCGAGTTGACAACGCTGCCTTTATTTCCTAAAATCTCGGCAAACGGTCTTTTGAGCATGTATGTGTGTTGCGAGCTTAGTTTCATTTACAGATATTTTTATTGTTATCTTCTCCCTTCCTCTTTAATTCTTTGCCTGTGACGAAATATCTAAAGCAACAACATAAAGCAAACACAACCACAAATATAAAGACCTTTTTTGCGAACCCTTTGCTTGTTTTGCTCACTTACTGACTGACCCTCAGTAGCTGAGCAACGAACGATTCTGTTCGTAACATGCGGTCAGTAAGAGACCGATTCGTGTGTTACGCTCAACCCATAACCCGGTAGCTAGAACACGATTGAAACGAAAAAGAGGGTTACTATTCAGACACTGAGTGATTCCGTCTCATTTTTTTTAGGACTTTTGAGTGAGAAGAGCGCACAGAGAAATTTGGTTGAGCATTTTTTGCGAGCTCTGGCAGATACTAATCCTAATTTAACATCAGAAAGCCCTCCTTCGTTGTGTAGCAAAATCACCGGCGAAGTAAAATAACCAATAACATGGCTACTAAACACAGCTTGAAAAAATCTTAATACGCCTTATTTAAAAACCAGAGGCGATGCAACACTGCCTTATTAAAACAACCTGCAAAAAGCAGAGTTGCAAAATAATGAAAATTTTCTCTATCTCTGCCTTCAACACCTGTCTTCTCTATCACTATCCCTTTCCTGCAGTAGGTAACACCTAGTAATATTTAGTAGTAGGCATTCATTACCTGAGTGTTATTTCTTAAAAAAAAGAAATTCATACTCATCTGCCTACAGCGCTCAAGATCGTAAAATGGGCGAAGCTCAGGGAACGTTGCCCTTACAGAGCTATGTTTTCATTTGCACCTGCTTTTCAGCGCTATGTTCGCGTTGTCATATTGAAACTACATCTTGTTGGTGTCCATACAATCAATCGATTTAATGGGGAAAAAGGTTGTGGGCGGATGGAATGGTCAACATCGTTCTCAAAGGAATATGGATCGATGTACGCCGCCAGCCTAAGTTTTCACTAACCAATGACTTTTTCAGAATGCATTGAATGCTCTTAGATCTCATGCTTATTGATATCATCTCACATTCAACAATTTTGTTCGTTCGCTCATGATGACTTTTCGCTGAAAATGAAGGTCAGTTTCCAATCGCGCAATTTGGGTGGCCAGTTCACATCACCTTCTCGCACGTTTAGAAGGTCCAATGTGGCATGAGCTGTGTGGAACGTACCACCGTTCTCTAGAAACCAATATTTTTTAAATAAACAAAGCGCGAAGCACTGCTTATGGCGGGTTTCGAACCCACAACCTTTGGACTGACAAGCTGGCACCGATATCACTCAGCCACAGGGGCACGGACCCTCGTTGTCGTTGGTGTTCATATCATTCAATTCTGGCCAAAAAAAGTTAGTAATCATGGACCTATAGTGCTTGCCACCGATACATTTCTTTAAGAGCATGCGTGAGCTGATTTGAAGATCCCTATTCCAGATGAAAGAAAAACTATTGCAATTGTTGCACCATGTTTGAATCTATGACAAAAATGTCTGATTCTAAGTCTGAATACAATTATTTTATTATCTTCTCTTTTATAGAATATTTTTAAATATCTTTATGTTTCTTACACTCAAAGAAATTATTATTTTTTTTTCCAAATTCTGCTAGTATTTGGTTAAGAATTAAAAAAAAAATACTAACTACTAACTATGTATGTATGTATATAATATTAAGAGCTTAGAAGAAGAACACTAACAGCCATTTATTGTTTTAATATATTTTTTTTACCCCACATAAGAAAGTATGTGATGGGGGGTAGGGTGTATTAAAAGGAAGTTTAATAGATGCACGTGTAAAATAATTATTGAAGTCTAATCCCGACATACATGTTTATATTTTTTTTTTAAATATATATTAAATATTTATGTTTTAGTTTTCTAAGACGCAAATTATTAAAAACAAAAGAAAGAAACTGAAAATTCATGTTCCGCACTTAATGCTGCAGTGATATTTTTTCTGACAAAATGAAATAATAAAGGGCGGTTAAATTTTAAGGGCCGATGTTGAATGTGAACCACACCTAAACGTCAAGGTTTTTTCTGCATTTCATTTGACATTTCTCAATTTCAGACTAACTCAATTTGAACCATGGAAAAATACACAATCGAGCAACGGGTTAAACTTATTCAGGTTTATTATGAAAATAGGCGTTCAAATCAAAATGCATATCGAAGAAAATCATCTTCAAATGATGAGGCACATTTTCACCTCAGTGGATTCGTCAATAAGCAGAATTGCCGCATTTGGGCGAATGATAATCCAAGAGCGATTTTCGAAAAAGAAATGCACCCACAAATAGTGACTGGTTGGTACGGTTTATGGACTGGCGGTAGCATCGGGCCGTATTTTTTTCAAAATGAGGCCGGTCAGGCAGTTACTGTGAACAGTTTTCGCTATCGTAAGATGATAACGAACTTTTTATGGCCCGAATTGGAAGTTATGGATGTGGACGATATGTGGTTTCAACAGGACGGTGCCATTTGCCACACAGCTAACGAAACAATCGCCCTTATTCCAGTTGTCGTCTCTTTAACACAATACCAAAAAATTGGGACTTGTTTACTCGCTCTCGATAACAATTTTGCGCAACTAACCATCTATTTCCGTTCCCTAAGGCCTAGAAAATAGCATATACACGCCAATATGAGTCAGTTGTTTTCGACAACGGATATACGAGCGCTAATTTTTTGGTCTTGTGTAAAGTGACGTCGATGGCGACAACTGGAATAAGGGTGAATGGGTCTTTTGCTCGTCAAATTCAATGGCCGTGCTATCTCACGTGGTGGCGATGTCAATTGGCCGCTAAGATCATGTGATTTGACGCCATTGGACTTCTTTCTTTGGGGTTATTTGAAAGAAAAGTTGTACCTCGATAAGCCAGCAACAATTCAAGAGGTAAAGGATGAGATAATGCACCACATTAACGGCAAAGAACCTCAATTATGCCTCAGCGTCACCGAAAATTTCGACTATCGGATAGAGGTGTGCCGCCGAGGTCCATACATAATTGAACCATACCATATTATCATAATAAAAAGAAACGAGAATAATTTCCTAAATAATTTGTGTCTTATTCAAAATCAACATCGGCCTTTAAAATTTAACTACCCTTTAACTAATAAAATAAGGGCAATTTAATATTTTTAAATTTATTAAATTAAACTTTTAGGAAACTTGGCAGCATTGAACTTTAAATGATACCGCCACCGCTTTTAAGATGAGTATATCTAGAAATAAGAATTATCACTCTTGCAGTTCTCTGATATACACTAGCTAAAAACGACAAACTTTTCCTTCTTTTTTTCTCGTTTTCACAAGTTAAATTATAAACGTGTCTTACACTGCAATTACACATGTAAGTGATTACTTGCAAGTTGTGTATACGTATTATAAATGAAAATTTCGATGAAATAGCCGAAATACCAGTAAGTTGCTTGAATGTTTACACAGTCAGTTGTAAGTTTACTTTTAAAACTTTTTCGAAGCGTGCACGTCTTATGAAAATAAATTGTTTATTTCAAAAATATATGAATCCAGCATTGCCGTACTGTCAAAATCATAAATTACTGAAAACAATATTTTCTGCAACAACGTTTTTGTCAAAATGCATGAAAATCATATCGATGGCCTCAAGTAGAAAGGCCCTAACTCGCATTTTTTTAAGAAATTGAGGTTTTCACTGATTCCAATATATTTCACCCAAATACACCTCGTCGTAAAAATTTATTGCAATAGTGTAAAAATTAACGTTTTTAAAAGCAGTTGAACAAACCATTTCTACATACAGTTGTAGTGTGCATTATTATGTTTCCACCTTCTCCTGTAAAGTTACAATTATTTGAGTTAGGGCCTTTCTACTTGAGACCAACGATATGTAAAAAACATAATCAATATACGTTGTTGCATAGTTTTGTTCTTTTTTAAATATTATTTTCTTATAAATACACAAAAAATCAGCAATAAATATTATTTTTATTATACGAAGTACTAAAAATTTATACAAAACTCATACTCGGTAACACTGTTTCTTCAATTGTCATTTTACTTACAGAAATTTACTTACAAGGAAATTATGTTGTAAGCTGAGTAGTAAGTACAAAAAATGTGATTGTATTAGTAAAAAAATTGTGAATGTATTGAGTTTTTCGAACTTGCACTTACATGTGTAAATGCTAAGTTAAAGCATTTTGTTCAAGCTTAAAATTTAAAATAAAAAATAGTTTAATAACTTAATTTAATTTAATTTAATTTAATTTAATTTAATTTAATTTAATTTAATTTAATTTAATTTAATTTAATTTAATTTAATTTAATTTAACTTGTTTTTTTTTAAACTTTAAAATAAAAAAAGTTTAAAGAAAGAGATTCCCTTGGAATATGTTTCGACTTATTCATTGCAGAGCTTTAGTTTAAAAACTCCGTTAGAAATGCGGAACATTTGCAGCTTTGTCTTCTTTTTGAAATTTCAATAATTTACGTCTTTTAAATAATTTTTCTTTAATTTAAAATCTAAAATAAATAATAATTGAAACAACTTATTTTTTATATCTTAATTTTTATACTTATGTATTTAATTATTTTTTTTTTAGGGAGAAGGGTAATAATTAAAGGTTTATTAAATATATATTTTTTCTCTTAAATAGTTTTTAACGTCAAGGATTGTCAATAGTAATTGTAAAAGATTTCATTTGATAAATATCGAATTTTTTTTCAGTTATAAGATTGTTTTAAAATTTTAAGGTAGCACGAAGTTTTTCAATACAGATTAGACATTTGCTTTAAAGGTTACTATTTAATTATTTATATATATATATATATATATTTATTATATATCGCACATTTATTTCAATAGTGGCATAACTCAAAAAACCAGTTTTGCAGAAAACGCGTTTTAAGTTTTCAATTTGCATACAACTCAATGGAGAAATGAAAAAAAAATCTTCTCTCAGGAGGTGATGGTACAAGCTATTTATATGAAATTTTTACACAAGATAAAATACGAAATGCCGCATCTTTCTGCATTATTAACTCAAAAAACTCATTTTTTGAGTTATGCCACTATTGAAGTAAATGTGCGATATGTATATGTACATAAAATAATAATATACATACATATTTATATATATATTTCTTTAGTTTGTGTTTTTATCTGTTAATCTTGCAACATAAAATATATATAAATGTATATTCTATATTGTAGTAATTATTTCATACATAAATTTTTTTTTGTTTTTTTTTTGTGAAAGAATATTTTTATTTTGATAACATTAATGTTGGTTTTTTTTATCTTTTTTTTTTTTTGTTAAATTATTTTTATTTTTTTTTTCTTCTTTTTTCGTAATCTGCTCAATGATATTTTTTTAAGCATAAATTTCTTAGTCTTTCATTATGTAAAAGAATTTATTTTCAACAGTTTTAATCCTTTATTTATTTTCTTTTATTCTATAGTTTTATTGAAAATCACATTTTTATTTATTTTTTACTCTTGTAAGATTTTAGTATACGTAGTTATGAATAAAATATTAATTTAAATAGTTTGCTTTCTATTGCATCTTACTTCGAGTTTTTAATTTTAAATACAGCTTTGGTGTGGTTTGTATTTTTTTTTTTTTGGAAACCTATTTCCTTTCTCAATTGCTTCTGCTTGAAGAATTCAGGGCCAGTGGGAATTAAAAAATTAAAAAGAAATTCAACTCTTAGCTTAATAAAACAAACTGATATAAATAGTGATAGTTATGCAAAGAACATAAAAAGAGATTCCCCAGAGCATAGATAAATTTTTTTTAAATTAATTAAAAAAAAAAAAACTCAATACTATGCTTGATTATTGCAGCGTTAATGTGATAAAATTAATCAAATAAAAAAATCCCGTATTTGGCGAAAGAATTTGATATTTCACTAAGACAATGCAACAGTTCACACATCTTTCATTGCGCATTAGCATTAGTTTTTGCGGAAAAAAACAATCACTCTAACCAAGGCTAAGCTTAAAAAACACTATGGGGACTCTGTAAAATTTTTTTCGAGTGGCAATAAATTGAGGATTCTGGACCATTTTTTTGCGTCGCAATAAATTGAGGACTCTGAACGGTTTTTTTAGGTCGCAAGCTATTGGGGACTCTGGACCATTCTTTTGCGTCGCAATAAATTGAGGACTCTGAACTTTTTTTTGCGTCGCAATAAATTGGGGACTCTGAACCGTTTTTTTTTAAATGCAAGAAATTGGGGATTCTGGAAAATTCTTTTGCGTCGCAATAGACTGGGGATTTTGGACCATTATTTTGCGTTGCAATAAATTGAGGACTCTGGACCATTATTTTGCATCTTTTTAAAATTTTTTTTAATAAGTCTAAAAAAAATCCCATATTTGGCGAAAAAAGTTGTTAATTATTAGTGTTTATGTGAATTGTTACAATTTAAGTTTAACATTTGTTAACGCACTAATTAGTAAAATATATTTTTTTTATTAAAAATACTTTGAAATTAGTTATTGAGGGGTTTAGCTGGGTCCAGCTTATTTCACTCAGACAATGCAACAGTTTACACATCTTTCATTGCGCTGGCCAAAATCAATGAATTAAAGCTCATAAAGCTTCGCCAGATTTCGCTCCCTCGTACTATTTTCTGTTGCCAAACTTGAAACAAAAATCCTCGATGGTGTGTCTACGTTACTAAGTATTACTTTTTTTTACTATCCTGATTTGAAGCGATTTTTTCCAATATTGTCTGGTAGCCCTATGCATAGATAAAAGTCAGCTCTTTCAATAGTCACTGTCGATTCAAACGGGGCATAAAGTGCAATACCATCCATCAACCATTAATGAGGCTAGTTTTTTAAAACAAAACATACTGCTCTTTTAGAGAGCAAAAAGTTTTAAAGAAACGAACATAAAATTGCATTTTTAAGATGGAAATGTAGCATTTTTTGTATAAAAAATTGGTAATGTTATTCGTAAAAAAGGTACAAAAACCTAAAATTCTTCAACGTTTTTTTAAATCACTGTTAAGTCCTTGTTATAGCAAAACTTTTGGTGAAAAGAGGGCAGTTTGAAGTGATTATACTGGTCTGAAGTGTTTTAGAGTAATAAATATAATTATTTTGTTTTAATTAGAGCAACTAGTTTTTTTTTAAGTTTCGCACTTGTACCCTTGTCATTCTCAGCCTGTCATAATTAATCAATTAGCAAATTTTTGCAGAATTCTTAAAATTATTTTTATTCAGAAATAATTTTTTTAATCGGGCTAAAGTTCAGTATTTTTAGTATTTCTATTACAACTTTGTACATGATGAAGTGAGCTTTGATAAAAGCTTTTATGCTTTGTGCAAGAGTTTTACTTTATTAAATAATGTCTGAAGAAAATCTCTGTAAAAAAAGAACATATATAAAGAAGAAATTGATTGTATAAAAAAAATTTTAATATAAATATTTTTTTTTTTGGAAAAAGCCAACATGTGATGAATACCCATAATGTTTGTGTTGCCATGCTCTTTGAAATGACTGATGGCATATTTGTTTTTTAATTCCGAAACGCTTTTATTACTAAATAAATATATGTATGTTTTAAAATAAATTTAATTTAATTTAAAGCATAAACTAATATAGATTGTACTTCGTATCTTAATTGTTAATATTGTTCAGCCCTCATTTCTCCTTTCACTTATTTACGTATGCAAAGTGCTTTCCTTATAAAAATCTTTAGCCACAAACTTATTCCTCAAATGTGCCAAATGTTGATAAATGTTCATTAAAACTATTAAAATGTTTGCAATTGAATATTGTTTTGAAAAATTGCATTAGATCATTGATGCCTTTAGTACAGTAAATTGTACTTGTACCTTTAAAATTTTCTTTAATAACTATTGGTGTTTTCTTTGATGCTGCTGCAGCTGATTTTATTGTATTTATTGTTTTAGTTGTTGTTATTGTAATTTGTTTAGTGGTTTCCTTGAAATGTTTTTTGGGCGTAATCGGTCAAGGAGAATTTTCCGAATCAGAGCCGCCAAACGAATGCATTGGAAATAGTGGATACCAACCGCCAATATGTTGGCCCATATTGATTTTATCCAAATTGACTTCAGTCCCTCCCAGACCTTGATTGTGTTCGAAACCGACACAGCGTTGCCAGACCATTATGACAATATTGCGACCAAAGACGTCGGCACTCTACAAAAAATAAAAACATAAGAATTGTTTTTGAAGATTTCGCTTAATGTAAAATTAAAAGAAAATTTGTTTTAATATCTTTTTAGATTTAAGATAAAAAATTTATTTTTCTCACGAAGTTTTATACGGTTGCTGAGCAAATGCAACCCTGAGATAATGCGCTGTTATTGTCAGTATAATGTTGAGAAACTATGCAGGTTGGTGAATGAAATAAAAACTTTTTCTTACCTGATATTTAATAGTTTGCTTATAGATCGGCTCAGCTGAGTGTCGAACCACACGAGTTTTCTTTTTATGACGCAAACGATCTCCATCCTTTATGTAGCATTTAACATACGTATCGGGTGGAGTTTCACAATCCACGGGCACTATTTTTCGTGCACATATTACCTTAAGTAATAATATAAAAAATAAAATAAAATATAGTTATCGCAACGCTTTCAATTCATTTAAAAGTTTTGTATTTAAATACTCAATTGTTACATAAATTTGAATTGTTTAGGCGACGCCACAATACAGCCGAACTACGCGATATTTTTAGTACAATATGTATTAAGTATATTATACAATTACTATTTGCAGTGATTCTTTTAGGATAGGATGCCATATCGAGCCATAACCGCCAAAATTGTTTATTTTGAACCTCGTTTTTTAAACGAAAATCGATTATTTACGATCGCAAACAGTGGATTTTGTTTAAAAAAAAATTAAGTTCGAAAATTATGTCGCTTAAGCTTTTTTTTGACGGTTAGGGCACGATATTTTTTGGCTAGTTGCGATCAGCGTTGCCACGACCAAAAATATTTTGTAACCACAATGAAGTAGTTAGCACGTTGACTACAAAACTGAAGATCCTGGGTTCAATCCCTGTATCCGACAGTCATCAAAATAACAACACCACGCATTTTTCTGATATGCATTAGTGTCCTTTGTATCAGTTATTGTGGGAAAAGTTCAAGTGATGAAGGCATAGTCACTGGTCACTGAACTATACCGACTCCAGCAGATGCTAATCCTAATGTAACATCAGAGCGCCCTCCTTCGTCGGTATTGTGTAGCAAAAATCATCGGCGAAGTAAAATAACCAATAGAATGGCTACTAAACACAGCTTCAAAATTAATACGCCTCAATTAACACCAGAAGGCGCTGCAACACTGCATTATTAACAAAAAAAGCGTGCAAAAAGCAGAGTTGTAAAAAAGAATGAAGCTTTCTTCTATCTCTTCCTTCACCACCTGCCTTCTATCACTATCCCTTTCCTAAAAAAGAAGGTAACACCTAGTAATAGTAGTAGGCATTAATTGCCATAGTAACCAAATGCAGAAAAAAGTAACCAAAATTTTTATGTATTTAAAATACTGTTTTATTTGTACTTCAGTTGAAAAATATACATACATACATATATTAATATATGAAATGGTATAATATAAATGGACCATTACATTTAAATTTGTGCTTCACGTATGTATGTATGTATATATAGTTTATTAACTTAATGTAGTTAATAACACATGTGATATTTTTTTGCTTGAATTATTGAATTTGCTAAATATTGTAAAATAGATTGCAAATAAAAGTGGAACAAAAAAACAAGTTTTAAAAGTATATCTTATTATAATTAACAATCAATAAAATCAATTTTGTAAAAAATACTTCAGGTAAATTATTAGAAATTTCAAAAATTGGCTTGTTTTTATGGTTAAGCAATTGTCTATAGCATTTTGTTCTCGCTTGTAGAACTAGTCAGTAGACTTCATCCCAAAGAAATTTTTGAATTTTGTTAACAAACTCCGTATGTTTATTTATAGTAAGACTCTTAATACTATATTGAGAATCACAATATGCAAACATAATAAGTTTAAAAACCTCAAACAAAAACCTTTACAAAACAAGCATCTTTATTCAACTGTGCATCTATTTTATTTATTAGAAATTCTAAACCAAAATATTTTTAGTAACAACAAAAAATATGTAATTTAATTACATTCATTATCAAAACACAAGACTGTATAGATAAAGTATTAAGCAGCAGCCGAACTGTGTGGCAGTGACATTAAATTTTACATAAAATTAATTAAATCATAAAAACATTTTTCGTTCAATCCATTTGTATGTTTTGAAACCGTGTCCCAAAATTCAACTATGTCCATATCATCGCCGCCAGCGGCGAGTGTTAGCCGACTCACAGATCGGTCGGCTTCGTTCCCTGCTTCGCTTTTAACTTTTTACATAGTGTTTGACGTTTAAAGACTTTGCAACCATGAATGCATCTGATTTTTGAAACCAGGCTTGTTATATTCAGAGACAGACATGTATTTTTTAAAAGCTATGTTGATTATCCAATGTTGTCTTTACAACGTAGTAAAAACGCTTAAATTGTGATCTTTTATCAAGATAATTAGTTATGTGCAAATTTAACATACCACATATCTACATATATGAATAAAAATGGTTATTTTTGTGTTGAAAAAAAGTAACCAAAATGGAAAAAAAGTACAAAAGTACACATTGGAAAAAAATTAACCAATTTTGGTTACAAGTAACCAAAACGGCAACGCTGGTTGCGATATATTCCATACAAATTAATGCATATAATATGTATTTAGCAGCCTCGCACATAGAGACCAAACGCAGTCATTTCACAGATTAATTTGAAAGAAATTTATGTACCGTGAAAACTGAAAGTAGAGGTTATGTACGCGTTCTATTTACTAATATGTAATAAGTACTTTTCCGCTAAAAATTTTTTGTCATTGTTTTATGTGCTTTCATTAAAAATGAGCAAAACATCACGATTCTTTACGTTCGAGTCACGCATGAGTCACGCGTGATCGTGGCTGTATTTACATATATATCATATATATATATAATGATATCATTCTATTACGTATTGCTAAAAAATCTATTTTTAAATAATTCGTATCCGAAGTCATTCACTTGAAAGCAAATTCATCAAAAGCGTGTGTGAATAAGAACATCATGAATTTTCGCTGGTTTTGTTGGTTAAGTACTGTTTATGTGTATTTTTTCCTGCTTCGGTATTTCTTATATAAAAAATTAGGGGTTCCCCCCGTCTCTCCCCTCTTATACCACCAAGATTGCATCGATACATGCAGTTTGTTCTAAGAGCTACCCATATAAAATTTGTTGTAATTGTGGAGATAAGAATTGATCATCGAAAAAAGTATTTTTGGCCCTACTATGCGTCATACCATATCACATCGCTCAATGCGATTTTACCGGTATCTAAAAGAACTCTTCTTTACAGTTTATCGCATGTTTTTTGAGTTTTAAAACATTAAGCTGGCAACACTGCTTGATATGTCTACCATTTTGACAAATTAAGAGAGTGTGTCAGTAAGACCGTAACTTTTTTTTAATATTCCACCGCTTGGCTGAAAGTTCAAGTTGAAAATTTCGGCTGATTCTTGTCCAAATTTGAACAAGCTGTTTGTTTGACAGCCATTAATGAGTTTCCTATGCTCACAAAGCATTCGTTCTTTCAGAAAAAAGTCATCAATAAAACCAAGGCTAAACTTAATAAATACTATGGCGACTCAGGACCATTTTTTGGAGTCGCAATAAATTGGGGACTCTGGATCATATTTTTGCGTTGCAATAAATTTGGGACTTTGAACCAATTTATTCTTTGTCGTAATAAATTGAGGACTCTGGACCATTTTTTTTTGCCTCGCAATAAATTGGGGCCTCTGAACGATTTTTTTGGTGTCGCAATAAATTGGCGATTCTGGAGCATTTTTTTGCGTCACAATAAATTGACGTCTTGGAAGTTAACTATTCGCCATGTTATTATTGATTTCCATCAATAATACAAAAATTGGTCGAAAATTCGATTACTCAATTGAATTTCATACGAGAAAGTTGAGATGTTCACATATCAGGGCTTCACAAAAAAGTCCGTCATAAGAGCGATTCCATAGTCTTAGAACGAAAACATTTCACGAAAGTAGTTGCGTGAAACTTTTTTTTATATGTCAATAGGATGCTTTAGAAAGCTTTAGAAACATACATATATCTTTGATTACGTTTAATTAAATTCATGCTGTTTCAATGTGAAATAACTTTGATACAATATGGTTCATCGTGTTCTTTCAGTAACAAATTCACGTTGTTTAAAATTGAAATAACTTTAATTCAACATGTTGCTTCATATTGATTTAATAGTACTGGAATGTTAAATCAATTGGAATGTTAAATCAATAAAGTTGTTTCAAAGGAAAACATTTTATTTGAAGATTACTATACATCATGTTGAATTAACATGAAACATGCATGAAGCAAAGGCATTGCTGAACAATGCTACATTAACCTTGTTTTTGGCAGATTTTAATATGAAATTTCTCTATGTGTATATTTATTTATGTATATGCCAATAACTGCTACCTTACACTGTTTCCTTTAGATAAAGTTTCATTAAAATAGTTATGAAATTTTAGATTTTTTTTTGTAAAGAAAAGTAACACACAGACAATGAATGTTGATAAAGAACCCCTGTTTTCTTTGAGAAGGAAGAGATAGAAGAAAGCTTCTACTTTGTGCACGTTTTTAATAATGCAGTGTTATGCTAGTCTTATTTGGTTATATTTTTGAACCAAACTCTTCAGTTAATTTTTTATTATAAGTACGTAGAAATATCTTTATAAAAGTTTTATCTCACTGTTGGAAAATCTTACCTCAACCTCCACAATTCCCTTGACTTTGCTAAATCCCATTTTTAGCTCACCATGACGTTCGGTTATCAAACGATAGCCCTTGGGATGAATTTGGCCTGGTCCCAGTTGCAAACCGTAACTGGTAGAAATACCACTGATGGCCGATGAAACCGTTGAAGAGATATTGCTTGTAGAGTCTGAGAGTGATGAAAGATTTTTCGTACTGCTACTTATAGAACTAGGAAACATACTTTGTTTGCGCATCATGGAAGGACTCTCGGACGAAGGCTTCATACTACTCTTGCGTTTAGTCTCAGGACTATCGTACTGCTCACTGGTGGCACTGCTCATATACATGCTGGCCTTACGCTGACGAGCGCCTACTACCATGGCTTCCGTATTAGTCATGGCATAAATACCACCTTTGCGTTGTGGACTGTCGTTGGTTTTGAGATTAAGCATACTGCCTTTGCGCAAATACTTTGGACTATCTTGAGCACCCAAATAGTATTGTCTTTCGTTTGCCTGCGACACATTGGTGGCTGATGAGGCTTGTTTTAACATTGAAAGGGCCTGCTTGGGAGTGGGTGGTGGTAAATTGCTGCCACTTCCCTTCCATTTAGGTGAGAAACGTTTGTCCTCTTCATCGGATGGCGGGCTGGTGGAATTATTACCAACACCCACTGGTAGTTGCTGGGTTGTTTGTGGTGCTTGTTGGGTCAAATCATAAATTGAGCTCTTGCGACTGTTGGGACTGCTGGGTAAGCCCACACGACTGGTACCTGTTAAGTTAAGCTCTAAATCAGTTATTTTATTTTAAAGATTAGTATGTGTATAATAAAATTTAACTTGCTATGAATATTTAACTTTTAAATCAAATATTTACAAAACTAAAATTTAATGAATCAAAGAAACGAAAGCCAAACACACAAAAAAACTACCATTCAATAACAAGTTTCAATTTAAGTGCATGAATGTAAAGGAATTAAAATGCATACATACATATATAAAATAAAATTTAATTTCAATGAATACTTACAAATCAATATTGTTCAAGCGTTCAATGAAGTTTTAAAATTATTGTTCTAATTTAAAATTGCTAACCATGCTTCTTACACAGCTCGATAGCATTGAAATAAAATAAAACTTGGTATCACTGAATATAATAAATCAGCTGTTTTGGTCACATGCAGCCTTGTAAACACTAGTTTGCGCATTCTTAGCTTTGAATCATCTTACCTAACTGGCATTAAGTGCTTCTTATTTGTAAATTTAAATAAAGCAAAGTGCATGTATGATATCACCGAAATTTTTAAATCGATGCCATCGTATCTGAAATATAGCAGGGTGAAATGTTCGTTGTTGCTTTGCTGGGCAGTTTGCATACGAAATGTCAAAATTTCCATAATTCTGGCCCATAAATCAGGCTGAATTTGACAAGAATTCTTCAAGTTATTAAAATTAAATAATTAAAAAAAAAAAAAAATTTGGCTTAAAAAGCGATACGAACTTTAGCCCGTTCAAATCACAAATATAGAAACAAATGGAGTTCGAATAATAATTAAAATTAACTAAAATTAATAGCCATGGGCCTGTGGCAAAAATTAAAAAAAAAAAATATACTTAATAGTAACAAACCAAAAATGTTTGTCTTAAGTAGAACAAAAAATAAGCAAATTAAGTAACATGTGTATAATTAGTAAAAAGAACAAAACGACAATGGTAAGACTGTTGTAAATATAGTGATGGTAAAATTGAGCTTACAATACAAAAAAGCTTTCAGCAAATTGAAATACGATGAATCAAAACAATTCACATATTCCATTTGCAATAAAATGCTAAGTATATAAAGCAGAAATCTACATCAACTGACACCACACACAGTGGACCAAACACAAAAGAACGCTGATGATGAAGGTTTAGTGGCCTTCGAAAACGGCTGGCTGTTCCGTTCAACTATGTGTTGTTAGTCAGAATATTTACAATAAACTTTGGTGTTATTTGTTCATTAATAATTATCACATGTAATTTGACTTAAAAAGCGATACGAACTTTAGCCCGTTCAAATCACAAAATAAAAAAAAAAATATTTGTTCGAACTTTTTGCTGTCGAAAACCTATCAAGAAGAATCAGTCCACTGTCTCAAGAGATTTAAGTGTGATCATTATTTTTAGAAATCCTTGAATTCGAATGCCTTTCGTCAACATTTGATGAAAATTCGATTTTCGAAAATCCGGGTGAAATCACTAGCTTGCTCTATTTGAAAGTGTGAAGTTAAAAGCTGAAAACTTTTGATATAAATTTCCTAGATAGAACGTCTATAGAACATTACAAACAGTCAATTTGTCTGGGACCTAGAAATCATACTTTTTGTCACGAACACTTCGTGTTGAGCCGTGCGTGTTCGTGTCACTAAAAAAACACGACACGCGCCCATCTCTACAGGAAACCACACCTTAATTTTTTTATTCATATTTGATGACAACATTTTTTTTTAACGAGCAACAAACATGTTTTGTGTTAATAAAATTATATTTACTTACTTTTGGATATAAAAAAGTTTATATTAAAATTTCAATATAAAAAAATATGGTGAGTGAATTTAATTAAATATTCGGCAAAGTTTTTATGCCAATAAATAATAATGCTTTAGGTTGTTTCACTTATACAAAACTGTCACCTTTTTTTTTTGTACATTAAAAAAATAATTTAATTGCTTTAAAATGTTAAAAAATAATTGCAAAATTTTAAAGGATAAAAATATTTATATTATATATATATAATATATATGGTATATACTCGTATGTATGTGTTTGGTGATGTATGTATAACATTTGTATATACAGGGTGGGCCAAAAGAAACCAAGGGGTGTAAAAGCTTAATAACTTTTTTGTTTATTAACTTTTTTTTATTTTTTCTTTCAGATTATATAATATACAAAATGGAAATTTTTTTACACTAAGTATGAAAAATTATGTCTCTTAAATGACCACCGTTTTCAGCTTCGCACTGATGGGCTCTTTTTAGAGCATTTTCCATAACATCTTTCAAAACTTGTGGCTGTAGCGTTCGAATTTCTGCAACAATGTTTGTCTTGAGTTCAAGGATTGTCTCTGGCTTGTTCACATACACTCGCTCCTTCAAAAAACCCCAAAGAAAATAGTCGGGTGCTGTCAAATCTGGCGATCGCGCTGCCCAAATAATTTCCGAATTTCGAGAAATTATTCGCTCTCCAAAAATTTGACTTAAAAGTGCCATTGTGTCTCGGGCAGTATGGGCAGTGGCTCCGTCCTGCTGAAACCACATACCAGGTCTGTTTTCAAGAGCAGGACGTAAAAAATTTTCTATCATAAACCGATACCGCTCTCCATTTACGGTTACAGCACTTCCATCTTCATTCTCGAAGAAGTAGGGCCCAATGACATTTTCAGATGTGATCCCACACCATACTGTACACCTGATGGGGTGCAATTGGCGTTGATGAATGGCTCTTGGATTTTGAGAACCCCAGAACCTACAGTTCTGCTTATTAACAAAGCCATTCAAATGAAAATGAGCTTCATCACTCATAATCAAATTTTCAATAAAGTTGATTTCATTTCTGGCCAACTCTTGAAATTTAACTGCAAAATTTAGACGTTTCCGATGATCTGCGGGTTTTAATTCTTGGACCAATTGCACCTTATATGGGTATAACTGTAAATCTTTTTTTAAAATGCGCCGTAGTGACGTACGAGACATTTCTAGCTGAGCAGAACGCCTTCTGCCAGATGTTTCTATTGCTTCGTTAACACTTTGCTGTACTCGTTCAATATTTTCAGCAGTGCGACTTGAACGTGGTCTACCGGTTCGAGGCAAATCTCTTACGCTGCCATGTTGCTGATGACGATTGACTAAGTAACGAATCATCGCTTCAGAGGGCGAAATTCTGACGTTAAAATGTCGACGATATGCTCTTTGCGTTAAAATAATTGATCTCTGGTTTAAATAATAAAATTCTATTGTTCTGGTTCTCTGTTCAGTTGTGAACCTCTCCATTATAAATTCTCCAAGTGTTGTCTATATAATCTAAAAGAAAAAATAAAAAAAAAATTAATGAACAAAAAAGTTATTAAACTTTTACACCCCTTGGTTTCTTTTGACCCACCCTGTATAACGATTTGGCCTTCTTTCTTCATCATATTTAGCAACTACAACTAACTTTGACGGAGATTATAAAATGAAAATATACTCAAATAAATGAATAACTGAAGCATAAAATAAATAGACTAAAAGATAAGTGTATTTTTTTATTCATAATATTGTGAATAGCCAAAGACCGACCATTGAATGAATGCTACAAAATTCTTATCTAAATGCTGCTGAGTTTGTGTTTTTATTTTATTGTATTTGGAAGACTTGGGAAAAATGTGTTACAAATGTTATTTCAACATTGCGCGGACATAACATATGTTATGCAATAACTGATATACTTGTATTATTCATACCTCATTGAATTCATATTGGAACTACTTGAAGCTTCTTCAGAAGCTTTAAGGCACAACTTAATGTTCCCTGACTTGCAACATCATTTAACAGTTGGTGAATTATGTATGAGACCCAAAATCTTATTTCTTTTTTCTTTGGTAAAAAGTAATCCATTTATATATTTTTTATTTCATTCCCCATTTTACACCGCAACAAATTATGATAGATTTTTTTTTTTTCAACAAACATGTTTTTGAAACTGATTTTAAGAGCCTATTTCACCCCTGTGGCTGAGTGGTAGCAATACTAGGTTGTGGATTGGATTCCCGTCATAGACCCTAAGTATTTTCCGCAGACAAGCTAATCACTGCGCGGGGTTGAATTTCTTAAAAAAACTCTATTTAAATATGAATTGGTGACATAGGCTCTAGGTTAGGTTAGGCTAGGTTAAAAAGGGTGGTGTTATAACGTACATCCATTCGGACATCCAGTTAGGTCCATTGCCATTCCCTTCTATTACCCATTAATAGTAATATTTATCCCTCATTTGTCCTAATTTGCACTATGAAAATCTTATTGCTAAGCTGATTAGTTTGTTAAAAGAGAGGAAAAGAAACTTTTTGTTCCCCTCGTCTTTCTCCCCGTCAGAAGTGACCCTATTATCCGTCATTAAGCCACTGAATTCCCATGATCAAGCCCCTGATATCCTCCAGTTTACACTTTCCGATGTCACTAATGCTCTCATGGAAACGTTTGCTCAGCCATTTAAGCCTAGGACGTTGCAACTTCGGACAGTGGTAGATAATATGTTTAATGGTTTCTGGTTCGTCTTCATCCCCGCACATTCTACAGAAATCTGGAGTGCCAGTCTCCCAAATGCTGGTTTTTGCTCACGGTTCGCAACGCCTTCCTATTAATGTCCAGTAGCAGTATAAAATCTTCCTGAGTATAGTTTTGGTCACAAAGCCCTCGAAACTCCCTACTTCGCCCTGAAGTGATGATTCTTATCTCTCTATCCAATTGCTGAGTTCACCGTAGTAATCATTTATCGGTAATTTCACCGATCTGTTACACATTACCTCATCTAACGCCGACCTTATTCTTGCCAGTTGAGGGCTCTCGTACAGTCACTAACAAGTTACGATTTGACATTGTGTCCCTTCAAAGCTTTTAGCGCTGCCTGGCTGTCGACGTATAATGTTACCTTCTAAGCTAGGCTCTAAGTTTTATTTGATCTTTATTTGATTTGATGAATATATCTATAGTTAATTATTTTAATTAAAAAAAATTGTTTTTCATTCTATTAATCTTTTACAAAATTTCGGTTTTTAGTTTTACGAATTTTGTTGTTTAATTTAATAATTAAATACAAAATAAAATTTTTTTTCTGTGTAGTCTTTTCAGTGTTTTTTTTGTGCTGCGGTCACAATAAAGAAAAACCGCATGAACAAAAATTTCCATTAAAATAAAATAAAATGCAAAAGGTAAGACAGATATAAAAATTTCTTTTATGACTATCATCATATATCACGTGAATTTTTAATATTTACTAAGTAATAATTGCTGCAAATAAGGTTGCCAGAATTCGCGATTTATCGTCAAATAGGGGAATGTCGTGGGTAAGAAGTTAGAAAATGAAGTCTTAAATTAAAGTCAAATCAACAAAATTGAGCAAAAAAAAGCAAGTTTTTACCATAAAACAAGCTCTCGAGAAAAAAATATGATTAATCTCATAATATAAGTGATAATACCAAAACCATCCATATAAATCCCAATATTATGGAATAAAAGTAAATAATAAATTCAACTGCAGCTTGTATATTCAATCCAACACCATCATAGTAGCAACCAGAGAATGACAAAAGTATCCTTTTTACAACTCTTTGAGTATGGGCCGTCAAACAACTGTGAATGCGTACAGCTAAATTAAAAAAAAAACACGCTCATATGCAAACACACGTATTAATTTTAAACGCAATAAATATCTAACAACTATGTTTATACACATTTAAAATTTATAGACTTTAATAGCTACAATCATACGCATGAGTATAAAATTACTCTGACTATTAATCGGCTATACATGTGTATATAAAGGGCTATTTTATCTACACACACAAACAGCCAAAATACATATTCCATTCCATTCTACCCACACAAATATATGTCTATGGTGGCGAATGATGAATATATACTCGGAGTATCATGCGTGTATTTTTTTGTCCAACTAAATATGCATACTCTGAGTACAAGCATACTCCAGTTATAGGTGTTATAGAGATTGAATGCGTTTGATACGCATCTGTTTTCAGTTTTTCCCATAAACGAAGTATGTTGGAATCGCCTATAGTCATAGCTGCTTGAGAGCTAATATGTGAGTGTACAAATTGTTCGCACTGCAATTAGGATTATTTACAATTATGTATTATTTTTAACCGACTTCAAAAAAAGGAGGAGGTTAACAATTCGTCTCTATTTTTTTTTAGGTGTGGATCTTCATAATTCAGTACATTTTGGACCGATTTTAAATTTTTTTTCGTTGTTTGAGAAGGTATAGATTCCCACTGGTCCCATTGCAAAAAAAGTGGGCGGGGACACTCCCACAATTTTTTTATATAATTTTGTGATATTCTACTTATTTGATTGATGCGAAACCTATAAAACACCTTCAGTTCTTGTAATTACACAATTTGAAAGTTGAAAAAATGGGCGGGCGTAGTATTTTACGCAGTTCTACTTAACCGATTTTTACGAAACTTGCCACACACCTTGAGCTCTAAAATAGACACAATCTTTGATTTAAAAAAATGGGCGGAATCACGCCCACTAAAATGTAATATTTTATTTTAAGTGGTTCTACTTTACCGATTTTTGCAAGCCTTAACATATACCCTGAGCTATGAAAAACACAATCTTGCACTTAAAAAATGGGCGGAGGCACGCCCATTAAAATTGAATTTTATATTTCACGTACTTCTTATCTTCTTCTATCAGATCTATGCATTGAAGTCGGTTTTTTTGGCAGAAAGAATTATTTGAGTAATCATTGTTATCATCAAGTGGTGATAATATTGTTCAGTGAGCTCTCTTTTTCTTCTCGCCAATACTAAAAAAATCATATGTAAGTATAGTGACACAAATGGTTTGAGCAGCTCAGAGGCACTATCAAAATGCTCATCAATCATTAGGGCAGAATTTGTACAAATCAGTTTGTGTTACACCAAAAATAATTGATGAAAAATTAAAAAAAAAATTTATTTTTTGGCATGTTTGATGTAACTTTGTTTAATGTATTTCTTGTGTTTGTTTGTTCATCAAGCACGGCCACATATCAAACATTCTGCGCTATTGACATTCATACAAAATTGATAGCACAAAATCAAACTCAAGATGAATTCTCCATATTGGTAACACGAACGTAAACTAAAAAAAATGCAGCACACATCAACGAATTTGAGATCAAGCAATTTGATAGCTGAGCTAGCAAATGAGAAACGAAGATCACAAGCTCTGTTTTATTTGGTGCTGATTTGGAATGTATAGAAAGATTTTGATACAAACTTAAACAAACTTCGCAAAACCTAATGGTAGAAAGAACTCACTTGTAATGATACCAGAAATTTATGACTTACTAAAGATCTGCATAAGATGCGACTTGAACTAAGCCTGTTTGAGAAGACTTGTCGAGGTAAAAGTAATTTCAACATTACTTCGCCAAATAAACTGATTAATTAAATATCTAACGTGGCTGAGATATTGAGGACAAACATTTTCATAAAAAAATAGTTTCCAGGCAAGCAGAGTTGCATTTTTGAGCAGCACTTTTAAAGAAAAACAGCACATTTGCACACATTTTGGGTTCTTCTATTTCATCAGATTTTCTTGCTAATAAGTTGTGCAATAATATATAGGATAGAGTATAATAGATTTTAACTTTACTATAAATATAATTTAAGCTTTCATTATAACTTAGCTCAGACTTTTTCACAAGAAATCATTTAAACGATTTTGCAGCAAATTTATCTGGCAACTACGGCCGGCAAACATTAGCAGGGAAATTGCGCAAAAAAGTATAATCGGCTTAATGCCAACCAAAATCCTATTAAGTTTATTGCAAAATAAAAATTCAATGCGTATGTTGTGAGAAAAAGGAAAGGAAAATAATACCAAAATTTATTTTGGTCTAAAGGAAATGAATATATTTTATGCACACAGTTATCTGTAAACTCATACCAAAAAAAAAAAAAAAAAAAAAAAATTCTACAAAATCATACTTAATGTTTTTAAGAAGTCATGTTTGTGAGCATGGACATGTGTATGTATGTATGGGTGTATTTGTGTGTGTGTGTAAGTACCCTGCAGGAGAACAAACTGGTGTCTAACTAGTATTTTAGTAGTACAGAAATCACCACCACTAGTTCCCAACTGTAACCCTTCCTATACTATCTTAATGCTCAAATTAGCATTGAGTGTATTTAGAAAACTACTAGTACCAATGGTACTAGTTTAGGCCTAGTTTATTATCAGTTCTTTTGTAAAGAAAAATTCTATAAAATTGGTGGTTTTATTCCTTTGTTACCCAGTGACAACGCTAGTTAAAATTAGCAATTATTTATCAAAATTCAGAAATACAAAAGGCCAATTATAATTATTTAATTATAATTATTTTTAGATTAAGCTAAAATTTTAGTAATTATATGATACCAATTTTCATACAATGCAAGAGGTCTGTTAGACAGTTAAAATTTATTTTGCCATGTGGTGCCTTGGAACTACTTCATATACTAGTACTCATCAGCACTAGTAATTTTACACAACAACTTTAACCCATTTTGCACTAGTTCTTGCTATTCTAGTAATTATAATAGTAGCTTTTAGACAATTATCGCCTATTCTCCTGCAGGGTATGAATACATGCATGTGTGTATGGATGTCTGTATACTAAATGTCCATACATGTTATATCCCATATATATATATATATATATATATATATATATATATATATATATATCATATGCAAGACTTTAGTTGTTGATATAGGTTTCGAATATATCTGGAGGCTAACTATCGCTCAATTTTGTTATTTATTAATTTATTTTTTAATTCTTCAACTTACGTTTAACACCGAACCTATCTCCAGGATAACAGGATAGCACACATCCACTAGGGGACCGTTCAAATATTATGTAATGCTCTTTGCTCTTGCAAAAGGCGATACTAAGTTGGGTGAGAGGGGGGGGGGGTGGGGTATAAAACTTCCGAAAATAGTTTTACGTAATATGTGAATGGCTCTTGGGCTATCGCCACACATTCGAGAAACTATCGACAAAAGTTTGCTTTAGCCAACATTCGAATTTTTTTTAGATTCTCAAACAAATATTGAACAATTTTTTTTTTCGAAATTTCATCGCTTTAGTGAGCATTCATTTACATCGAATATCAGGTCAAGTGGGATTTTCTAATAAATATATTTCTTTATGCGTGTGTGTACATGTATTAGTACATTTTCGGCCCACACAATATTCTATTTATAGTTGATAAAGGACGCAGATATAATTTCATAAATATGGTTATCATATGCTAAGACGAAGGCAGCCAATAAATAGGTAACCTTGAAAGTTTAAATATATGATGGTCTGCTTATAACATACATAGAAAATGAAGGTCTTATTTTTCCTTATAATTGAAACAAATGTGTATGTAGATGCTAAAGCAAAGGGAGAAATTTTCTGTCCATGCTGTGCATTGAAATTGGCAGACATTAAAGGAAAGTATTTTTTTTTTTTCATTTCATTGAGAGTAGTTGGGCAGACACCGATTACGAACAAACTCAATAGGATTTGATTAACTTTTCTGCTACTTAGGATTGTTATTTGTACTTCACATTTTATTTAAACAAAAAAAGTATTCACCCTTATTGGGAATAAAAGTTCACGTGGAAAATGTTCCCTTTCCCTAAAATTGTGATCGCCAATGTTTGCGTTGTTGTGCCAGTATATTATTTTCCAATTTTGTTTACCATTTTTTTTGTTCACGTGAACAAAACGTTTGCCTTTTATTTCCGTTAAAGACCTCACGCTTCCTGCTCGCTTTCGAATAAATTTAGGCACGAAAGTAAGTGTGTACCAGAAAATGACTAGAAGTACTAAAAAAATAAACATAAGTAAATAGTTTTAATTTTAGTAACTTCGTATATTCATAATTTTAGCGCAAACAATTCGCACGCTCACATATTTTCTCTCAAGTATCTATAACTATAGCCGGTTCCAAGATACAGGAGTAACTGTACTTCGTTTACGGGAAAAACTAAAACACGCAACAACTAAAAATAAAAATGCACATGCACATCAAGCACACTAGCTCCCTGTCATACTTATATCCGGGCTATACTTATATTCAGACTATGGATATTTATTCGGTCCAAAAAAATATACGCATGATACTCGGGATATTTTTTCATCATAATTTTTGTTTTGGTGTTATTATAGTCATTAAAGTGTTTTGAATTTGGAGGAGAAAAAGTTACAAGATATAATTTTTGGCGAAAAAAATCTGACAACCCTGCTCTCAGCTTGAATTTGTTTAATATTGTATTTTGTCCGGACAAACTTGAACTGAGTTGTCGTATAAAAAAAATATTACATAGTCATTTTGACAAATGCTTTAAAAAATAATTAATAAAAATAACACAGAATATTAGTATTTATATTATAATATGCAAAATACGCAAAGAAAATAAAGCAAAATATAAATGATCGCTGCAGTACTACCACCTTGTAAAACTAAACAATTTTCTATGCATATGGCAGCTTTGATTTTCTGGAAAACTTTTTCGCAATGAGTAAATAGTTCTGCAGAAAACTTTCAGTAAAAAAAATTTTCTCCGTACAACCTGGGTGAATCTACCATTATTGCGAAATCAATTTGCTGACAACTTTATTTCCAGAAGTAGGTACTGTTCACTTAATGCCTCTGGATTATTATTTATGGGGCTATGTCTAGCCAGTGGCTTATGCCGAGGAAACGGGGATTTTCAAGCCACCGTAGACACCATGCAGCTAGATTAATTGGAAAAAGTAGTCAAAAAGTAGACAGATCGAATGGATCACGTAACTTGTAGCCGAGGCGAACGTATGCCTCAAATAAATCAAGTAAGAGTGCTGTATGCGTCTAAACCGAATCTTATATACCCTAAAATGTATTTTGGGCTGTAGTGTAATTTATAGTGAGTGACTTACGGTATTTTCCGACAAAAGAATTTGGTTCATAGATTGTATTTCCTAAAATAATCCTTGTATTATAGCTCCATTTCTACTAAGCTAACTTATTTCATATTTTCCGGTATTTAATAAAACTTTATACTGGAAAACTGCTGTGTTTCAATCCAATTCCTCCTGCCAATATTCACATATATCGCGATATTATGTAAACTATTTATTCCCAAAGAATTTTTCGGTTTTGTTTAGCAGGAAGGAACCGTCTCAGGGAATTGGAATATGTTCATTAATTAACTTTGTAGTTATAACTATTCACTAAAAATTAAAAAGAAATCGTTGCCACCGCATGACCATCTATTTGTAACATAATTGTGCTCAGAACATAATTAAAAAAAAACAATTTTCCAACCCTGCAACACTAAAAATTCATAAAACATTGTTGCAAGTTGCCACCGTATGCTCAGAGCATAATTTTTACACAAAAAAATTAAAATTTTCTAACCCTGGTTCCGTAAAAATTAATAAGAAATCGTTGCAAGCTGTCACCATACGACCATCGATTTAAAACATAATTGTGCCCAGAGCATAATTAAAAAAAAAACAAAATCAGTTTCCAACATTGCTTCACTCAAAATTAATTAGAAATCGTTGCAAGCTGTTACCTATTTAAAATTTCCAACCTTGGAATCTTATTTTTGATTTGTTCTGAATTCAATACTATTTTTTTTTTCATTAGAAAATATAAAATAAATAAAAAGAAAAAAATTAACTTGACCTAGTTGTTTTTATATATAAAAAAAGTTTTAAATTTCCAAGCCTGGAAGCATCCTTTTAGATGTTTGTGTTCTGTTATACACAAATGTATTTATTTGAAAAATATAAAATAGAAAAAAAATATTTTAGTAGTTATTTTTATATACCAAAAAAAAAAAAAAAAAAAAAAAAACAATGAGTGTTCGAACTCACGGGCGATGTGTTAACACCTTTTTGTTACACGGTACCTGTTCGATTTCTATGAACACAGACCCACAAACCCGGAGGTAGAGTTAATATAAAGTATTTAATGAAAAAGAATAGTTTATTGAATTTAATTTTACTTTGTATAATTTATTAATGTTATGTTTTCAGCACAGTTAATATATAATATATATATATATATATATATATATATATATATATATATATATATATATATATATATATATATATATATATATATAACATATATATAATATATATATATATATAAATTTAGTAGATGCACTCAAAATGAAAAAAATTAAACAGAAGTGCTAATGATTTCATTATTTTCTTGCTTAATACTTTTTATTTATTTTATATTAAACCCACAAAAAACAAAAAGTATATAAGCTACATACGTTGCTGTCTTGCTATCTCATTTTTATATATGTACGTATAACCACGTCACTATTCTCTTTGCTATGCATAAGACAAAACCGAAGATCAACATAAAACACTTTTTTAATATTACTCCAAATTAATACTCCAAATTAAAACACTTAAATCTCGGCTCGCCGATATCGGATCGCCTTAATTTTTGGCTTAAACTCTTCGTCGAAACCCGCACTAGCTTTTTAATCCAAAAATTAATAAAATCGGCTATGAATTTCCGGAGAAAATCGCGTGTGAAAATTATATGAAAATCGCCCAATAATCACTTTCAATACCGACTGCCAAGCAACGAACAAACAAACGATGATTTACTCTTACATACCTAACACTTGCGTATGTATTGAAACTGATAGTTTACTGCCCTAGAGGCGCGCGTATAGATGTTAACACATCAAAAAAAAAAAAAAAATCAATTTCTTAACCCTGGAAGCGCCCTTTTAGATTTTTCTCACTCCTTATTATAATCTTGTTTTAAAAAAAATATATATGTGTAATAATAGTTTCATTTAGTTACTTTAATATCAAAACAAAAGTTCACATTTTCCAGCTCTGGAGCTGTGGTTTTTACTTTTCTACTTTTCTATTCTAAAACATAAAATATATTTAATTTGTAAAGAAAAAAAAAATTAATTATATGTACCTAATTATTTATATTCATCACAAAAAGTGTGAAATTTCCAACCCTGGAATCATTGTTTTAGATTTTTCTGATTTCTTACAGCAATATATTTCTTTAAGAAATGAAAGATATGTAGGTTTAATTTATTGAGAAAAAAGAAGTATTAGTTTTAGTTAGGTCATTTTTATAAAAGTAAAAAAATAAAGTTTTGCAACCCTGGAAAAGTCTTTTTAATTTTTTTTTTAATAAAGGTATTCACATCAGTTTTTTTCTTGTTGGAAAAATGGAAAAATGTAATTTTTTACAACAAACACAGGGAAAAAAATTCACCAAAAGTTGAATTTAAAAACTCAACGTTAGGTGGAATTTTGTTTCCTGTGTTTGTTGTAAAAAATTTACATTTTTCCCTCTTCCAACAAGAAAAAAACTGATGTGAATACCTTTAATATTTTTTTATTTATTTTTTATTTTTAATACCAATTTTATTCGTACTGAAACACAAAATAAGTTTATTTAAAAAAAATTGTTTTAGCTAGTTGCTTGTTATATGGCCAAATCAGTTTTAAGCTTTCCAGCTCTGAAATTGTCTACTCGATTTTGCTGATATTCAATGCCAATCTATTTTGGACCATTTCTGACCCATCAGTCTGAGACCGAAGTTTCTAGCTTTGCTGAGAGCTTCGCAAAACCGATTTCACGTACAGACAGATGGACGGACGGAGTGACGGATATCGCTTATTCGTCTTCCCTATTCATAAGGACCCAGAATATATATACCTTATGGGTCGCATATTAATATTGTAGAAATTACACAAAGAATGACAAACATAATATACCTTTATAAAAAAATACACCCAAAAAAATAAGTTTTAAAATCAATAAAAAACAATTTGATTTTAAGAACGTAACCTTTATGAAATAGAACTAAGTTTCTTTTCTGTTATGTTAAAAATTTTCACTCTTGTTTTATAAGTGAAAAATATTTAGAAATCAAAAAGGAATATTTTTTGTTTGAAAAAGACAACAACCTTGATATAAAGTTGAACATGCTCAAATTAAATGATTATGTTTTTGAGTCAAGAATAAAATATTCTTGAAGTTATAATGAAGCATTTTTATTTTAAAACTTATTATTTTTATATTAAAAATGAAGCGTTTGAATTAATAATTTAGAATTATAAAGTTAAGAATGAAAGGTCTTAAATTAATAATGAAGCATTTTTGAATTAAGAATGAAGCGTCCTAAATTAATAATGGACTGTTTTTAAATTAGGAATGAAACGTTTTAAATTAATAATATAGAATTTTCGTTTTTAAATTAAAAATATAATTTATTTTTATCTTCGACTGCAGTCCAAACCGCTAATGGAACTTGTTTTCATTTGGGTTATGACGATTTTTTTTTGTGCTCCAAGATCATACAGGGTAATGGAAATTAATATACAGTTGTTCATAATAATAAATTAATTCTCTTTTTTTAATACGACACAATTATAAAATGTTACTCGCTGAAAAATATAACTTCCTTTATTTTCAAAACTTCACATTTCTTTTTAACCCCCGACTAAAGAAAGGGGTGTTATAAGTTTGTAGTGTGTGTCTGTGTGGCTGTGTATCTGTGTATCTGTGTGTCTGTCTGTGTCCACGTACAGGCCAAACGGCTGGACCGATTTTCATTTAGTTTTTTCTGTTTGAAAGATGACTTGATCGAGAGGGTTCTGAGCTATGTTTGAATCGGTTCAGCCGTTTAGAAGATATAACATCTTTTCTGAAAAAAGTCGGGAGTTTTTAAAATTTTTAATTTCTGTTATTCATTATGACTTCAAAAATTACAATTTTTATTTTAATATGAAAACATTAACTGCTTGGCTCACGATGTCGACAAGAAATTTTCTTTCGCTTATTTATAATGAAAACAAAAACAAAATAAGAAAATTTGTTTTTGTTTTCAATATAAATAAGCCAAAGAAAATTTTGTGCCGACATCGTGAGTCAGGCAGTATTGCTTTTGAAACTTTTAAAATAAAAGCGCTTATTTTTGTTTTAAAATTGCTTCGTTATAAAAATAAGAATGTTATATGTTAATGTTATAGGAAACATTCTTCTTTTAACAATTTGTTTTTAAAATGCTACATTTTTAAAACGAAAACGGAAAATTCTTGTTTTAAGAATGCTTATTTGGTTGGTTCAGTGTACGGACGAATTGACAAACTCTTCTTTTTTTGAAGTCGATTAAAAAAAATTGATCCATAACCGATAAAATAGCTTAAGCGATACATTTTTTGGACTTCGTTTTTTTTTCTCGACCATAATCGACTATTTACGATTGCAAATGATATATTTTTAGTAAAAAATCCAGTTCGAAAATTATGTCGCTTAAGCTTTTTTGGCGGTTATGGCTCGAAATAAATTCCATAAAATAATCTACTAATTATCTATCTTTTTTTATATAATCATTTTAAGTTCTCCTGCAGCTACAAAAAAAAACACCCTTTAAATAATTTTGAGTTCTAAACACAACAAGTTCTTCCTCCTTTTAAACTCTCACAGCGTGATTGGAAAAGTACGCGAAATTTAAACTTTTAAAGCTTTTAAAACAAAATGCAAACAAAGTTTGAACAACTTTTTCATTTAACTGGTTGCTTTTAACTTGTATTATTTATTAGAAAATTCAGCGCAAAAATATTTTACGCTTTCATAATTTTATGTCTTACACAACTCATCATCACAAATTTAGGGGTCGTAGAGAGTAGGGTGAGGCCAGCTAGCGCTGTTGGTTTCAATATTTCACAATTGAATTTCAAACAATTTTTTTTTGTTGAAAGAAACAACTAAAGCAAACTTTTTTACGAAAGTAAAACTAAAACCTCATCATGCTAGAAATAGAAATTTCTTTTTTTTTATTTTATTTATTTTTAAGCATAAATTATTGACAAATGCTTGTTATAATAAATACGAGTTCATACTCAATACGGGCAAAACTTGCTCCATTCAATACAGCATGAATATTGGCCTGTTTGCGGTACGAAAGACGAAACAACGAAATAAGTGCAATTACGCTGGATTAAATTTCGAAAAAGCTGACTAAGGCATTTTCCGTTTTTTGATGATATGCGTAAATAAATGCTTCAGGGTTTATTTAAGTGAATTTATTTGTACATTGTCTTGTCAAGTTCTGTCTTGGTAACTTTGTGCTTAATATTCTAAATTATAATTTTGTTGTGAATAAGAAAAAAAAGGAAAAATTCTTGCTTAGAAAGAAAATCAATATATAGATAAATATTGTAGTTAACCAGTTAACCAAGACTTTCGTTAATGATATCGATTTCGAATATATCTCGAACACTATCGAGAGTGACACTCAAAAACGAATTGAAAAAAGTTCACCTGTCGCTCAGTTTTGTCTAAGAAAAAACATAATATTTCGAAGTTTCGCTAGCAATATCAAAAGTGAGAAAATATCGAACTAATTTCAATATCGCAAAATGGCAGCAGAAAAAGAAAATTTTAATTTTTATGTTATTTATTTTAACATAAAATAATTGAAATTTATTTGCTGGTAGTTTAGCATGTCTATATACGTATTTCATTGGCGCTTGAACCAAATCATCAGTAGACTTTAACCACAAATTTTAAACAGTTACAGTATCAGTTTCAAAGCCTACTAAGCTTATTTTTTCTTTTGTGTTTTGCAAAAGTATTATTATTTTATGGATTCTCATATAGTTTTTGAAAGTCTATGCATAAAGTAAGAGGTTTGTGACTGTTTAAAAATTGTGGTTAAAGTCTACTGATGATTTGGTTCAAGCGCCAATGAAATACGTACCAGCAAATAAATTTCAATTATTTTATGTACACTTCTGACAATATGTCAAATAATAAATTTTCTTTAAATATTTATTTTAACTTATTTATTTTATTTATTTTTTTTAATACCTTATTTAACTTACGCTGCAAGATTCCAACAATGGTACCTCCATTCTAACAGAATGTGGATGTGTGCTAGCATCCACTAGGCTATTGTGACAATTTTTTTTCTGTTCAACTATTGCACATACATGTGTAGGTATGTGTTCTTAGTCCTAGTTTACGCTATGCAAGTCTTATTGCTAAGCTGATTAGTTTGAGGGAGAAGGAGACGAGGGGAACAGAAACGTTTCTTTTCTTTTCCACTTGTCACTCTCTCTCTCTCTCCCAACAAACTAATCAGTTTAGTAATAAGATTTGCATATTGTAAACTAGGACTTATGCCTCAAACTTGGTATCTCTAGACTAACGGGCTAGCACACATCCACTCGTCTACCGTCACACATTCGAAAAACTATCGAGAGAAGTTCGAAGCTCGAAGATTTAGCGAACATTCGAATTTTTTTAGATATGCCAACGAACAGTGATGGGAAATGAGATTTGCATTTCGGTACCAAAAAAAATTTTTGGAGTACTTTTTTGATCCCGAGAGTACCAAAAACTATTTTTTTTATTTAAATTTTATTAACAAAAAATTATATAAAATTTATTACAAATAAATAAGAAAATGAACAAAAAGCATATACATATGTACATAACCAGACAGAAATTGTGATTTTGCGCAAAAAGTATGTGCCTTCACAACACTGTAAATACAAAATTACGACTCTTCCAAAAATTTTGTACCACCACAGTACTACAAACACAAAAATATGACTTTGTGTTTACAAATACCGTGTTCTTAGTAATCCTATACCACTACAACACCGTAAATACAAAAAGTTGACTTAAGTTTGAAAATTTCCATTGTGACGACCTTATAAATTTGTATTTAGAGTATTGCACCAACATTAAAAACAATGGTAAGAATGTTGTAAATATAGTGATGGTAAAATTGAGCTTACAATACAAAAAAGCTTTCAGCAAATTGAAATACGATGAATCAAAACAATTCACATATTCCATTTGCAATAAAATGCTAAGTATATAAAGCAGAAATCTACATCAACTGACACCACACACAGTGGACCAAACACAAAAGAACGCTGATGGTGAAGGTTTAGTGGCCTTCGAAAACGGCTGGCTGTTCCGTTCAACTATGTGTTGTTAGTCAGAATATTTACAACAGACTTTGGTGTTATTTGTTCATTAATAATTATCACATGTAATCTGGCTTAAAAAGCGATACGAACTTTAGCCCGTTCAAATCACAAATATTAAAAACAAGAGTTGGAGGACTGTCATTCGGCGTTACCACATTAATGTTATGGTAATATTGGTAAACAGATCTTATACTGATGTTAGTTGTACCCGCAGACCATCGTAACAACATCGTGCTGATTGTCTTTTTCTGTCTGGGTGGGTATAAATATTAAAGTTATAACAAATCATTGTTTTTAGACTTCAATAAATCTTTGGCCTGGATAAGAGACTATACTGTTGGAACATAAAGCCTGTTCCTTTGTTTTGTTTTCATGATATTTTGGTAAGAGAAAATCCTTTCGATATTTACAGAGGAGTGAGGTATGGACAAAATTCCGTAAGCTACTCTCGATTTACCAGGAAACATGTATTCGTCCAATGCGTTTTTAGTTATAGCTACGGCAGTCCAGAAACTGCATACATATATTTTCTGTTGTTAATGGCTTCAGTTCTTCCATAGTATGCTCTATATTGGTTGTTAATATGTATATTAAAAATTTAGCTTTTCGCTGGGAAACACTTTAATTAAAAGTAGTATAATTACCAAACAAAACATTTTCAGAGGGATACTTACTAAACTAAACTGTCAAAGTCCACTTTTGCTCTAAGAACTTGACAGAATATAATATAAACTTTTTACAATTTTCTTTAAACTGAAACAGTTGTTTCAACATGATTTCTGTTTACATAGAGATAAGCTTCTGTGCCACAGAAAATATCATTGCATCAAATATAATTTTCATTTATATTTAATTGTGATTGGTTGGGTACACTTTTCTAAAATGTCTTTACTAATAAAGTTTCGTGCCAGTTGTCGAAAAAGAAATTTAATTCTTCGCTAAAATATATGCATACGCGCATCTTCCGACTATATTTCTAAGCTGGCCATGAGAGTATCAAACGTGTTGCGGTAGTACTGCGGTACTGTTTCATGTCAAATAGTATCAAAAAAGTACGATCGTACCAACTTTCCCATCACTGCCAACAAATATCAAATTTCTTCGCTTTAGTGAGCATTCGTTTTTATCGAATCTCAAGGGTGCCCCTGTGGCTGAGTGGTAGCGATGCTAGCCTCTTAGGCCAGAGGTCGTGGGTTCGATTCCCACCATAGACCCTGGGTGTTTTTCGCAGACAAGCTAATCGCTTTGCGAATTGTGTTTGTGTTAAAAAAAAAAGTGGGTAAAACAAACATTTTTTTCCTTTGCCTTAAAAGTGTAAAACAAGCATATGAAATTTTTGTTCCTGCGCCTTAAAAGAGAATAAAAAAAATTAAGCAAAACATGACTTACTTGAAATTGCAAGGAATTTTAGTACTTCTTTAACTCATTTGTTTAGTCAACGCTTTAAAGAGAGCAAATATTTCTAAATTTTTTTGTTAATTCTGCAAAAAAAAAAAAATTTACAAAAAATATGATGAATATAGATAGAGGGGCGCTGGAGGTATGTTGGTGTAATTTAATTCTTTTCTATATATGTATTAATATATATGTATTAATTCTTACCGAAGATCTGAAAAATTATACTTTTTAAAACAATTCAACAACAGCAAAGAGATAACAGCCCTTGCAGTATGCCGCAGTTTCGGCAGAAATCAACTACTTATGCAGTTTTCTTTTCTAAAAAAGGTGCAAGTGCATTTTGTAACTTTTTATTAGGAAAAAAAAAATACAATTTTGCACTCGTTTGAAGCAAAGATTTACGCCATTTAGTAAGGGGTGATACCATAATTTCTAATAAACTCTCTATTTCATTAAAAACTATTTTATTGTGAATTTTCATTGAAAAGTGTAATAAATGTAAATTTATTTTTTCTCGAAAAGAAAATGGCATAAGTAATTTTCTACACATTTTGACGTTTGCGAATTATTTCTTTATATCTAATTAACTAACGAAATTAACATGAAAATATACTCTTAATACACTCCAAAAAAAGTGATTTGATTTTGTGCATTGTTACTTATCTGATTGCTACAAAACTTAGCACAGTTCTTGTGCTCTAAGAATGACACAATATAGAGATTAAAAAAGTGGGCGGGACCACGCCCTTTAAAATTAATATTTAATTTCACCTGATTGTATTTATCTGATTTTTACGAAGCTTGGCACACACTTTGAACTCTGCAACAAAATACTGCAACTTTCATTCCAAAAAGTGGGCGGGGACAGGCCCCTTAAATTTAAATATTATATATCACGTGCTTGTGCCTAAGGGTGCGAACAGAGTGAGCGCTGAAAGCCGAGCCGAGATTGTCAGTGCGATAAAACTGATTACATACAAGTCAATACAGATAAGCTTGTGTATAACACAGTAAACGCAGACAAGAGCAGTGTGAGTGCGAGTGTGAGAAAACAGTTTCAAAGCGTTTTTCAGCGCCGAAAACATTGTTTATGTTTACTTTTTAGCGTGCAGTCGTGTTTTTTAATGGTTTAAAAATACTGAAAAATGGATATCGATGAAAAATTATGAAATTCACCAAATTCATTCCTTTTTAGTGTAATTGGATTTTTTCCAAATTCTTTTGTTTTAATAATTGCATTAATCACACTTGGAGAAGCAAAATACTCTTCATCATATGAATCCATTACCGTGTACAGCAATTTTATAAACACAAATGAAAAAGAAGACTAAATGACATAAAAGCAAAACACATGGAATAAACAGAATTTCAGCGCTGATTCTCGCATTCACTGTGTTATATACAAATTTTCTTCTCGCATGAAAATAAGCGTCAATAAGCTTGGCTTGGCTCCGCTCGGCATCAGCGCTCACTCTGTTTGCAGCCTAACCGATTTTTACGAAACTTGGCACAACTTTGAGCTCCTGAAAAGACTCAACCTCGCTTTCTGAAAAGTGGGCGGAGACACAACCTAACCTAACCGATTTTTAGGAAACTTGGCCTACACCTTGAACTCTTAAAAATACTCAAACTTCTATGCAAAAAAGTGGGTGGGGATACGCCCATCAAAATTTAATATTACATTTCACGTGTTTGTGCCAAAACATGACACACACCTTGAATTCTTAAAATCACTCAATCTTGCGGGCGGGTCCACAGCCCTTAACTTTTAATTTTTTTTCTTTACGTTCTCGTACTTAACTGATTTTCGCGAAATTGGACAAAAAAAATTTGGGATTTTGCAATGACATTGTCTTGTGCTTAAGATAGTGGGCGGGTCATGTCCTTAAAATTTAATATTATATTTTACTTGTTTGTACTTAACCCATACGTACAAAATCTGGCGCACGTTTTCGACTCTGAAAGCTAAACTATGTTGTTAAGTGTTAGAAAAGTAGGTGCGGCGGCAAACCAATTAAATTTTTGTATTACATTTTATGGACTTCTATTTTATATACTTATAAAATTCTCATGAAATTTCGCCAACAGTTTAGGCTTTAGTAACGATATTATTTTGTGCTTAAAAAGTGGGCGGGACATACCTGTTAAAAAGCAATATAATTTTTGAAAAGCTTTTACATCACCAATTCTTATAAAACTTGGCACACACTTGGAGCTCTAAAGGAAACACGACCTTGCATTTACAAAATTTGGCGGGGACACTGATGTTAGTAAATGTGGGTGTTACCACGCCCCTAAAAATATAAGCTTGGCATAAACAGGTTAAACATAATTAAGATGCAGTTAAATAAAATATTTTATTATGTTTTATTACAAGGAATCTAAAGCAGATGATTCTCAAAATTATTAGTTCAGTGGAGTAATTTTTCACTAACTGGAAGGAAGTACCAACAGCACTCAATGGAAAATTAAAGTCTTATAGAACTTCCGCCTCTAGTGTGAGCAGCTTTAAAATATTTTGTAATTAAAAATCTTTTAGCTTTAAAGCGTTTTTTCGCCTTTCACAAGAAAGAATTGTTTATCTAATTTAATTTCTAATTTTTTTAATATTACCACCAGCAACTAAGAATAATTGGTTACCAATATAAACAATATTTTGCAACTAAAATTGACAGCTGTTTGTTATAATATTTCCGCAATTGGCAACGCAACTAAAGTTCGCTTGCCATTCATAATCGAAATAAAAAAGAAACGAATTTAAAAATTAAAATTTAAGCTTAAAACTTTCAGATAATTTAGGATAGCTGGCAGTTCGTCACCGGTAAAAAAAATATTATCGAGATAAAAACTCTTGTTTTTGTAATGCAAATTTTTTTTTAGGATTTTCCAATTTTATTTACTTTTCTAATCTTTTGTAAAATTTATATTAATATGGGAGAGAATAATAAAATGTGCAACAACAAAAACAGGGATGTTTAAAAAGTGCCAATTTTTTTAATTACAGTATGGCATCACTATATTTCACAGTTGATTTATTAAAGTTTTTAATTTTGTGAAGGCAAATCGACATTCCAGTTGGCAACTCTTAGTACATATAAATCTTTGCTAATTTTTGGTTATATTTACATAAATAAGTCTTTAACTAATACAATAGCAAAAAAAAAAAAAACATAAACATGCTTACCAGAAATTATAAAATATTTTGAATTCAACTGTCTACAAAATTTCAACACAATTCGAACAAACATACAGTTTTTGAAATAAGAATATTTAAAAAATAATTCTTACCATTAGTAATTTATTTCATTATTAAGTGTATTAATAACAGATAAAAGTTGTGAGTAATTTTAATTAATTTTACTGCCTTTCCAATAGTTAGTAAAGTATTTTAAAGTATGCAAATATTTTGATTAAATTTATCGCATTTACATTTTTATTTTGCATTCAAATGCATTCAAGTCAATTAAGATGGCAAAACAATATTATATATGTAAATGCATTTTGCAATCAATCTAATAGCAAAAGGTAGAGTGCCTTGTAAATGTGGTATATCTGTTAATTTTATTGTTTTGTATTTGATTTGTGATTTTTTAATTTAATTTTATTTTATTTAAAAGCGTGCATTTTTGTTAGATTTAGTTGTTTATTATTTAGGGAAATTTTTGTTATTGTTGTGGTGAATAATAACGATTATTAGCAGTCCAAGTGTAGGGTGTATCAAGGCTTTGATAGTGTGACACCAATATTGTAGCTAATAAATATATCAAAAACAAAAAAAAAATGAAAGAAACAAAATTTGAAAGAAATAAAAGTAAGAAAAGTTCAAAAAATTGCACACAGTAAATATCCATTAGCAGGAAGTGTGAGAAAGCAGAGAATGAGAGAGGAATATAAATAATCATAAGAGTTATAGAGCCAGGGAGAGAGAGAGAGAGAGAGTGAAAGAGAGAGATAGAGAGAGAGAGACGTATACAGCTGGACAAGACAATAAAATATATATCACTTCTTTTTTAAAAAAATCATAAAAACAAAAAGAGAAACCATAGATTTGATTTGTAAATTTTTTTTTTTAAATTAAACCACGATACTTACGTCGCGAACCCATTCGCTTCATGGGATGTTCAGTACCCAAGCTCATAGCACGTCCCAGTTCTCCACGTACCTCTTTTAATGATTTTAGTATTTCATCGGGATCTCTGCGTGCCACCGAAGATCGTCGTCGACCCACCAAATACGTGGTCGGAGGTGGAGCCATATCATCGTCTCGATTCTTATCAGGATCCTGAAATGATGATCGCCGAGAGCCAGGCAAAGAACGTGAAAAGTCTTTACCCAACTGATAGACTTCCACTTCCAACGTTTCCGATTGGGATGAGCCTCGCCGTGAGCCGGCTATATATGCATGATCTGGATGCAATAGGGACGTACACTCACCAATCGAATCGACATCATCCGATATGGAACGTTGCATATTGTAGTCGCGCCTCAGTAAACGTGAAACATCGCCTCCGGGACCGCAGGCAGCTATTGAGCCACGCGGTGAAACACTGGGAGATTTTGACATGCTAATACCTCTCAATCCCTTGGGATCTTCGAGGCGACACCAAATGGCGCGATCGTCAAGAAACGCCTGCTGCAATTCTACACAACATTCACCCAAAAATATGGATTCTGTGTGGGGCACCAAGTCCCACAGCTGTATCTCAATGTAACGATCCATGAGGCTTTCGGCTTTCACGTGAGCAAATGTGAGGGTAGCATTCCAAATCGGGTTTTGAGTGGGTGGACAAACTTCGGTTTGTTGAAGAGAGCCATCACCGCTAGGGAAGTAAAGAAGAGCAAGAAGGACATTAAAAAAACCTATTCCTAATATGTAAAAAATGGCTTTAAAGAGTCGGCCATTTAAAAATATACTTAAATCTTGATTTTTTTCTGAAAGTTATCCTTTAACATGAAAAAAACAAGATCAAAGTAGAATTTGCAGAATAAATATATTTTTTACTAAACGTAAATACTAATAAAAGTAACTTAAGATAAAAATTACTTATGAAAAATTAATTTTAACAAAAACTGCCCTTAAGTACTTTTTGCACAAAAAACTTTTCAATATTAGTACCTTTTAAAAACAGTACCTTTTTAAAAAAAGTACCTTATATGAAAAAACTACTTTTTATTAAAAAAAGTACCTGTTGTAAAAAAGTCCTTTTTATAAAAAAAATAACTTTTATGAGGAAAGTACCTTTATGAAATAATTACCTTGTTTGAAAAATTACTTTTTATAAAAAATACCTGTTATGAAAAAAGTACCTTTATGAAAAAAGTATCCGTTATGAAAAAGTACCTTTTATGAAAAAAGTACCTTTTATGAAAAAAATTACCTTGTACGAAAAAAGTACTTGTTGTGTAAAAAGTAACTTTTATGAAAAAAGTACCTTTTATAAGAAAAGTACCCTTTATGAAAAAATTACCTTTTATGAAAAAAGTACCCTTTATGAAAAAAGTACCCTTTATGAAACAAGTACCTTTTAAGAAGGAAGTGCCTTGTTAGAAAAAAATACCGTTTATGAAAAGGTACTTTTTATAGAAAAAGGTACTTTTTATAGAAAAAGGTACTTTTCATAGAAAAAGGTACTTTTTATAGAAAAAGGTACTTTTGATAGAAAAAGTAAATGTTATGAAATAAGTTCCTATTATGAAAAAAGTTCATATTATGAAAAAAATGCCCGTTATGAAAAAGGTATCTTTTATGAGAAAAGAGTACCTTTTATGAAAAAGCACCGTTTATGAAATAGTACCTTGTATGAAAAAATTACATTTTATGAAAAAAGTACTCGTACCTCTCTTGACTACCTTTTAAAAAAATCACCTTTTCTGAATAGTACCTTGGGTGAAAAAAGTACCTTGTGTGACAAAAGTACCTTGTGTGAAAACGGTATTTTGTGTGAAAAAATTACATTGCGTGAAGAAAGTACCCCTAATGAGAAAAGTACATTTTTTGAAAAAAGTACCTTTCATGAAATGGTACCGTTTTTGAAAAAGCACGTTTTTTGAAAAAAGTAGCTTTTATGAAAAAAATTACTTTTATGAAAAAAGTGCCTTTAATAATAAAATTACCTTTAACGAAAATAGTACTTTTTATTTAAAAAAGTACCTTTTATGAAAAAATACCTTTTAAAAAAACTACCTCTTTGAAAAATTACCTTTTATGAAAAAAGTACCTTCTATGAAAAATTACCTTTTATGAAAAAATTATCTTTTATGAAAAAAGTACTTTAAAAAAAACTACCTTTGTGAAAAAGTACCTTTTATGAGAAAAATACCTTATATGAAAAAATACCTCTTATAAAAAAGTACCTTTAATGAAAAATTGACCCCGTATAAAAAAGGACCTTTTATGAAAAGTATCTTTTGCAAAAAGTATTTTTTCCCAAAGTGCCTATTGTAAAAGTAAAGTTTTTTTTTTAAATTATCATTTATCATTAAATTATCATATCTTACCAGAAGTAATTTCTACAAATATAATATTTTACAAAAAATACTTTTTTAAAAAAAGGTTCATTTACAAAAATACTTTTTGCAAAAGTACCTTTCACAAAATTTATTTATTTTTTTTCTTAAGAAAAGTACATTTAACAAAAAGTATATTTGAAAAAAGTACTCTTTTCATGAGTACATTTTACGAAAATTGTATACATATATATTTAGTAAAGTATATTTTGGCATCACTTACCATTTAGGCAATACGCGAACTTTGGCATAAGCTTCGGGTAAGTTACCATGACCATATGCTTCATCACGAAAGGCCAAATCATCGGCTGCCATAAGGGACACGACTAATTCATTACGTTCGGCATGATACCATACTTGTATTTGTACTCGACCACTAACTTGTTTTTCGCGGGCAATTTGTTCCTGATTGTTTATAAAGGAATTTGACAGAACATATGTTTTCAAATAATAAAATCAATGAGGTGTCAAATGTCAGGGAAAAAGAGGAAGGAAAATGTAAAATATTTTAAAATTTCATAATTTGGAGTTACAATTTTAATTAAAAAAAAAAAATAATAAGATTCTACTAAATTAATTTTTATATCTACTCGTATACTCGTATATTATTGTTTTCAGTATGAGAAATTATTTGAAAATTGTTTTGTTTCTTCTATTTTTAAGGATTTATATTGCTATTATTTATAAGATTTTGTTTTGATTTTTATTGTATTGAAATTGTATGTGTGTGTGTATAAGTTTTGTAGCTGTTTATAAGTGTAGGTGAAAACTAAAATTAATAATAACAAAAATTAAAAATTTTAAAAACCCCCGACTTTTTTCAGAAAAGACGTTATATATTTTAAACTGCTGGACCGATTTTCTTCAAACATAGCTAAGAACCCTCTCGATCACGTCATCTTTCAAACAGAAAAAACTAAATGACAATCGGTCCAGCCGTTTGGCCTGTACGTGGACACGGACAGACACACAGATACACATTACAAACTTATAACACCCCTTTCTTTAGTCGGGGGTTAAAAATAAAAAAAATTTAATTGAAATCAAATTATAGCAAAATAAGTGTGTAAGAAGAAAAAATAAAATTAAAAATAAAAATCAATGAAAATATATTAAAATAAAATTCTGCGCAAATTATATTAACAATTGTAAAATGCAGTGCACAGTGGACACAAAGTTGAAATAATTTAAATATAAAATTTCACAAAACATATTTTATTTTACAATAAACATTTATAAATAAATAAAATTTTAAATACATGTTACTACAAAACAGGAAATGTAACTATTCTTAAGGACAGAAATTAAATTTTAATGCTTGAAGTATAATTAGTTACCATATTGATGTCTTATCAACCCCATATTCATAAAATTTTAAACGAATTTGAAATGTATTTCATTTCAAATTTTCTTAAAATGAATTTCAAATTCATTTTATTTTTTTTTTTATAAATATGGGGGTCAGAATTTAATATTTCTTTTACTAAAGACCATTGACAAGGCCTATGCAAAGGTCAGGTGATTGTTTTCTTTTTCATGGAGATTCATGCTGTCATGATTACGTTACGAGTATCAATATGTTTTTTTTTCACTAATATTTCTTCAGGTTGTGGTTGGCTGCTCTCTACAAACGTACAATAACTTTGCGCAAACAGTGATTATTATTTTTTTGGTGAATTGTTATACTATGTACAAAGTTGCATAGACTTTATTAATGGGTTTTGTTTTTATATTATAACTGAAAATTCTCAGTTTTTTCTCTTAAAATAAAATAAAATAATTAAGAAGATTTCGCACTTATCAGTTTTACGATTGCAAAAAAGAAGGTTTTTTATTGTTAATTAAAAGCGTAATTTATTATAAATGTTGTATCTTTTCTTTTTAATAACGACATTACATGACATGATTATGTTACCTAAAACTCTTAATAAACTTCTTTTTTATATAAATATTAAGACTTTTTGAACATCTATTAATGTCAGCTTGCTACGTGGGCACATTTGCTGTGCCATAATAACATCAGTCATGGAAACTTTTTAGAGTTTTCAACAAACAAAATTTTCCTCATAAAATCTACTGTCACCTGCGGATGACATAAAATCAATAAGAAAAAATATTTTGTTGAAAAAGCAGCGACAGAAAATAGTTCAACGTTAAATTTATTCGTACGTGTTATAGAAGAGTTATATAAAGAGTTTTACAACAAAGGCGCCTGAATAATTTTCAAAGGTGAACACATTTTGAAATGAAATGCAACACTGAAGAAAAAACATCTATATTTGTCAGTGTAAAATTTCCTGTTGTCAAAAAATGTCTCAACGTTTTGATTGATTTGACACCAGAGAAATTAGCAGCTGATTATCATCAGCTGATAATCTATTGGCCCTGTCTACTACTAATACTGGCTCTTACCTTCTTAAAGAGAGAGAAAGAGAAGGTGGAAGAAAGAGAAGGTGGAAGAAAGTTTCATGCATCTCTGCTTCCATATTTTTAGTTTAGGACAGCTTTTTTTTATCAGCTTTTCTGATGTCAACGAGGCGTTTTAAAATGTTGAAGCTGTGCTTAGTAGGCAATTTTTTACTATTTTACCACGCCGATGATGCCCTGCGGTCAGGGAGGGCGTTATAATATTACATTAGGACTAGTATCCGCGGTAGCCGGCACTATTCAGTCTGACTATGTCTTCATCATTTGAACTTTACAACAACAACTGACATAAAGGCACACTAATGCACAACAAAATAATTCGTAATGATATTTTTATGACTGTCGGAGACCAGGCTCGAATCCAGGACCTTCAGCTTTGTAGTCAACGCGCTAAATAATTCAGTCATTATTATTTATTTTATTTTATTTTATTTTACTTTGTTTTATTTTATTTTATGTTATTTTATTTTATTTTATTTTGTTTTATTTTATTTTGTTTTATTTTATTTTATGTTATTTTATTTTATTTTATTTTATTTTATTTTATTTTATTTTATTTTATTTTATTTTATTTTATTTTATTTTATTTTATTTTATTTTATTTATTTTATTTTATTTTATTTTATTTTATTTTATTTTATTTTATTTTATTTTATTTTATTTTATTTTATTTTATTTTATTTTATTTTGTTTTATTTTATTTTGTTTTATTTTATTTTATGTTATTTTATTTTATTTTATTTTATTTTATTTTATTTTATTTTATTTTATTTTATTTTATTTTATTTTATTTTATTTTATTTTATTTTATTTTATTTTATTTTATTTTATTTTATTTTATTTTATTTTATTTTATTTTATTTTATTTTATTTTATTTTATTTTATTTTATTTTATTTTATTTTATTTTATTTTATTTTATTTTATTTTATTTTATTTTATTTTATTTTATTTTATTTTATTTTATTTTATTTTATTTTATTTTATTTTATTTTATTTTATTTTATTTTATTTTATTTTATTTTATTTTATTTTATATTATTTTATTTTATTTTATTTTATTTTATTTTATTTTATTTTATTTTATTTTATTTTATTTTATTTTATTTTATTTTATTTTATTTTATTTTATTTTATTTTATTTTATTTTATTTTATTTTATTTTATTTTATTTTATTTTATTTTATTTTATTGAATTTAAATCAACTTAATTTTATTTTATTTAATTTTCTTACATAATTTATTGATTTTACTTTATTTTGTTTAATTTTGTTTTATATTATCTTACTTTATTTGACTTATTTTATTTTATTTTATTTAATATTATTTTATTTTATTTGATTTTATTTTATTCTATTTAGTTTTATTTTGTTTACTTTTCGTTTATTTTATTTTTTTTTTATTTTATAAAATAATTGAAATTTATTTGCTGGTAGTTTAGCATGTCTATATACGTATTTCATTGGCGCTTGCACCAAATCATCAGTAGACTTTAACCACAAATTTTAAACAGTCACAAACCTCTTACTTTATGCATAGACCTTCAAAAACTATATGAGAATTCATAAAATAATAATACTTTTGAAAATCACAAAAGAAAAAATAAGCTTAGTAGGCTTTGAAACTGATACAAAACCCAGCAAATAATTTATATCCAGGTGAACTCATTTTATTTTTCTACATCAAGCGCCAATGAAATACGTATATAGACATGCTAAACTACCAGCAAATAAATTTCAATTATTTTATGTACACTTCTGACAATATGTCAAATAATAAATTTTCTATTTTATTTTATTTAATTTTCTTATGTAATTTTATTTAATTTGTTACTTTATTTTATTTTGTTTTATACTATTTTACCTTATTATTTGACTTATTTAAATTTGTTTTATTTTATTTTATTTTCTTTTATTTTGTTTTATATTATTTGACTTTATTTTATATTATTTGACTTTATTTTATTTTATTTCATTTTATTTTATTTTATGTTATTTTATTTTATTTTATTTTATTTTATTTTATTTTATTTTATTTTATTTTATTTTGTTTTAGTTTATTTTATTTGCTTTTATTTTGTTTTATATTATTTGACTTTATTTTATATTATTTGACTTTATTTTATTTTATTTCATTTTATTTTATTTTATTTTATTTTATTTTATTTTATTTTATTTTATTTTATGTTATTTTATTTTATGTTATTTTATTTTATTTTATTTTACTTTATTTTGTTTTATTTTATTTTAATTTAGTTTTGCTTTATTTAATTTTATTTTATTTGACTTGATTTTATTTTATTTCATTTTATTTTATATTATCGACCAACGTGTGCATGATTAGGAAATCCAATATATATACATATGTATATGTATGTATATTTATATATTTTATATTCAAAAAAATACTAGCAAGACGGTCGCCATATCTTCACCAATAAAGTTCACTTAAGGTGGAGGTACATAGCACGCGTTACGCGGCAACGCTTTTCTGGCTTGTTAAACGTTCAACGCTACACAAATGGAAGGTTACACAACACGCTTTTGAAGCTTTTTTAGTTGTAAAATTTAAAGCCTTTGCTGGCTATTTTTTTGTCTTGCATTTACGTTGTATTTTTCTTTAAACATTTAATGCTTTTTTGTATCCATTGTTTAATAAAAAAAATCAATTTCTAATCATGTTTGTGTATGTTAGTTTATGAATATGGCAACACTAGCTGTCATTTTGTATACAACGCATGAAAGTTGAAGAATGTTCAACTTTTGGCGAGGTACGCGCGTCGCGAACTTCTCTATGTAACTTGCCTTATGAAAACACACTACTTCAACTTTTTTGACAGACGCGTGTATCGCATTAGCGCATTGAACGCGTGTTATGTACTTCCACCTTTACATTTGGGCCAGTGTGATTGATTTTATTTAATGGAAATAGAATACGAGAAATCTTTCGAGTCATTCCATAACAATTTATTGCTAATTGCAATATGGCTGTTCGTATGCTTTATCTTCAACATCAGCTTTCACGTGTCTTCTGGCCAGTGTGGTTTATGCCAGTTAATGTAAATTTCAGTACTTTATATAAATGTCTCTAATGAGAATTCTTTCAATTAATTATATAACAACTTATACCCAATTACAATATGGCTGTTTGTACGCTATACCTTTATCATCTACGTTTACGTGTCTTGAGGCCAGTGTGGGTGATACCAGCTATTGTAAATTTGTACCTTACATAAAAAATTTTCAATTGAAATATAATACGAGAATTACTTTGATTCATTGTTTAATATTGCTGAACAATTTAAACACAATTACACTCTATTAAAATATTACTGTTCGTGTCTAATCAAACAGTTTGTAAAAGCCGACAAGTCGTCATTAGCAGGGAGCTTTCCCCGTTCTCGTGATCAACCTAAACTTTCAATAAAATTATGTCGATGAAGAAATGGAATAAGGCAAATTACGTATTAATAAATAAATATATCAATAATTGAATTTGATCAATGGATCATGTTGACTCCAAGAGCTTTCGCAGATTGACTTTAATTGGTTAATAATAAAGTCACTATAGCTGTGTGACAAAGTCTAGTCAAAGAGAAAAAAAACTAGAATTGAAAAGTATATATATTTGTTTTATTCAACTTCCCCCATCAACCCGTTTTTATTGGAAATCCCTTTAGATTGATGGCTGTCGAATTAGATAAATGATTTATATAAATTGTGCCAAAAAGTTTATTTTTCAATGAAAGAAAGGAATAGAAGATTTTATTGATTAAATTGGTTTCATACAGTACGTTCCTCTCATGTACATATAACTAAAATTATATGTCAGTCAGAAAAATTTAAAATAAGAAAGAAAGTGAGTGAATTAGTAATGCAGCCTTGTTAAGTTGTGCCACACATAGCTTAACTATGGTTTCAAGTTAAGACTGATAAATTGGCATGAAGCAATAAGCAGTGAAGGCAACAATGGGTACAACAGTGGTCGCCAAACCTTTTTGCATTGAGAGTCACATTTTTTATATACAGCAACCTTACATTCAGCTAAATTACACCAAATTAAAATTCATTTTGTTCATTGTTTAAAATACTGCTCTGGAAAAGAGCTAGTTTGTACAGCCTGAAGGCCGCAAGTTGCAAATCACTGTTTTTACTAAATACAAGCTAGAGTGGCAACAAACTTTTTTAAGGAGAGCTTAACTTATATATAAAAATACTATGACTAATTATAATTTTGCGGAATGTAAATTTAAAGTTTGTGAAAAATGTGGTTCTCAAGGAAAATAGTTTGGCTACCACTGTTTAACAATTTTTGTACTTTGTTTGTTAGATTGTACTTCCGTCATCCTGGAAACTTAAATACCATGGAAACGCATAAAAATAACAAGAAAAATATTATACAGGTAGTTTTTTTTTAACAAAACGTCTTCAAAAAAATTAAATAAATGAAGTCAATTTCGAACAGATTTTTAATGCAAACCCGAATTTTACTCGTAATTACTAATATTTTTTAAATAAAATTATAAACAGTTTGGTTTCTGTAAAAAAGTACTGTATAAAAATGAATCAAAAGTAGAAAAGACGAAAAACCTGAAAAAATATATTTGGTAAAAAATACAAATTCATATCGTTATCTTAATATGGAAAGGCCCTAACTAATTATTTTTTTTTGAAATCGAGTTTTTTGTATATTTTGATAACAGAACATTTAATGTATCGAGAAATGCAAAAATCTCGATTTGAAGAAAATAATGAGTTAGGGCCTTTCTACATTAAGGTAAATATATATCTTGTTAAAAAGGCCTAAATATATTCTTTCTAAATCCGTTTATTCAAATAAAATATTTATGTGGTTTTGAAATTATGAAATATAGTCATTTAGCAAATTAGCATATACATTTAAACCATTAGCATTAGTTTTTAGCATTCTTTTATTTTTTTTAGCATTATGTCATTATGTTAATTATTTTTCGTTCTAATCACATTAATATTTGTCCTAGTTCCATTCCTGGTTATTCTTAAAATCCTGCAGCTTTTTGCTAACAAGAAAAATTTATTTTATTCGCTTAAAGATTAATTCAGTTTTGTGTAATAATTTTATTTTTGTTAAGAGAAATTTTTCCATATGTGAGCAAGTTAATGTGAAAATAAATTTTCTAACTGAAAAGCCTTTTAAAGCTTAAAAAAATTATTTAATCAGAACAGTTGCACAGCATTAACAAAGTTACTCAATTATGTTAAAAGTATGTGATGATAATTTTATATATGCAAATGAAAAAAAGAAAATAAATAAAATTAAAATTTGTTCCAAACTACAAGCTAAAGAGGGGAAAGAACTAAATACCAAATAAATATGATATATTACTCATAAACAAAATTATTCTTAAACAACATTCATACACACAGCTACAACAAGGAGTTATATAATTCTATTAAAATTATTAAAAAGCATAAAAACAAGTAAAATAATATATAAATACTGAAGCAACATTTAAATGCTGAACTTTTATGCTGCGAATAAATACTTTTTAAGTGTACTACTTTTTATTTTTTTTTCAAATACATTTAATTTGTATAATAAATTCTTTAGTAAGGAGATATTTTTGTTTTGAATTTATGCAATAGTGTATAAAACTTTTTGGAATCTTTTTGGAATGTACAAAACTTTTTGGAATCTTACCCAGCAAACACATAGATGCAAACACATAATTTTTGAATGTACAAGGTAAGAAAAATATTTACATATAATTTGAAAATACAGGTGCGGTTCAAGTACAAACTTTTATTTTATTTTAGGGGGCTTAAAGTAAAGAATAGTATAATATATTCGCTGCCTAGTACGCGCCCAATTTGAATTACAATTCGTTTTTTTTTCTAATAAATTTTTTGTTTTATTAAAATAAATTGGTCTTCTTAAAAACAAGTGGGAGTGTTTTATTCGGCTATGCCGAATATTAAATACCCTTCTTAAGTAGTAAAGTAGAAACAGTGTATTTGTATGGTTGCACAAAATACACGATGCCATGAAAAAATTTTCAAATATTTTTTTATTTATGTCAATTAAAAGCAGACGTAAAACCTGTGAGTGCAAAATTTTATGATTGCAAGTTTTTTAACCAAAAAATGGTCTCATATAAAATATATTAATTTTAATCAGCGTTTAAAAACTCTCCTGCTTCTGAAAATTCAAGTGTCGTTGTAGATGTTAACACAATAAACGAATAGTTATACAAAACGAAGAGCTTCAGATTTCGACAGGTTCGAAAAGTTTTTTGTTTGTCAGCGCGCTGTTTTTAAATAAAATCGTAGTAGAGATGTTGTTTGTTTTTTCTTTTCTTTTGATTTTGCAATTTCTTCAATTGGAAGAAATGTTGTTGTTGTCTTACTATATAAAGAAAAACACAAAAAAAACACACACAAAACACACATTCAAACAAATACACACAAACATTTCTGCTTCGTTAACTTCGTATTTATTTAAAGACCGTAGACACGAAAACATTTGGAAGGGAAACATTTAGTTCAGCAGCAATTTACGGGTGGGGAAGAGAGAATCATTTTTGTGTTCGGTACACTGTTGCCAGAAATGCAGATTTATCTGGATTTTGCAGATTTTTACCATCAAAAAAGACGAAATGCAGATTTGAAGATTCTTGGCCTAAAAACGCAGATTTTTCAACTCCAATATTAGTGAATTTTGTTACATTTTTCTTAATACTGCTACTACTTCTTGTCTCTTTTATGTGTGAAGGACTCATAGTTTAGACAGTTACAATTTTTGAACTTAGAAGACATCATTAAAGAAAAAGAAGAAGTAACTTTGGCAAGCTTCTGGAAACGAATATCCGATATAAAACGAGCTTATTCTGATTACGATTTTGCATCCCTAGGTTTATTCAAAATGTAATGTCTTTACTACATTTATTTGCAAATGTCAAAAATATTTTCAGTCAAGTGAGCTTGAATAAAACAAAGCTTCGAAGTCCTTTGGATATTTATGCAACGAATGAAATGAGTGTATAATTTTTTATATATCCGATTTCTTTTCTCATTCATTTTATATTATTTGCACATAACTATAAGGAATTTTTATTTGTTTGGTGATTATATGTTTTTCGTTTCTCCTAAAGAAAGGCGATTTTTCCACATGCAAAGCTCACTTTGCAAAAATCTAGAGTTTGTAGAAGAGAACAGAAAAGGGATCTTATTCTGCATTCCTTTTTCTTCAACAAACTTAGCTTGAAGCTTTTAAACTTAAGGTACGGTCACACTTGTCAAACATTTGCCCAAAAAAGCGTAACCACTAAATGCTAATGAAAAATATTTCAATTCAGACAAAAGTTTGTCACGTTAAAAAGTAGCCAACAATGTTGGATTCTATGACATTATCTATTATGTAGTTGTATTCGAAACTGTTTAATTTGATAAACAAGTGTCTGGATCAAATCTTTTTTCATTAGTGTTTGTTGGTTACGCTTTTTTGGGCAAATGTTTGACAAGTGTGACCGTAGCTTTAGTCTACCGTATTCAAACGTTTTGAAACCCAAAATAATTTTTATGAATATTACCTATAAAATTTGTGTACGTAATTCTTAATAATATATTGATAGACGTTCTATGAACATGTGAAATTTTTTTACCTTATTTCGAACATTTTTGGCTGATGAGTTTCTTAAGCAAAAACGAAAGGCCTATTTCTTCACACATTAAAGACTTATATTCATAAAAAATAAAATGTGATTGAAAATTAGTTTAAAAAAAAATTTTCTAAAAAATTTAAATAAAACACATTTTAAGCCGAGTTTAAATTTTAGGAATATGGGTTAATGAAAAAATATTTATATTACACATGTACATACATATTTATGTAAACTTTTTGAATAAAATATAAAAAAAATTGCTTTAAAGACTTTTTGAAGATTTTAAAAATAAAATGCAGATTTTGAAGATTTTTTCGTGAAAAATTGTTAAATTTTGCAAATTTTATCCTTAGAAATTCTGGCAACACTGTTTCGGTAATCGGCGACACGCTTTGTTTTCATATTCTTTGCTACATATACACGCATACATATACAAATATGCTTGCTTTTATGCAGTAATGTTGGAATGTCGCCGGCAACATTTTCGTCTGTGTGGACGCGAAGGAAACAACAAAAGAGAATACCAGATGTTTTTCTTCCAAATGTTCGTCCGTCTAAACTGCGACAAAGCAGCCGTCAGTCAAACCGCAAACTTTTCGAAACGTCGAGAGTTGAAGCTCTTCGGTTTGTGTAGTTATTCGTTTTTTTTTTGCGTTAACTTCAACTACGACACTTTGAAATTCAGTAGAAGAACTAATTATAAGCAACAGGTTGTGATTGGGAAGTCAAACAATGAAAAGGTCGAAGAAAAAGCACAATTTTACGACTTTTGCTATTTCTAAATTATGAAAGAGGCAGACGGACAAACGGACAGATGGACAGACGGACATCACTTATTCGACTATACTCTTCCTAAGCATCCAGAATATACACATACATATATATACATACATATATATTGTAGATTTTTATATACAAATTGCTCGAACAAAAAAATATTAATTTTAAAAGGAATAACCCTTAAGTAAAGATTCTTCTAAAATATGAAAACTTTTTAATTAATAAAGAAACATTATTGTTTGGAAGTCACAAATCTAATATTTAAAAAAAGTTATGTACCGAAAAAATTTCAATTTCCCAGCCCTGGCTTGTAATATATTAATGTTAATCGGGGAACCGCTTTTTTGATTTTTCTGATTTTCAATACCAATTGCGCTAAACCAAATTTCGACGCATTAGTGTAACATATCAGTCTGGGGGTTGCAAAAAATCCATTTCACTAGCAGTCAGCAGCAGAGACAGACGGACAAACAAACAGTCGGACATCGCTTATTCGACTATACTCTCCATAAGCATTTATGTGGTATGTATATATAAAGCAATAATAAAATTATTGCCGGCCATACACTACACAAGTTCAGTGCTCAAGTCTGGCACTGTACAGTGCGTTTGTGTAGTGTATGGGGGGGGGGGTTGTGCTATTTACGCAGTGAACTGAGTAAATATCTAAACGATTTTGATATTTGCTCAAGTTTGAAAACTGTACAGTGAACTTGTGTAGTGTATGTTGCAAACGCTCAGTTTTGTCGTGATTTTTTAAGAGTTAAAAACTAAAAATGAGCGCAGAAAAAATATTCTGGACAGAGTTCCTAGAATTATACAAAGAATCGCTTGCATTATGGCACATTAAAAGCAGTGATTATAGCAATAGAATTATGAAAATCGAAGCCTACGAAAAATTAATTAATAAACTAAAGGAAAAATAACCCGATGCAAATAGAGAAATGGCTGTTAAAAAGATTAAGACATTTAGGATTTAGGCTGTTTTTATTACCACAGCAATTAATAAACTAGAGCAGTATTTGCACATGTTGTCTTCTTCACTTATAATTAGCTTTAAAATAAAAACTGCACAGTTTACTTGTATAGTGTGTATCACAAGCTTAGTTTACGCAGTGCCAGACGTGAGCACTGAACTTGTGTAGTGTATGGCCGGCATATGATTGTAGATTTTTTTATAAAAATTTCTCGGATATAAAAATAGTAATTTTAAAGGGAATAAATAATTCTTTCTAAATTATGAAATATGTTTAATTAATAAAATAAACTATTTTTTTTTTAGTCAGGAAGTCACAAATCTACTATTTAAAACAAAAAATTATGTAACAAAAAATTTCAATTTCCCACCCCTGGCTTACAATAAATTAATATTAATGGAAGAACAAATGTTTTTGTTTTGTTGACTTTCAATACCAAATGAGGTAAGAAAATTTTGACACACTAGTACAACATACTTTTCAGGGCGGCTACGGAAATAGTATTCCACCGGCAGTCAGAGACGGACACACTGACATCGCTTCTTTGACTATGCTATCCATAAGCACTTTGAATAGATACATTTTATGGGACAGCATATGATTATTGGGGAAATTACAAATAAAATGACAAAGCTGTTTGAGATCATCAAGGCAAAAGTGGTTTAACCCACATATTTTTGGTTTATGTTCTGATGATAAATTAAAAAAAAAGTGGAGTAAGATGAATACTGAAAAGTTGCTTTGCCTACAATATAATATAATAGAGCAATTAAATAGAGCAATTAAGTAGTTAAATATATTTGAGGCTACAACATTTTAGAGCTGATAGCCTCATTTATATCCTAAAAATTTTTGGTGAAGGGTATAGAAAATAATTGTGTAAAGAGCCGCTGAATTATTCACCTCACATTAACGTTCTTTAGAATTCTTGTATTATTTTTTGGTTACTAAAAATTTCCTAAATCTCTGAATAATTCACAGTTGTTTAAATTAAATTTAAAATAAAATTTAAAAAAAATATATATTTTATGTACAGATTTTTTTTTTAAATAAAACAAATTCATTATAACATTATTCATCTATCATCCAATTTGTTTCTAATCAATTGAAATTTAAATCAATCAATATTATAAAGTTTAACAATTATGCCGCCGTGAAGCGAAGTTTTTTTTATTATTTTCAATAAAACTGTTTATGCTATTTATTAATTTTAATTTAAATTAATTTCAAATTTATAAAGTTGATAAAATTTACAAGTTTAATTTGCTTTGCATACTAATAAAGTTAAACTAACTAGTAATATATTATATTTCATATTCTCATATATTTAAGTTATAAATTTTATAAAAAATTTTCTAAATATTTATATAAATTTTCATAGCAATCAATATAACTCGTGCCAGCTGGGTTTACAATTTACATTAGAAAAAAAAGCAGTAACAAACCATTAAAAGGCAAATTATGCAACAAAAATGTGGTAGAGAAATAAATTAAGAAAATAAAAAGTATAAAAATAAAATACAATTAAAATACAAAACAAATTTTTTTAAGTGTATTTCTTTGTCAAGTGTAATGGAATTTTGCCAGGATGGGACATTAAAGTATTTATTTATTTTATTTTTTTTTAAGGAGAAGGAAATAGTTTTTTTTTGTGTAATTTTTTTTTGTGCTTATTGCAAAAGATTAAAACATTCTATAAATAGAAGTGGGAAATAAAGAAGTTTTGTTTTAGGAAGTGAAGATAACTACGAGGAGTATTTATTATATTTTAATCAGGAAATCATCTAGAATGCACTAAAAGTTTCTACATTTATATAAATACCTACTTGAGTTATTGCTGAATATAATTATTAAAGGCTTTTAATATCCTTTTTGCTGCCAGAGTAATAAGTAATGAAAATATTATAAGATTAAGTAAATAGCTTTGAACAAAAATAAAATTTTATAATTAGCCTGAAATTATAGAGCCAAGAAATATGTTTACTTGTAAAATTTTGCTAGATTAATCTAATCAATATTCATTAACAAGTTTACAATTCAATTTACATAAGTTAACCTAATTTTTTTCTGTTTAAGTTGTTTTTTAGGAAACTCAGTAAAATTTACCATTTTTTTGTTAAATTTAACAGTTATACATAGTTACAAAGCCTAAAGGCAAAATAGTAAGGAAGGTTAAACTTATACATCTTTATTGATAGTAAATTTAACAACTAAAATCTTACTGCAAATAAAACTTGTATTTGTATTTTATATGAATTAACTGTTAGTCAAGTTAATGTAACCAATTATATTTGTTAGTTATTTGTCTCTAAAAAATTTTATTTCCCTTCAGCTTATAACTGATAAGCAAATCAATTTATGTAATAAAGTTAAATATTTTCTAGAGATAAGACCATGAAGGTAAATTTAACCAATTTCAGTTGTTTATTTTACTGTTAAAAAAAATTGTTATGATTTGGTTTGGAAAAAGTGCTTTGAAATAACCAACTTTAACTGTTATATATATACTGACTTGTTGGTTTAAATCTCTCTATATTGCTCTCTCTCTCTCTCTCTCTCTCTCCCACTTTGTCTCAATTTTTCCCTTTCTCTCCCCCTCACTGTTTAACATTCGCTTATTATTTTCACAGTTAGTTTAATTGCTCAGACCAGAAAAAAAAATTAAGGAAGGTTAATCCAAACAATTTGTTGCGATTTGATTGAACAAATTGTTCTTGTTGTTTAAAGTTTAGTCATTACTGACGTGACCAGATGATTTTTGCAAAAAGTGGGACATGCTTGATCGAAGGGCGGGACTTTGAAGAATGTACAAGCAGAATTTCAAAATAAATATCTTTTAAAAAGCGGGATGTGTAATATTCTCATACACAGTTTCTTATGTACTTAGGAAATAGAGGGCTGCGTAAACAGTCTTGAACTGCAAATACGTCTTGTTTTTAGGATTCCGTACACGGTGAAAAGGAACCCTATTGTTTTCGCCACGCTGTCCGTCTGTCCATCACACGCGATTTTCTCAGGAACCGTAAGAGCTAGGGACCTGAAATTATGTAGAACATTGAAAAAACGCCAAAAATCGAAAAAATCGCTTAAACGCGAAAAAAGCGCCAAAACTAAAAAATTGCCTGAATGAAAAAAAGTCGCCAAAATGAAAAAAATTGCCACAATGAAAAAAATCGCCAATTTGAAAAAACGTCAAAAACCGTAAAAATCCATAACGCGAAAAAGGCGCTAAAATTAAAAAATCGCCTGAATGAAAAAAAAATTACCTAAATGGAAAAAAATCGCCAAATTGAAAAACGCCAAAAATCAAAAAAATCGCCAAAATGAAAAAAAAATCGCCAAAATGAAAAAACGCCAAAAACCGAAAAAATCTACGAAACGGGGGAAGAAGTGCCAAAACTAAAAAAACCGCCAAAAACCGAAAAAACGACAAAATAAAAAAACCATCAAAAGCGAAAAAACCCAAAAACGAAAAAAGCCAAAACTATTTATTATATAAGCTAAAGTTCGTATTCAATTACATATCTAGTGTCCGTACGGAACTCTTCGTGCGTGGGTCAAAGTCGCACTTCACTGAATTTATTTAAATGTATTGTCGTAGTATGTATTATACTAAACCAATAATAAATGATGTTGTTTAATAAGAGAAGCACGATGGATGTATCGATATACGTGTATATGAGTGCTTAAAAGCGATGTCGCGAAGATGTCGTTGTTCGTAACAAACTCTCAAAAGTAGTAGTGTTGATGCGTGTATCTGGTTATTTTTCATATTGTACGCTTGAGTGTGTGCGTAAGATGTAAATGGTAAGCTTTTATGTGGAGTTTTTTAAAAGCATGCGCACACAACTAATGTCAATGCATTTGTGCGTTTGTATGTGAGCAGAAAAATAAAAGATCATACACAAAACGTGTGTGTGCATGTACTCGTTCAGGCATAACGAAGTATTTTCTTCTTTACTCCTATACCTGCAATAACTGAAACAAATTTCTTGCAAACATTGTTCTTTAGCGTTTGTTTTAGAAGATTTCGCTGTAGTAAAGCATTGGAAAAATCCCTCATGCCTTAAAAGTTCTTGTAAGTGGTCTTGTGCAGGGGTTTATTAGGAAACACAGTTTACACAGTTTCTAACATTATATAATGTTAATATATATAGTAAGGCAAATTTAAAGTTTTTCGAAGAACTCCTGAACAGTCGAAATTCAAGAAATTCTGAGTATGCACGATTTTACAGGACTACTTTGACAGTAATCCATGGCCAATATTGTCCTCCCCCATTGACTACTTTCCAAAAAAGTGGGTATCCCTTAGAAAATGCTATATTGTAAACTTGGAAAAAATTGGGTCAAATTCATGCTTTTCAGAAATATATTCATGGGCATTAATAAAGAAATATCTGGTCTCCATTACTGTTTTCGTCTCGGTTAACTGATTTACTGGAAAAATCCTTTCGAAATGCATTAATAGAATACTTAAAGCTTAAGAGAGCTCTATTAATACTCTAACAGAGCTCTAAATTAATATAATTGCATAATTTTTTTTTTTGCATTTCTATCTACATGCAACTTAGCCGCAAAAATTACACTTTAACTAATTTTTTAATTAAAGTTTTTCTAACTGCTTCGCATTAGTTAGTTTAACTAATTTTATTGGTTGGTTTAATCTTAATCATAAATCCTTGTATGTATTCCTCGCTCTGAATTCTTTTAACATTATTTTTAATATATTTCTAATTTTTGATTATTATTTTTAACTGCTTCACATTAGTTAGTTTTACTAATTTTATTGGTTGTTTTAATTTTACTTATTAAAAATGGTTAGATTAACTTGTTTTCCCTGTATGTATCCCTCCTTCGCAAATATGTTGCGGCCTTTGAAATTTTTCTTAACGTTATCTATTAGCGAGACTGCCAGCCATTACTGCCATCTCTGACTTGGATTTTATAATCACAGCATTTTTGAGTGAAATTTCGATTGGCAAACGTAAAATTGTGATCTTGTAGCTGTATACCTCGAAAAAGCAGAATTTTCGAGACGTACCATTTTATGCATGAGTACTAGAGATTTTATAATCACTTTTCTCAGCTATATCAAAATTTCTTCTGTTGGTATCTGTGGCAATAAAGAAAAAGTGCTTATGTAATAATTTACTGTTTTGCAGGAGATCTTAAGCTTTCAAGTCGATTTTTAGAAATTTATTTCTTTTACATTTAAATTGGGAAATTCTCTGTTAACCTTTATTTTTTTAAGCACACATCGCTCTTCATACTATAAGCAATACATTTAAGTTAAAATATACCAAAGTATAACCTAAATTATGCTATTTATTATTCCAAATGTGATATGAAGTCTAAACTTCCTGAAAAATCAAACATATTAATTGAGATTTTGCCCAGGGGTACTTTAGATTACAGGTTACGGTAGTACCAGTAACTTAAAATTAGTTTATCTCGACTTAAGCACTTTTTCCTTTATGCCACAGATACATTATTCGGCTTCTGGAATCAGCAAAACAAAAACAAAAAAGTGGTTCGTTCCAAATGCGCTCTGAGGATGAGCAAATTTTTCTCAAACCAAAATCGCAATAATACGCGTATTCCATTTCCAAAGAATAATTTTTATTGATATGATCAAACTGAATTGCGTCGGTTACACATTTTCCATACAAATTGACACAAAAAGGCAGTCATTGAAACCAGCGTTGCCGTTGTGACACTAAAGTATCACTTTTGACCCTTTTTCGTGCTAATGACACTTTTTATGACCCTTTTTTTAATTTATCCCTTTGTATCATTTTAACAAAATGTATGCCGTAGGGCAATCAGATGCTCAAAAATTGGACAAAGCACAGTCTAGCATATCAGTAATTGGAAAAAGTGCTGTTCGTCCATTATTTTATTGTTTTAGTCGATACAAAAGCCAATAAATGGTGAAAATATTGCAAAATATATGAAACTCAAATCCCTGATTCCAAATGCAAATTATTTCTGGGAGTATCACAATTAAAAAATATGTAATTAGTGTTTTTTATGAGAATTGTTACAATTTAAGTTTAAAATTTTAAAACGCACTAATAATCCCAAATTAATATTTTACTTATTAAGTAAAATATTTTTTTATTAAAAATACATTGAAATTGATTATTGAGGGGTTTAGCTGGATCCTATGCGCATTTCACTGTTGCTAATGCAGATCATCAGGGAACCTTTACCCAAAGCTTCTTAGAACAACTAGAGTTATTATATTATAAACTTTCATTTAAACAAATGAGAAGCTCAATAACAAATAACAAAGTTGAAACAAGAACTCAATAATCAACATTTTTTTTTTATTTTCTTACTTTACCATTAATACATTGGCTGACTTTTTTTCAGCTTCAAATTGTAGTCGTAAGAGTATGTAAAAGAAAATAAATGTAAATAACAACAACAGCTATTTAAGAATAGAGTGTTGCCACACAAGTATTTTTTTGACCGGGTGCAGTCAAGTTAATAATTAGTGTTTTTTATGGGAATTGTTACAATTTATGTTTAAAATTTTTAAACGCCCTCAATAATCAATTTCAATGTATTTTTAATAAAAAAATATTTTACTTAATAAGTAAAATATTAATTTGGGATTATTAGTGCGTTTAAAAATTTTAAACTTAAAAAAATATTTATTTTAACTTACTTTCATCTTTTTATAAATAAAATTTAAATGTGATTTTTCATTACTTGCAAATCGGCAAGACCGTCTACAGGCGGTTTTCGCTATTCTTTACCTGGTGTTCGTTCCTAATGTTTTTTCACCTGTAAGTTAAAACTTACGGTTCTTTTGGCTATATCCACTTTAAAAAAATATTAGCTTCATCCGATCATTTTTACGATCTGGCCAGTTAGAAGTCTAACATTGATTTACAATTAAAGTATGTATGTATGTTAATTAATTTTATTTTAGTCTAAGGTATTTAATTAATTGTTAAAATTCGTGTTTCTTTTTTTTTTTAATTGAAAAAAATGTTATTTTTTTCTTCCAAAAAAAAAAATTTGACCCTATTTTACTATAAAATACCCTTTTATTGACCTTTTTTTTTCTTAAATACCCTTTTTATGACACTTTTTCAAAATTTTCAACGGCAACCCTGATTGTAACCAGTCGAGAGATAGAATCTATTTTAATTGGGCAGCACTTTTTCTTATGCTCTCCCATATAAGTACCCATTCTCTCAACAGTGCTACCATACTTTCAATAAATTTCACAAATTTTGTTAAAAAAATGACGCAGGAAAATAAACACAAAAGAAAATAAAAGAAAAATTAAAGAGCATTTGAGCGATTTTTCCTGAAGTCGTAGACTTTCGGCCGTACCAAAAAAAACCAGTTTGAACTTCAATTGTTCTTTTGTTAAAATTTGCATTTAAATTTTGTTTTAATGTACGCTTGAAGCCCAAATTATTTCGACTACGACTATGACGATTTTATACTAGACTAAAGAACATTGTAATATTTTTTCTTTCATCTAGTAGAAAATCGTTGTAGTCGTAGTCGAAATACGACACTCGTAATTAGGCCCATTTTTTTTTTTTTTTTGATACAGCTGTTATTGTTATTCACACACAGTGAATCAAACACAAGGACGCTGCTGCTGAAGGTGTAATGACCTTGGAAAACAGCATGTTGTTACGTTCTGCTAGTTTTTGTAATTTGAAATTTTACCTTTTTATAGCGCTTTTAGATGCAGTATATCTTTTGATGGGTATGCACTGACTCTCTCTCTCTCTCTCCCTCTCGCAAAGCGATTTCTAGAATTTTTTTTTATAATTTACCTAAAAGTTTTTCCACACACACCTTTCTTTTGATCCGAAATAAGACATTTTAATATATATTTGATATTATTTTTCTAAAAACTACAAGTATATTTATACAAGGACTTTTTTATAACATATTTTTAAAATTGGCGGGTAGTAAGTAAAAGGGACTTAATATGTACATACATTTAAAGGAATTTCAAAAGCAACATTCGTTAAAATATTTTATACATTTTAAACTTTTTGTTTCCAAATAATATAAACAATCTAATAATATGTATGTGTAAGTGGGTATTTACAAGATGTCTGAAATAAATTCATTAAGTTAAAAGAAGCAAACTGAAAGTAAAAAACAAAAAGAAAGCAACACTTTATACAAAATTTAAATTAAACTTTGAAAAACTTATTAAACAAATTTAAGAAATTTTAAAGAAAACAAAAAATTAAAAAGAAATATAAACGCCTAAGTAGATTGTACAAGAATGGGTTAAATATAGAAAAATATAGATACAATTATTTTTAATTAATTTTTCTTACTAGATAATTTTTCTTTACTCTAATTACTTAGTTTAAGAAATCATTAATATTATAACTAATAACTGTAATTGAGTGAAGGGAAGTGGAAGAGGAAATGAAAATATAATAAATTTTTACCATTTGCAGCAGGCAGGCAGGCAAGTAGATAGACAAACAGTTATATAGGCAGTTAGTTAGTGGCAGAAGTAATAGTTGTGTATTTAAGAAAGATTTATTTATAGTTAATCAATCCTTAGCAGTTTTCAATGCCATTGTTGTCAGCAAAGATTCCTGTTGGCTTAAATAAAAATTTGAATTTATACCAACACACACACACATACTCTCTGCAAATTAAAAAATTAGAAAACTTATTCTAAATTCCGAAGGCCGTTCGTTTCATAAAAGTTGACTTCAGCTTAAGTGTGTATTATTGCTAAAAATTTTCTTAAATAATTAATAATTTATGTAAACACATATTTAAAAATCAGTACGAATAAGATAAAAGTAATACATTAAAAATTTTCATTCACAATGATAGATGATCTCTTCTAGTCCCTTGAAGGAAAACCTTTTTATTGGAAACTCACAACTCGCAAATAATAAAACATACTCTATACTGGGGCCTAATTCCTGCACTCGTGATCGGAATTGCATTCGAATAGAAATTAATTTCGATGGCAAGAAATTTTCTGATGATGTCACTCGCTTAGTGTTGGAAAAAGGCAAATATATTTATATATAAATTCATTTCACAACACTGAATAAATTGTAAGCAAAAGCATATGTTTGTATATATGTGTGTATGCAAAAACACGTATATGCAGAAAAAAGAAACGAATACATAAATGTTATTTTCATTTTAATTTTATTAATAAATTAATAATAATAAATTAGTGTAAAGTTAAAGAATAGACTCTTCGATTCGATTCTTTTATTGCTTGACCAGAAGCATTTGATTTGTTATTTAGGTGCTCCCAGAGTTGGTTGATTTTTTTTATTTTCCCCGACAACTCTTGGGCAAAACATTATGTATTTGCCCAGCCAGTGTGTTTTGTTATATTTAAAGTCAACTAGATATTTTTTAATTTATATTTTTTATACGTACATTTGTGCATTCATTCATTTTTAAATAAATAAGTAAAATATTGAACATACATTTTCTATTTCTTCGTTTTTTCTATGTTAAAAATGATTTCGAATGCCTTTTTGCTTGCGAGTAAAAACACGAACGGTTGCATTCGAATGTATACACGTTATCGAATGCTGTCATTAAAAATTTCAATATGTCTTACTCGAAACCGAATGCGAAAATCCAAAAAGTTAAAAAACTCGCACATTCGAGTAATAACTCGCTCGCAATCGAATGCGGGAATTAGGCCCCTGGATGTCATTTCAACCTTGACCCAATCCCATTTATTTTAATTTTGTGAAATGCAACCTTGTTTTAAAATTCAGTGCTGCCAAGTTAAAATGACCTGAAGCAGCTGATAATGTTTTCGCCATTGAATAAAAAAAAAATACCGATTGAAATATTTTAATCTTAAAATGGAGGCCGCCGCAACAGCAATCGAAAAATTCTATTATAAAATTAACTTTGGGAAAATATTTTCATTGACCTCTGAGAGGAGAAAATAGACCATACAAACAAAAACAGCTGTTGTACAGTTTTTCAAATAAGTGTTTTAAAGAGTTGAAAAAAATTCTGCACCAAATTCACTTATTTCTACAGGAGTTATATTTTATTTTAAACAAATAGCATAATAACACTTAAATACTAAAATTCAATGGATTAACTGAAATAACAGCGAAGATAATTAAAAACAAACCGTCTCCTGTAAAGTTTTGTTTTTGTTACTTAAGCTTTTTGTGCAATAATGTCCCGATATGATGATGTCAAATTCTCCGCAAATATTGCAAAACGTCTCCATTTATTAAATGATTAAATAAATTAATGTATTGTTTGTGGCCGGTGGTGGCTGTTAGCCGGCATACAGCTGATCGGCTATGTTCTCTAGTTTGTGCTCATATGCAAAAATAATACAAGAACAAATTGAGCAATCGATCTCATTGTTGTTGTTTTGTTTTTGTTTCACTCACTTTACTCACTCACGAAACAAAACAAAATCAAAGAATTTGCTTCGTTTATTTTCGTACTTCTCTTTTTAAGTACAAAGAAATAAAAAAAAATAAATATATAGCTCGATGGCTTAATATAAAAAAGACCTAACTCGAATTTTCGATATTTTACAGGAGAAGCAAAAAACTGAATAAAAAATAAAGCATTTACATGCAGAAATAGTTTTTAAAGTTGCCATGAGCCCTTGATTTTGAACTGTAACGTAGTAAGATCTGCAAGGTGGATGCAATTATACGTTGATGCCCAGAAAACATTAAAAACACGATTTCGAAAAAAAATTGATTTAGGTCCTTTTTATATTAAGCCATCGAGCTGTAATAGTTTCGATTATTTTTGTTACAAAAATCACGTCCTAACTCCTGTAACGCGCAACAAATAGCATAGCTATAAAAATATTTCATGCTATTAAAATTTAAAATACTGAACTTAAGCCTTGATTAAGATGAGCAGCATTTTGGGGAGGCCAGCTTTACAGTGGCATATGGCTATTACGAATAGCGTGTGTTAATAAAAAAAAAAAAGAATTAATATTACGAATCAAAAGGAACTAATTTCTTCGCTTCAATATAAATAAATTAAACGCTTTTTAATTGTTTTGTTGGAAATTTGAGTTGAATAGAATTTGCTTTATTATTGTTAATATTATTATTACTATTATTTATTTACGTTTTTGTAACCTTTCCTTAAGTCAGTTAGTTCAGTTTTAATAAATATTTATTTTTACTTTTAAATCAGTTACACATTAAAGATTTCTTGTGCAGATATATAACTCTGCTATTTTATTTCTTTTTAGTTATTTACTATTTATTTACTTTAATTTTTTTTAATATTTTTTTCTTCTAATTTTACAACATTTTAAAAATGGTGGTTTAGTTGTTCTGTCACTTTAATTTTGGGGTTATTTGCATTTCATTTGCATGTTTTTTTTATATAGCTTAAGGGCAGAAATTCTATTAAGTTTATTTATCTAGATTTGAAATCTTTTAGTTTATATAAAGAAATATAATTCGTTAGTTATACTTATTTAGAGTTGTATAAATAAAGTTTTCTTTTTTTTTTAGTTTTATGTATATATTTCATTTATTTGAATACATTAGTTTTCTAAATAGATTATCTTAGTTAGTTTAACAGTCAATTATTTATATTAATTAGCTTATAGTTAAATTAAAAGAAATATATAAATATATTTGTTTGTTTGTTGTATTTTTCGAATTTATTGTAAAATAGTTTTAGTAAGTATGGTTGGGGCAGATCTTAACAAGTTTAGAATGGTGTAGAAGAGGTATTATTAAGCTCTAAATGGACAGAGAAATAAATAAAAATATCTTCAACAAATAATAATTTTGCCTCCAACAAGATTTTTTTTTAACTTACATAAGATTTATTTTATATATTAAATTAATATAGAGCCGTAACTGCTAAAAAAGCTTAACCGACGGCAGGACCCAGTTTTTTTTTGACGAAAATCGTTTATTTACGATCGTAAATGATCGATTTTGGTATAAAAAAAATAGATCGAAAATTATGTCGCTTAAGCTTTTTGACGGTTATGGCATGATATACATATACGGTCTAATTCATAAATGATTACGAGTATTAACAGTTCAATAACACATTAATAGTCAAAAATCGCTAAATGTGTATTCATAAATGATTAATAGCCTATTAGACGTTTAATAAACGTTTCATAACTCAGAGATTTTTAATGTAGCCTCCATGCTACTTTAAGCGTTTGATAAACAATTATAAATAATATTTTCTTGATTTTTTTATTCCTTATGTGAGATTTTCTGTGGTTTCTCTCTTTTATGTTTCTTGTTTATTCTTATGCATGTCTCCTTAATAATGTTCTTGGGCAAATGTATTAATTTATGTAAGTTGGTACATGTATGTATGTATGCATAATTGTACAAAAAGAAAAATACATACATAAGTATAAACATCGTTGAAAATTAAAGAAATCCCATTCATTGGCAAAAAGAAAAATAGAATTATAAACATAAGGGCATATATGTAAGTACAAGCATACGTATGTTTGTATGGTACTGCATGCTTACATATGTATGTATGTATGTACAATAACATTTTAAAATTAAAACAAAATAGTGATGCATAATCGATCGCTATAAAATGGGTATTTGCCTACCTCTGTACTCAGCCGAATATAAATGTGTTTAAATACAATTTTTTGTAACAAATAAATTTTTTTTTTGGTTTATTTGTTAATAAAAAGTGAAACGCCTACTTTTTAAGTTGTTTTTTAATAACATTATGCGTAATGATTTACTTTTTTTTTCGACTCAAACAGACTACCTAGATAACCGATTCTTCGTTGTATGCATCACTAAACATAAAATGAGAGCGAAAGTAGCATGATGTTGCCAACATAAAATTACAAAAGAAGCAAAATCGTTTAATAGTTAATTCACTGATATTAATCAGTTATGAATACAAATTTTTATTAGAGCTTAATAAAGCAAAATCTGTTTCATAAGTAATGTACAGATTAAAGCTGAAATAAGGAATTTTTATGAATTAGACCGATAATATTTACTTTGCACTTAAACCAGATATCTCCAAAGCACCAAATATGGGAAATTCTCTCTTAATAGTTCTCAATTTTACGTATAAAATTGAGTACTAATGAAAGAGCAATTCTCACTTGAGGTGTCTTGAGCAGTGATGCCAACTTTTGAGACTCAAAACGCGTAAAAATTTTTTAAAAAAGGGCTAAATTGAAAAAATATTCAAAAATAAAAAAAAAATAGTAAATTTTTTCGAAAAAGCGCGAAAAGGGGCTATTATTAAAATGTTTCTGTTAAAAATAAAAACATCAAATCAATTTTTGTAAAGTAATTTATTACAATATAAATAACTATCATGAGATCAACACATACATAAGCTTTAGAGCTTCAATATTGTACATATTTCGTTTACATTTCATATTACATATCAATAAGGTATGTACATACGTAGATTAAATAGTTAGCATATACATACATATATAATAGAAATATATATACATATGTATGTTTACATATGTAAGTAGATACATTTATGGCGTTTTCTTTTCTGAAAAAAGTGTAACATTTTTTTACTTTTTATTAAAAAAAATACAACTTAGCGTTCGTTGAAAGAAAAAATTTAAGCTCGCAAGGATTGATACAATAATTTCTAATAAAATGTATATTTCAGAAAATCATTTTATTGCGAATTTTCATTAAAAAGTGTAACAAATGTAACATTTTTTTCCAGAAAAGAAAATGCCATTAAATTTGGGAGTTATTAAATAAAATTTCGATTTCTCGCTCTTCCAAAAACATACATTATCTGTTTTAGGCTGTACTGAATAACTTTCAAGGCATAACAAATTTGAAAGAAATGAAAGATTACTCTATATTATTCTTCTTTTTTAAATTGGTAAAGCAATATCGACTTTTTAATCATTTTATTTTGCTAGATTAAAGGAAGAAAAAGTTCGCAAAAGTTTAAATGTAGCCATATCGAGCAAAAACTAAAAAGGGGCTAAAAGGGCTGAAATGAAAGATTATTGTAAAAAGTGCTAGGTTTGCGCGTTTTTTAGTTTGGGGCTAAAATTTTTTTTTCGTGTTTTAAACTGACTGAAAACGGGCTAAATCTAGCTCTAAAAGGGCTAAGTTGGGATCACTGGTCTTGAGCATGAGCAGATTTAAATATTTGCACTGCTATTCGTAAACGATTGTTAAAGTTACATCATCCTTTAATTTGGGTTTCTCATACAAAATTCATATGTTAATTTAACATTAAATTTAAAAATCCTTTATGAATAATAGTGTTAATAAATAAAAAATATTTTTGTCTCTTTTCTTAGTTACATACATACATACAAACATTTATTAAAAAAGTATCACCCATCTGACAAGAGTTACTTAAAAATCATCTTTGTATGACAGACAAGTTATTCTAAAAATAAACAGCTGTCTAAGCAACGCTTGAGCAAAACTCTTCTATACACGCTCTTGAGCGCGCTTGCAAAAGCCCTAGTCAAAAGCTTTTAATGCAAGTCACATTAAGTTTTCAACTCAATTTAAATAAGTCCATCATTTTCATATTTTTAAACCATTATTTTAAGATACAATATAATAGTATATGTATATATATTTGATATGATTTACATCTCATATGTTATAAATTTATTGTAGTATATATATAAAAAAACAAAAATAAATAATATTAATTTGTTTGTTTATATTTAAAACAAATATTAACTTTTTTACGATACTCGTACATTAATATATTCAGAAGTTTGGATTTTCTAGGTGGGGTATTTTCAACATCAAACAACAACGATTAATGGATTACTTGTATTTTTTTTTTTTGTACATAATAAATTTGTATTCTTGGTGTATATAGCATACATACATTTCTATATAAGTATATATATATTCAGGTTATCAGAGTGACAGAGATTTTGTTTTTATAAATATAAACATAAATACGAAGTAAAAGATTCGCACATTTATTACATCATATAACCAACATTTAAAATTAAAATTGACACAAAATGTAATGAAGAAGAAAAGTAGTTTGAAAAAAGATTAATTATTATCAAAAGGTAGTTGGAAATCTCTGAGATCTAGGCCAAGGAATGAGTCTCCTAACTGGCCCAAAAAATGGTCTGGCTACAAAAGTTGTTTTTCTTAAAATGCATTTTAGTTAAAAGTAAAAATAGTAAAATTTAGTAAAAGGTACCTTCTTACAATGCAATACTTTGAAAAAAGTTCTTTTTACCCTAATGAATCTTGTTGCAAAAAGTACACATTCACAAAGAAGTGATTTCACCAAAATGTACTTTCCTACCAAGAAGCATCAAAAAGTACCTTATTACGAGAGCTACGTTTTTAAACATATTTTCAAATAAACAAAACTTTTTGCAATTAGGTACATTTCCCAAAATATTTCCCGTTTTACAAAAAATACCTTTTTCCAATAAGGTACTTTTTTTGCATTACAGTACCTATTTACAGAAGAGTACAAAGATGTGACTTATTAGAAAAAGTATACTTTTAAAAATATGTAATTTTTACTAAAAAGCACCTTATTACAAAGAAATGATTTTTTTTTTAGAAAAAAAAATGTTATAGCAAAAAATTAACAGCCTTATTTGTAAAACTTAAAAAGGCGTTATAAAGGCTTTTAAAGAAAAATTTTTTGTGAAAATTGATATAACAAAACCTTTATAAAGACTTTTTAAGTTTTATAAATAAGGCTGTAACTCATTAACAAAATAAACTTTTTTCACAACAAGTACCTTTTTTACTATAAGTATCTTTCGTACAAAACTTTTTGTAAAAAAAAAATTTATTACGAAAAGTACCTCTTTTTTTTTACAAATAATACCTTTTTACAGAAAGTACATTTTTACGTATGCATATAATTATCTTATTAGAAAAAGGACAATTTCACATATAAGTAATTCTACCCAAAAATACTTTTCTACCAAAAGGTACCCAAAAGTCACCCAAAAGTACGTTTTAACAAAGAAGTATGTTTTGAAAAATTAAAAAAAAAAAAAACAAAATAAATCAAACTATATCTTATTACAAAGAGAAATAAAAAAAGTATCAAAATAAATTGTCTTGGCACAAAATTACGTTTTTTACAAAAAGTATATTTATTTTACAAAAAGTATATTTTTTTACAAAAAGTATTTTTTTTTTACAAAAAGTAGCTTTTTTGCAAAAATTTTTTACAAATTATTTTTTTTTTACATAAAGTACTTTCTTACGTAAAGTACCTTTTTTACTAAAAGTACCTTTTTACAAAAAGGCCTTTTTTTACAAAAAGTAATTTTTTACAAAAAGTAAATTTTTTATAAAAAGCAAATTTTTTACATAAAGTACATTATTTAGCTAAAAGTACATTTTTAACATAAAGTACCTTATTTAACAAAGAGTACCTTTTTACAAAAAGTACCTGTTTAAATAAAGAACCTTATTTTACTAAAAGTACCTTTATACAAAAATTACGTTTTTACAAAAAGTACCTTTTTACAAAATTTACCTTTTTACTAAACGTACTTTTTTACAAAAAGTACCTAATTGAAAGAAGTATGTACTTTTATTTTTTTTTTACAAAAACTCCGTTTTTTATAAAAAGTTAATTTTTTACATAAAGTAAATATTAAGAAATTTGTTATTCGACATATTGTCAGAAGTTTATTTTAATTTGATATTTATTTACTGGTGATTCAGCGTTGACCATATGCATTTCATTGTTGCCGTCACAAATCATCAGTAGACTTCAACCACATATTTGGAATAGTCACAAAGCTCTTATCTTATGCCCAGACTTTCAAGAACTATTTGAGAATTCACAAATAGTTCTTGAAAGTCTGGGTCTAAGATAAGAGGTTTGTGACTATTCCAAATATGTGGTTGAAGTCTACTGATGATTTGTTACAGCAACAATGAAATTCATAATAGGACTGTGGAAAGAAATTTATCAAAAATGTTTGGAAAAGCTATTAAAAACAAGTTTTAATATTATTGCTAAAACGACTATAGGAAACATATCACACCTTTTATCGTTTTGAAATTGTTGTTGTGTCTTAATCGTTTTTCATCACATATGTACCTGATTGTCTTATTACAAAAAAGTTTTTACCAACAGGTACTTTTTTTTTTTTTACCAAAAAGTACAAAAAATTACTTTAATAAAAAATAAATGGTATTTACACCAAATTACATTTTTACAGGAAAGTTCCACATCTTTAAACAAAATAGAAAGGTACAAGGAATTATTATTTTTTTTTTCAAAAAGAAGAGAATTAACATATATTTTCAAAAAATAAACTTTATAAATAACAAGAATCCAAAGAAAAGTATGTACCTTCGTACAGAAAATAATCTTTTACAATACAATAGAAAGGCATTCAACAAAAAAATTTTTTTTTTATAAAAAATTTACTAAAAGGTAAAAAAATACTTTTGAAAAACTACCCGTTTTTCCAAAAGTATTTTTTTTTTGGCATAAAAGTACCATTTTGGAAGAGAGAACCGTTAAAAAAACTAGCGTACAAAAATGTACCGTCTTATAAAAAGTGCTATTGTTAAAAAATCGCCTTTTAAAAAAGTACTTTTCAGCGGATTTTTTTTTCATAGAATTTTTGTAAAAGAAAAAGGTGTTTTTATAAAGAATTATTATATACTTTGACCTTACTAAGGAAAACGAGAAGATATCTATTGATAAAAATATGTATCTTATTATGAACAAGAAAGACTCTTTTTGAAAAATTTTATTTCAACAAACAATTTTTTCTTTTGACAAATCAATTTTAATGTAATTTTTAAGCAGAGAACTATCTCGTTTCCTTAATGTAGTAAGGACCTAACTCATTATTTTTTGAAATCGAGATTTTTGCATTTTTCAATACATTTTTTATAGAAATTTAAAAAAAAAACTCAATTTAAAAAAATAATGAGTTAGGGCCTTACTACATTAAAAAATATAATTTTTTTCTTACAAGTACTAAGGTATTCTTCTTAAAAGCCATTACTTTGTGTCAATTTTAGTCTTAAAAGTTCGTAAAATAATAAATAGTAAAAATATAATAATTTCTAATGATTTAACGATTCCTCAAATACAAACTACTTGTTAATCTTTAGTAATTGGTAAATTTTTCTTATTATTCATTAATTATCTACAAAAACGTTTCTATAAAACAAGAACATCAAAAATCTACAGAAGAAAAATATTATTTATTTGTGGCACGAAATTTTACTTTTTTGTTTAAATATTATTTCTATATTATAATTATGTCTAATTTTGTTGCTAGATAATTCGTAATTAGCAACATTAATTACAGTACAAATATTTAATTAATAAATATAATTAGTTTATTTTAATATATTTCAAGATTATATTATGCAGTTTCTGTTATTACGTTAAAGTCTAAATTATTTCATTTGAAGACCATTTGAGGATGATAGATAGCAAATCATTATTAATAAGTGAAATACCAGTGAAAGGAAATAGAGAATTTTAAGAAAATATACTCTGGCGAACTCTTCACTCTCTCTCTCTCCTCTTCACACCTCCTCTTTTAAACTGTGTAAAGTTTGTATAATTATTCAGATTCCTTGATTATCCTTTATTCCCTTTCCGTGGTGGTCTTCTTAAAGTCTTAACTTAATTGAAATATATTAATTTACTACAAATTTTGGTGCTTGGCTCTTACTGTGAGAGTAATATGGAATTTACTCGTTTTGACGAAAAAAAAAAAAATAAGCACACAACGTTAAAGGAAATAATAATTGTGTTAAGTGAACATATGCTGGATTAGATTTTAGTTAAATTTTTGTTATCTAAAGTACGTTTGTTTTTTGGAAGAATTGTTAAGGATTTAAAAAAAAATATTTTTGTTTTAAGAAAAGGAAGATAGTGAAACATAAAGTAATTTAAATATAAAAGTAACTTTTAAAGAAAAACTACAATAAAATACATTTTGAAGCAAAATTTCTTTTTGGGAAAAAGCATCTTTTAGGAAAAATTAGTTTTTTTTTAGAAAATTATAGTATGTAATAATAATAATTTAAAAGAAAAGTGACTGTTAAAGGAAAGAAATAAATATCTGTTAGAGAAAATAACCTAATTTAGGGAAAATGGACCTGAACTCAAAAGAAAAGAATAGCTATCATTGTAAGTAAAATCACCTTCATGGGATATAAATCCTTTTGTTTGAAATAGAAGCATTTTAGGACGAAGCAATCATATCTTCTTACAATACATTCTCCCGAAAGAGTAGGTCTTCAACAAAATTATGCTTTTCAAGAAAACCTAAATTATTTAGACATAAGTACTTTTTGAAATAAAACCACATTTTTATGTATTTACCCAAAAGTAACTTTTTGATGCAAAAGTATCTCTATGTAATACGAGTAATTACTTTAATCCAAAGAAGAAAAACTACCTTTGACAAAAAGAAACCTTTTTTTTTAAATTCCTTTATACCACGAAATTCCTTTTTACAAAAAAGTACCTTTCTGAAAACAATTACTTGCTACAAATCAGTTTAAGAAACACATTTGTTATTAAGAAAACACTCGTTTACAAGGAAGTAACATTAAGAAGTTTTTTTTTACAAACAAAAAAATACTTTCTTACAAAAAAAAAAATACTTTCTTACAAAAAAAAAAAAAAAAACTTTTTCAAAGTTAGTACATTTTTCCAAAACGGCGAATTTTTGTAAAACGTTAGAAAACAAATTTTTTTTTACAATATTGAAAATTTTTGTAAAAATAATCTTTAAACAAACAAGTTCCTTTTTCATACAATAACACGTTTTAGGAAAAAAGGGCTTTCCACTAAAAAAAAATCGATTTAATTAAAAGTTTTTTTTTGAACCAAATAAAGCTTTTTATAAAAAACTTACCCATTTATAAGAAAGTACATTTTTTTTAAAAAAGTATTTGTAATAAAATAGGTACTTGTTTTTTTTAAAAATTACGTTTTTAAAAAAAGTAAATTTAAGAATAAAGTAGCTTTTTTAAATAAAAGTACCTTTTTAAAAAGAAGTACATTTTTTGAGAAAAGTACCTGTTTTAAAAAAAGTACCTTTAAAAAAAGTACCCTTTAAAAAATCACCTTTTAAAAAAAATACCTTTTTAAAAAAAGTACTTTAAAAAAAGTTTGTTGTTATATTTATATTTTTTATTTGTTTGGTATATTTTTTAAAAAGTTATAATTTTTACAAAAAAGTATCTTTTTCAAAAACGTAAATTTTTACAAAAAAGTACTTTTTTTTATCAAAAGTTATGTTTTCATATAAAAGTACCTTTTTATATAACTTGTAAAAAGTTCCTTTTTATAAAAAGGTATATTATTATACAAAATAACGTTTCTATAAAAAGGTATATTTTATATGAAAAAGTACCTTTTTATAAAAAGGTAGGTATGTGTTTTTTATGGTATGTTTTTACAAAAAAGTACCTTTTTTATAAAAAGGTATATTTTTTTTTTATAAAAAAAATAACCTTTTAATAAAAAATATATTTAAATAAAAAAGTACCTTCTTCTAAAATATACCTTTTTGCCAAAAAGTACTTTTTTTGCAAAAATTATTTTTCTTAAGCATATTTTTTTTTATAAAATTTCACAAAAACGCCTTGTTTGTGTGTTAAAAATTTTACAAAAAAATTTGTTGATTTTTTTTTTACAAAAAAGTACTTTTTTTTACCATTCAAGGATAAATGTCAAACAGCTTCTGTTACAAAACGTAACTTGTTGTAATTCTTTTCAAAAAAGTACTTATTTAAACAAAGTACCCTTTTATACAAAAATTGAAAAAAAAATTCAATTCTTACAAAAAATATTATTTCCAAATAAGTAAATTATTACAAAATACATACTGATTTACAAAAAAGTACATATTTAAAGGAAGTAGAATTGGCGAAAAAGTACGGTCTTACAATAAATTTTCTTATATATTAAAAGTACTTAAAAGGTACTTCCTCAGAAGAGGTACCTTTTAATGTTTCGTTTGTACCATAAGTACTTGTTGTATTACGGTTATTATTTTAAGATATAAAAAATGTGTGTTTTTTAAGTTCATAATTGGGAATTTTTTGTTGAAAAATGAAAATGACATTTTAAAAGAAGTACTTTTTAAGAAATAGAAGGATTTTTTTCGGGAGTACTTTTTTGGAAAAAAATAGAAAGCAGTACATTTTTAAGAAGTAAAATTTAGTTAAAAAAAGAAATTCTTTTGCAGGAAAAGCATTTCTGCTGGTAAAGGTATTTGTTTGGTAAGTTTTTTTTTCAGATAGACTGCTTAAAGGAACATCTTTTTAAATAAGTGTTACAAAATATTTCTTTCAAATGAGCTCTTATTTCTTAAATTAAAAAAAGCATACTTTGCCTCTTAATTAAGATGCAATAAAAGCTATAGGAAAAGTGAACAAGTGGAAGCAGTTCTAAAACATTTTATTGGCACAAGTGAAAAGTTTGTCTAAAAATTACTCTGTTTTCCAAATTTTAAATTCCATTAGACATAAAACTTTTCTCAGAGACTCATTTCTATTTTGTTTAATTTTACAAAATAAAAAGTTTTTTTCTGGTGTTTTTTTATAATTTTTTTTTCTTTTAGCTGTAACATTTAGTGGATTATGTGTACTAGTAATGAAAAATTTCTAATACTACAACATCGATTAAGTAATAGTAATTAAATTAAAAATAAATATTTGTTCAATTCCCAACCAATTGTATGAGTTGCTTGTTGCTTGTTGCTTGTTGTTGAGCATATTAAAAATTGTCTGGAACAACAACTTATACAATAGGCTAGACTTGGGTCGAACTCGTTCACTAGTTCAGTTTTGCCACAAACCAATGATCAAACCCATTTAAGTTACATGGGTTTGATCATTGGTTTGTGGCAAAAATGAACTAGTGAACGAGTTCGACCCAAGTCTACAATAGGCTATGATTATTATATATAAAAAAAAAGAAAGTTTAAATAATGAGATCTAAATTAAGAAAACTTTTCTTAAGTTGGATGATGAGCAGCGCACGAAAATAAATAAAACGAAACGTTTGTTTTCGCTTTGTCCAACTGGTTTGAATTCGTTCAGTCGGCAGTTTTAGACATAAACCTTTGATCGAAACCATCTAAATTATTTGGGTTTGATCATAGGTGTGTGTCTAAAACCACAGACTGAATAATGATAGGAACACAATTGGGACGAACGACGAATTTCGTCCACGTCGATGCATTCGTCGATAAGAATTCGTTGACGTGGCCGAAATTCGTCGTTCGTCCCAATTGTGTTCCTAGCATAAATCTATCTCAGAGTTCGTCACGCACGACGAATTTCGTTCTACGGCGGTGTTGTCTTCATTTTCATATGAACAAATGTGTTTTATTTTTTATGACGAAAGTTCGCAACGAAAAATTCGTCATTCGATTGACTGAATGAGTTCGACCACAGTACAAGACTATGATTAATTCGACTCAAGTCTACCATTTAAATATAATGGATTTGATCATCAGGTCCAACTCTTTCACTAGTTAATTTTTGACAAAACTTGGGTCGAACTCATTTAGTCGGCCGATCTTGACACAAGCTTATGATCAAATTCATACGATTTAAATGGATTTGATCATATGTTTGTGTCAAAAACGAGCTACTTAAAGAGTTCGATACAAGTCTAGATCATATGTTTGTATTAAAAAAAAAAAAAAAAAAAAAAAAAAACAACTGAATGAGTTTCACCTAATTCCAAAGTCCATTAAGTTTATCTTAGGCATAAACCTATGATGAGACACAATTAAACTTGGGTCGAACTCGTTCACTAGTTCATTTTTGCCACAAACCAATGATCGAACCCATGTAATTTAAATGGGTTTGATCATTGGTTTGTGGCAAAACTGAACTACTGAACGAGTCCGACCCAAGTCTAGACACAATTAATTTTAGTGTGTTTGATAATTGGTTTATGCGAAAACTTAATTATTTCAGTCGGTTATTTTAGACACAAACCTATTATCAACCCTATTTTAATTACATGGGTTTTGATCACTGGTTTGTGACAAAAATGAAAAAGTGAATGAGTTCGACCCAAGTCTAGTATCCAACAGTTCATTTTGAACTAGTTTGAGATAGAGTTGGGTCGAACTCGTTCAATAGTTCAGTTTTGCCACAAACCAATGATCAAACCCATTTAAATTACATGGGTTTGATCATCGGTTTATGGTAAAAATGAACTAGTGAACGAGTTCGACCCAAGTCTAGTTTGAGAGCGTTTGAATCAAAAGTTGCTTCAAACCCATTTAATTTCCATTGATGTTTTTGACCGGACTTGTGTCCAACTGAACGAACTAGTTCAAAAAGAACTATTGGACACAAATCCATCTAGAATCTAGATCCAAGTGATGCGTTCGTCAGTATGAGGCTTTTTTTTTTATCAATGTTTAGTTTTCTTATGCATTATTAAAGGTGACGAAACAACATTTTGTATACGATCAAATTAAAAAAAATGGGTTTTGCCTTTCTCATAATATTAACGGCCTGGCCCACGATGTCGACAAAAAATTTTCTATCGCTTACTGGAAATCAAAACTGTTTTTGTTTTCAATAAAGTTTTAATATGTTAAATATGTTAAAAAACAATTTTCACTTCAATCATCAGCATTCTACAAACGATTTAAAAATCTTAAGAAACGTTTTCTTAATCGTGAATAATAACAAAAAAAAATTAAATATAAATAAAATATCAAATTAACAATTATATATTCTGCACATACTTAATATTCTATAATGTATATTAATTTAAATTAATTTGTTTTCTCATTTTAATTATAATCAAATGTCTACATACAATTAACATTACTATATAAAAATCATGAAGAAGAAAAGTCAGAGTTATAGAAATTTAATGATAAATGAGGAAAAAGCTTAAAAAATATTACAAACGAAATAAAATATAAAATTTATGTTAGTGTTGCTATTTAAATGTATTGAAAGAAATAAATAAAATATTTGAACTAAGCAGTTACTGTTAATTTTTTTTTCAAAGTATAAGTTAAGGTGTTAATAATTGGCAAGAAAACAAGCATACTTTTGGGCAAGGCCCAAAGGAAACAGAATAAAGCTTTATGTGTTTATATAAATTTTTTTTTAAAATAAATTTCTGTAGAAAAGTGTGTTAATGGAAAGAAAGAAAATTTGTTTTAACTACTTTTTAATTTGATAAATTTTCACACAATTTTTGTTTCTTTTTCTCAGTTCATTTACACGTTCATTCTCATTTAATATACTTGTTTGTTTGTTTGTTTTTTAAACTAAATATATAGTTGTTTGTTTGTTTTAAATAATGATTAAATATATAAAATACGAATTTTTATTTATACCGGAGTTTTTGGTAGTTTCCGTCGTGTCGGCGAAGCCGGTGATTTGTCTGTAGTAGTTTCGGGGTCTAGATTTTCATTTAATTAATTTTTTTTTGTTAAAATCAAATATAGACATTGTTGTTGTAGTTGGTTTGTTGTTGATAGTGACAATATGTTTGATTTTGGTTTTTTTTTTTGGTTTTTGTAGCATGGGAAGAATATTAACGAAAATTTTTTGAAAAACAAAAATTGAAATGAAATCATTAAGAAGAAAAGGAAAAAAACACATAAAAAATTGATAAATTTCAAATGAATTTTTCTTTTATTTTGAATTTGAAAAGAAAAATTTTATAAATAGTTAACATTCAGTTTGGTTCAGTAAATTATTTACATTTAAATGTCTTTAATATTCAATAAATATAAAAAAAAAACTTACCGGCTATTAAACCCAAACCAATTGGGCCATCGCCCGAACGTCGCGGCCCTCTTTCGCTGCCACCACTATTGCCCGGTGGTATATTTTCATCGAATAAATCGCACATACGAAAGTCGGTGGCATGTTCCACCAATAGTTCTACAACATCACCCGTATGATCCATGATACCGCAAACTTCCTCAAAACTGCGATCGATCAATGACATGCCATTCCATTCTAAGATCTAAAAATAAAAGATTCATATTTATAACTACCATCAATTAAAATTCAGTATTTTCTTCAATTCATTTTAGAAGGATAATTCCATTAAGACGGGTGTGACCATGATATCAAAAAAAAATTTAAATTTCTTATTAAAAAAAGGATGCCGTTTGCAAGAATGTTATTCTTAAAAACATTTAAGAATAGCTAGAGACTGAAGGAACATGATTTCTGCTCAGTATGGCCATGTTAAGGGTGAGACGGGTGTGACCTTACAAATTAAAATTTTAACAGAATTATTACTTTTAGAATATATTATTGTATTAAAGGTGTAGTAAATTGTAATTTTTTTTATTGTATTGTAATAGAACCCTACTTAAAATTAGTGGGAAATAAAAAATTAAAAAAAATTATTTATTTGATATTTTTTATAAAAAACTTTTCTTAAAATAAATTTTAAATACATTTTATTTATTTTTTTATGAATGTTTGCCCTAAAAACAAATTTTTCTTAAAAAAACCTTTTTCGAAAGTGATCGGTGTGACCTTTCTATGTGACGGGTGTGACCTAGCATTAAACATCTAAAAAAAATAAATTTTTTAATGCCATTAGGTATTAGGAGGTATTAGTGAAATCTTTTTGAAGAGTTGTTTAATAAGTGCAGTTCCTTTTCACTACAAGGAAGGTTACGCTTAACTTTAGTGTTTGTTCATCGTATTTCCTTCGTCTAGTATTTCGTTCTGTTTCTGGATAGTTTTTTCTTCCTTCTTGCAATGATTCTTTAGGCATCACAATTTTCTTAGGCTGAGTTTACATCTGGCATTTCTTGTGTAACCAACTAATTACTAAAGAAAAACTGTTTGATTTAGACACATATTAATGGATTTAAACAGTTTCCAATCATGTTAGATTTTTTAAAATTGTCTATTAATTATGTATGAAACTGTTTAACTTAATAAATATGTGTCTGAATCAAACTGTTTTTCATTACTAATTAGTTGGTTACGCTTTTTTTTCGCTTGTGTGGCACATGACACACAGATTAAAACCCGGCCTTAGTTTTTCTTTTTTTCCTGCCCCTTTCTCTCTTCCTGAAATGCTTTTGATATTTTTCTTTATTTTCTTTAAGTTTGTTCCGTTGTTCTCATTTTCTATTTTTGACATCAGTTGAAAAATAGCACTTCAACTTTTTTGTGACGGGTGTGACCAAAAATTTCTTTTACTTAAATACGCGAATATTCAAATGGAGGTTTACAAACAGGTCAACTATATCATTAATTGCGCTTACATACTTTCTTGTTATTGAAACTTAACAAGTATTTATTAAAATTTTTAATGTGACGGGTGTGACTTAAAATTTCAATATATCAATTCATCCAAAAAATATAATAATAATAATAAAAATAATAATATAATCATTTCAGAGATAATGGAGTTTAAAAAAGATGAAAAAGGAACTAAAAGAAGAAGAAGGAGGTAGCAAAATATTCAATATACATATTGGCATTTCCACACCAAACGAAAACGAAACATTTTTTTTATTCTTTAAAATATGTATTTGTGTAGGCCGTCAGTAGTTCCACATAAGGTAAAATTTTAAGACAAATCGAGTCCATTGTTCTGAAATAAAAGATTAAATGCTTGTTGTCGCATGCGACAAAAAAGTGAACTTTCTCGTAGAAATGCCCATATGCTCATTTCCAAGCTTTTAAAAATCGAAAAAATATAATTTTTTATATATTTAATTTCATCATTTCAAGCAATTTTAGTTTATTACTTATGACTTTATTACTCCGTTAGTGGGATCTCGGCTTAACACTTTTCCGTCTCTGTACTACTATATCAGAATGTATTACTAAATATTTGACTAAATGCTACAAAAAAGCAATAAAGTTTTATATAAAATTGTATCTTAGATAACATGAAGAAAGAAGTGATGATTTTCCATTTCTTTAATGCATTCATGGTTGTATATTTAGTTATTGCAGCCTCTTCCTAAAAATATGCTTCATTATGGTCACTCTTCATCAGCCTTAAACTATACTACAACTATCCCTTATATTGATCTCTTAATAAATGCAATAACTTTCATATTTTCTTCATTTTCATTTCGTCCATTACACACACACACAAACACACGCACACACACACACAGACACACTTCAAATCGGCATCATCATCAGTCCGCAATTTTACATACATATTTGCTTTTTAAAAAAGAAATGATAAAATAAAATTATGACCCTGCAAAGGACTGCAATTAAGTGCGCACATAATGATGCAATAATTCGTAGAATAAAGTGTTGCAAATATGCAAGTAATTTCAGTTATAAAAATTTTAATGGAAAATTCAATTAAAACCAATAAAGCAGTGGCTGTAGTGCCAACAAACATTAATATGTATACATTGCTTTCGCTTTTATGAGGGCTTCATACTGTACAGTTGCTGCTGTAAGTTTAGCATTAGCAAATAAAATATATTGCTCAATGACACTAGGCAACAAAGTTAAAGTTTTTAGAAAATAACAATAAATAACAAAATGTATTTGAAATCTATTTTAAGAAAGTTTTGTATTAAAAATTTTAAACAAAATACATTTTAAAATTATATTAAATTTTATGAATAAAAAAAAAATTGTTCAATTCACAATCTCAGGCGTATGGTGTATGGTTTAAAAAGAAACGATATTTACTTATAAACTTGTGATTTTTTTTTTCAATTTAATTTTTAACAGTCAGATATCGAAATTGATATTAATTTCATTTGAAAGCATGAAATTTAACCAGGCATGGGAACTTTAAATAAGTTTTTGGAATAAGCAGTTTTGATTAAAATAGCTTAAATTTAAATGAATTAAATGTATATTTCTCATTAAGATGAGTTTGTTTTTTTAGTGCTAGTTATCACATACTTAAAACGTTTTTACAAATTAATCTAATATATAACAATATTGCCAGGTCTGGTGTCTCTTAATATAACTATCCGAAAAACCTATAAAATTCAGTTGTGTAATTAGAGCACACTTTTGTATGAAAATTTGTTAACAAAAAAAAAAAAAAAAAAAAAAAAACAATGCAATATTGTATAAGTAGAGGATTAGACAACGCATACAACGTTTATGTGAGCTGGTGCATTGCACAAATATATTTGCTATATTTTAACATATTAAATCAAATGCTCAATACATATAAAGTCATATTGTGCGAAAGTGCCTGCCAAATATTTAAAATATATCATAATTGCTTCATTCACAAAACCCCTTGTATCTTTGTATCGATTGTATTATTATATTAAATAGTAATAGTGTAAAATTTATTTTTCGTAATTTTCATATAACAATGAAATGAAATATTTTATTTAGAGAGATACTCTCTGAGATAATTTGTATAGAGCTTGTGCTTTTTTTTGTCATTAAAAAAATAAAACACATTAATACACTACACACACCACCACAATTAGAAAACAGAAAGTGTATTTGATATAATATAAAATATACAATTTGTTGTGAATTCACTAAATATAAAATGAAAACCTCTGTAGCAATAAAATAAACAAGACACAAATTTTTATCGCTTGTTTACCGATAAGTAAAAGATAAAAAAATTAATTCAGTAAAGTCTGAAGGGTTCCATACGGATACAACATATTGGCATTTCCACAGGAATGCAGCATTTTGTAGCGTGCGACACCAAACAAATATGCTTGTTTTTTCAAAGAAAACGAATGCTTTTTTTCTACTGCTTTATATATTTGCTTAGGCTTTCAGAAGCCCTACATTTGGTAAGATTTTAAGAAATATCGAGCCAAAATGTTCTGAAATACAAGCTTAATGGCATGCTGTCGCACGCGACAAATACAAGGAAATGTAATACTATACGAATACCTTAACTGATGTAGTAATAAAAAAAAAAAATTAAGTAACCAGTGAACTTTTTGTTTCGTTGACCAACGAATTTTCTATCGAACAGAATTTAGCTTTCGATGAAAAAAATTCTTTATAAACGACTGGTTTTTATTTTTTTAGGCATAAGTTGTTGAAAATTTTAAAAATCACTAAGTGGTATTCATAATAAAGACATTTTTTGTCGAATGCTCGTCATAATACCAAATAAAAATTCTTTCGATCAGTACTTTCGACTACAGTCGAAGATCGAAAGTTGCTCATAATAAGGACCTTTTTTTTCGGTTTTCGGGGATTTATTTTAGTTTTAGGGATTTCTTTAGTTTGGAGATTTATGGCTCGATTATGGATGGCAACCGAACTTTAGTTGCCGAGTTAAGTAGCAACGCAACTGAACTTAAAATTTGTATTGTGTATGGCAACTTCCTCCAGTTGCCAAAAAGTTATCGAAAATACGATTATGACAGATTGTCAACTGAAAATAATATAAACAAATATTCAAAATATAAGAAATACATGTGCTAAAAAGAAAATTATTGAGTAAAAGTGCTTAAAAACATTACTGATCATAAAAATTATTAGTTAAGTGAAATTAATTATTGGTGAAGAGAAGGAAGTACAAAAGTTGAATCTATTAGATGACTCTTTAGAATAACCGCCTCTGCTGTGAGTAAATGTTGTTGCCTAAAATAAGTTTGAACAATCTCTGTTTTAGCTGTAAAGCATATTTTCCTTAAATATGCAGAGAAGAAATTCAAAAATGAAAATAATATTGCAATTACTGTTTAATTTTTAAATTTTTTTGCTTTTAAACTATGCAGCAACTACAAATTTGTGGTTGCCAATATGGCAACTGAAATTACCAGCTGTTAGTTGCCAGTTGCCAGTTGCCATCCGTAATACCATTTCGGCAACTAGCAACGCAACCAAAGTTCGGTTCCGGCGCTTTTTTTTTTTGGTTTTTCAAGTCTTTATAATTGAATATATTATAGGTTGTAGAAATTTAAAAAAAAAATTTTAGTATTCGGTAAACCCTCTTCGACTTTTGGCGATTTTTTTAGTTATAACAATTTTTCTTAGTTTTTGGGATATTTTCGGTTTCTGGCGATTTATTTCATTTTAGCGATTTTTTTTTTAGTTTTGGGGATTTTTTCGGTTTTTGGGAACTTATTTTAGTTTTTATTTTTAATATGAGGAATTTTTTAGTTTTGGCGATTTTGTTCGTTCATGGGATTTTTTTTTTCGGTTTGTGACGATTTTTTTCATTTTGGCGACTTTTTCGCTTTTGACCGTATTTTTTGCTTTTTGATAATTTTTTTCGGTTCCTGGCGAATAATTTTAATTTTAGCGAATTTTTTGGCGTTTTTTTTTATTGGCGATTTTTTTGGTTCTTGGCGATTTCTTCGTTTTGGCTATTTTTGAGTTTTAGCGTTTTTGATTATATCAAAAGTTTGCCTCTTACGGTTTCCAAGGTACAGCATTTTGTCAAAATTACAGAGTCAAAAATTATATTAACTGATAGAATACCCTTTTATTTTTTTTTAAATTTCAATGTTAATTGGTGCAGTCTGCATAAAAATACACTTTTTTTTTAAACTTCCAAGTGTCTATATATAATTGTCTGTATATTCTGTTAAAATTTCAGTTTCGTAGCTCTTACGGTTTTCGAGCAGACAGACAGTCAGACAGACGGATGTAGGGACGTACAGACGGACATCGTAGACTGACTACATTCGATAGTGAATATCATTAAAAATATTATTGAGTAGGAAATTTGGCAACTGTTGTTTATATACACAGAGAAAACAGTGCCTAATAATTATCTCATAAAATAGAAAAAAATTAATAAGAAATCTCTATGGTTTTTTTTCAATAAGGAAACCTTATTAATTTCATAGAGAAAACCTTTTTGAAAAAATCAAGAAGGAATCTTGTAGTTTTTATGAGGTTATCTTATTGATTTTTTTAATAAGGTTTTCTTCTTGATTTTATGAGGCGAACTCATAAAATAAAAAAAAAATATGTCTTTCTTTATTCTTTGTGCTTTGCTTATATATTTTCATTTAAATTCTATACCATATACTTTGAAAGGAGACAAGTATTGAACCAGCAAACTTCCGACTGATAGACAAACACGCTAACCAATATTCTAACAAGCAGTCTGAATAACCATTGAAATAATTTTGCAAACATGCTTATACAAAAACGGAAAAGATCATGAAAAAAAAATTGTCTGTGTCTATTTATAGATATGAAATAACAAGACACCTCATAAAATCAAGAAGATTTCCTTATTAAGAAAAATCAATAAGATGCTTTACACATAATCATATAGGAACCTACTAAAATCAAGAAGAAAACCTTATTGAAAAAATCAATAAGGCAACCTAATAAAATCAATAAGAAATCCATATAGTGTACAATTTATAAGAAAACCTAATAGAATCAAGAAGTTTTTTTCTATGGATTGTTTTTTTGGTGCCAAAAATAACGGAAATTGAGTAAAAAAAAAGTTGGGAATAATAAGATTTCTTCTTGATTTTATGTGGTTTTCTTCTTGATAAAATTAATAAGATTTACCACATAAAAACAATAAGGAATCTATGAAAAAATCTTCGCTTCTTTCTGCTGGGATACCCCTTATCCTAAAAACGTTTCATAGAGAAAATCTTATTGATTCTATGAGGCTGTTTTTTCTCTGTGTATATTTTAACGATACGATTACCGTTATAACTGTTAGTGAATCGCATTATTGATCAGATGAAAAGTCGTTTATCGTTTAAAATAATTAAAAAAGAAATAATCAAGTCTCAAGCGGCCCACACATTTGTCATATAATTGTGTAATATTTTCGTATTGTACAATAATATCACTAATGTGTATGTCAATATTTGGAGGTGGCACAATATATTTTTTGAAAAATTAAAACACTTTAGATTTTTATTGTGCAATATACTCTGAAATGTATTTGCATTATTGCACAATATTTCTTTCCACAAAGTTGACACCCATCATTAAAGAAATTTTTTGTGCAGTAAAAACTAAATTTATTAAAATAAATTGATATTATTATTTTAATACGTACATCCTACTAATACTCTAAATGTGAAAGTTTGTATGTTTGGGCTTTTTAGAGGGACGGTTATTAGGTTATGTTTACTTTACTATTGCGAGAAAGTTGTGCCATATTATATTGGAATATATTGTGCAATTTATTGCATATTATAGGGCAAATTGATAGTAATATGATGTTATTCATACAATAACATTGTATAATGGATGGGCTGCTTTAGGGGATGTAAAATTTTTATCGTATTATTTGCCATTCGTCATGGCATTTTACATTCACACTATAGCACTCGCACGTATTATTTGAATTTTTTACATGTATTATAAACAAAGTCTGGGGCCTAATTCCTGCACTCGTGATCGGAATTGCATTCGAATCAGTGGTGGGAAATGAGATTTGCATTTCGGTATCAAAAAAATTTTTTTCGAGTATTTTTTTGGTCCCGAGAGTACCAAAAATTATTATTTTTTTTTATTTTATTATTTGAACAGGCTAAAGTTCGCATCGCTTTGAAAGCCAAATTACATGTGATAATTATTAATGAACAAATAACATCAAAGTTAGTTGTAAATATTCTGACAACACATAGTTGAACGGAAAGGCTAGCCGTTTTCGAAGGCCAATTAACCTTCATTATCAGCGTTCTTCTGCGTTTGGTCCACGCAACTTTTTTGCAAATGGAATATGTGAATTGTTTTGATTCATCGTATTTCAATTTGCTGAAAGATTTTTTGTAATGAAAGCTCAATTTTACCATCTCTAAATTTACAACAGTTTTACCATTGTCGTTTGTTCTTTACTAATTATGCACATGTTAGTTAATTTGCTTATTTTTTGTTCTACTTAAGACAAACTTTTTTGGTTTGTTACTATCAAGTATACTTATTTTATTTAATTTTTTAGTTAATTTAATTATTATTCTTCGAACTCCATTTGCTTCTAGATTTTATGATTTGAACAGGCTAAAGTTCGTATCGCTTTGTGAGCGATTTAAGTTTTATTAACAAAAAATTATATAAAATTTATTTACAAAGAAATAAAAAAAAGAACACAAAGCGTATACATTAAGAGGGGGTAAATTTTTTTCAAAAGTTCAATAGCAAAAACGTAATCTGCTCGAAATTTTTTGAGAAAATTTTTCGATGAAACCATGGGTCTAAAATCAAACCCTATACCGTATCTCTCGACATGAAAATTTATTTCCTCTTCAAAAAAATTGTTTTAATTAAAACTCTTCCAATCCATTTTCGAATCATTATTATTTCTTCCACGGAAGTACTCCCTGCTTTTAATTTTTTCATGAGCTAACTTATGTTTATCCACAATGATTAGCTCCCTATTTTACTATTTAAAGCCAATGTCTATAAATAAGGCAGTAACCAAACAAGAAGCATCTCTATCGGAAATGCTAAATCTATCACACTCTATGGCAAAAGTTTAAGATGTCGTACTTATTAGTACGAGTCTATGGTATTTTTGTCTCGTATTTGATCTTGCAAATTTAAATTCCGATTGATTGTTGATCAACGATGCTCAGCACGCATTCCGGAATCGTATGTTTCCTGATGGTATGTTGGCCAATCACGAACTCTTTTAGGTTATAAAGAATCAACCAGCAAATATAAATATATATGTGTGTACATAGGTAAAAATTTTGAAGTTACAAGTTTTTAGACTTTGATAAATCTTTGGCCTGGATAAGACTTGATACTGCTGAAACATAAAGCATGTTCCTTTGTTTGTTTTCATGAGATTTTGGTAAGAGAAAATCGTTTCCACATTTACAGAGGAGTGATGTATGGACCAAATTCCGTAAGCTACTCTCAATTTATCAGGAAACATGTATTCATCTGACGCGGTTTTAGTTTTAGCCACTGTAGACCAGAAGCTGCATATATTTTCGGTTGTTAATGGCTTCAGTTCGTCCATATCAGCCAATGATTTTTGCTTTTTGCTGGAAAACATTGTAATTAAAAGTGGTATAATGCTGTTGGTCTTACCAGATAAAACATTTTCAGGGGGAAACTTACTAAACCAATTTAAAATTTCATTGTAAAAATCCACTTTTGCCCTTAAGGTTTTGACAGAATTTACTACAACATTTTTACAATTGCCTTTAAACTGATATAAAATAGTTGTTTTAACATGGTTCGTGATTACATATGTATAGGTCAACTTCTGTGCTACAAAAAATATCATTGAGCCAAATAGGTTTTCATTTATATTTAATAGGGAAGGATTACACTTTTCTAAAATATCTTAACTATGTAATAAAGTTTCGTGCAATGTGTCAAAAAAGAATTTTAATTCTTGGCAAAATATATGCATACCGTGAGAGTATCAAATGTGTTGCGGAAGTACTACGGTACTTTTTCATTTCAAATAGTATCAAAAAAAGTAAGATCGTACCAACTTTCCCATCACTGATTCTAATAGAAATTAATTTCGATGGCTAGAAATTTTCGGATGATATCACTCGTTACGAAGCGAATCTAGTTTTTGTTTCAGTGTTGGAAAAAGGCAAATAATATATACATATATAAATTCATTGCACAACACGTACATACACACGTATATGCAGAAAAGAAAAGAAACGAATATACATAAATGTTATTTTCATTTTAATTTAATTAATAACTTAATAATAATAAATTAGTGTAAAGTTAGAGAATAGAGCACTAGATACATTTTCGATTCTTTTATTGGTTGACCAGAAGCATTTAGTTTGTTATTTAGATGCTTCCAGAGTTGGTTGATTTTTTTTTATATTTTATTTTATTATTTGCCAAATCAGTGTGTTTTGTTATATTTGAAGTCGACTAGAAATTTTTTAATTTGTATTTTTATACGTACATTTGTGCATTCATTCATTTATAAATAAATAAGTCAAATATTGAACATACATTTTCATTTTCTTCGTTTTTTCTATGTTAAACATGATTTCGAATGCCTTTTTGCTTGCGAGTAAAGACACGAACGGTTGCATTCGAATGTATGTATACACGTTATCGAATGCTGTCATTAGAAATTTCGATATGTGTTATTCGAAACCGAATGCGAAAATCCCAAAAGTTAAAAAACTCGAACATTCGAGTAATAACTCGCTCGCAATCGAATGCGATAATTAGGCCCCTGAATAGTCTGAACAACGCGCTGCAGCGCTTATGTGATACGATTAAGGCAAAAATTTCAAATTCATTTATAAAAGAAATAACAATAAAAATTTATATAAATAGTATACTCATACGTAAATCATTACACATATATGTATATGGATGGTCTCAGTAGAAAGGCCCTAACTCGTTTTTGTTTTACGAAATTGAGTTTTCAGTGATTCCAAAAAAAAAAAAAAAAAAATTATAGCAATAGTGTAAAAAATAACGCTTTTACTAGCAGTTGTACCAAAAAGTTACATTCTTTACATTACAGTTTCTTTCTCCTGTAAAGTTACAATTATTTTAGTTCGGGCCTTTTTAATTGAGACCAACGATATGTACATACATACTTACACACAATTACCGAAAGCAAAAGACAAAAATCAACATTATTGTAAAATAAACTCAATTAAATACCTTATCGCCCTGTTGTAAACCATTTTTTTCAGCTGGTCCACCAGGCACTGTCCACACAATATACGCAAATAGTCTGCCATCAGCACCAGTTTTACCGCCCACAACGCGCATACCGAAACCACGCGCTATTGTCGTTATAAAGCAGGTTGTTATTATTATTATTATTTTTATTATTACGTCAGATTACAGCAACACAGCAAAGAATTACAGGATAAGAGTTTGGTTGTTTGGTTGTTTGGTTGATTGTTTGTTTTGTATTTGTTTACGTGTCCATACACACAAATACACACACGACCATGTAATAAACACCAAAACAAAGAGTAAAATGAAAGAAAAGAGCAGAATAGTAAAGCAAAAATCAATGTTTTGTATTTCAAATTTGTTACACAATGAAAAATATCAACAGTATGTACATATATTCGTATTTTTATACTCGTATGTTGGGGCCTAAAATTGGCCTCCTCTACCAGCGGTAATGGGTACTTGCTTAGATTTTTTTCTAATTTCAAAATTAAACAAGTTTTCTTTCTTTTTTTGCTTTGTATGAATAAAAATCTCCTGTTAATACCAGCACCTAAGGGAAAGTGTTTTTTCTTCTATTTATTAACGTTTTATAAATATTTACACTAGATAAAATTTTATGTTGGCTTTCATATTAATTCCACTGCCAGGATTTCATTTACAAGGTCACTTGTTGTTTTGTAATCATTGCGATAGTTTTTCTAATGTTTATAAGAGCAAGTATCTTAACGTTATCCTTAAATAGCCTTAAACTTTTTTTCCCAAGAGAAAAGCTCACAGGCATTAAAGAAGTGCAATCACGTGTTAAATTGAACACTAAATCTCTATAAAACAAAAAAGCTTAAGCGTCATAATTTTCGAATTTAATTTTTTGAACCAAAATAGATTATTTGCCATTATTATTTTTTTTATTGCATATTTTTTCTTGTGTAACGTATTAATGGGAAGATAAGATATTTATCCATTTCAGAACTTTTTATAATCTTGGCATCGATTTGTTAAAGCATATTATAACATTGTTTTAGATTTTTTAGTGCATATTTGAGGTTTAAAGAGCATATTTTTATGCTTTATATAATTTTATTATTATATTTATATGCACATTGTACCGTAAGCGCCAAAAAGCTTAAGCGACATAATTTTCAAACTTAATTTTTTGACAAAAATCAATTATTTGCGATCGTATATAATTGGTTTTCGTCAAAAGAACGAGGTCCAAAAAATATATCGGTTAAGCTTTTTTACAACAATGGCTCGATATATTATATGTTGTACATTTATGTGTGTATATGTTTTTATTAATACAAACCATTTTATTCTGTTTAAATGATACTTAAAAAACTTTGGTCAAAAAGTTTTTTAATGAAATCTGGTGGTAAAATTGTGCCTCTTGGGAAAAGACTTTTCAATTTAAAGGAAAAATATATTTCTTATTCAAAATAACGCTCATTTATTTGAATAACATTGTAACTAATAATGAGTTCAAAGCTTTTTCAATTTACACACAATTTAAAAGAAAAAGAAAATTTTATTTTTTCTCAAGAGCTGAGTACACAAGATATTGATGTCAAATTTGTACATACTGTAAATAAGAATATGAAAATTAATTCTGGGTTCCAATCGCTGCTTCCGAAAACAAGCTGATTCTATCACGTTTTTTCGTTTGGTTCGATATCGCACCATGTTATAACATTATTCGATAGCGAATGCCCTAATCTCAAACTGAATTAGACCCCTGCATAATTAATGCAAGAATCGAATCGAGCTTTTTAAGCAAATAAGTTATATTTATTGCCCTTATTTTTTTACGCATATTTATAGGTTCTTATTAGCGAAAATCACACTTCGTGGCAAACTGCTGGTGCAAACATTGCAAAGGTAGTAAGTCTAGGATATATTCGACGTTCTAAAATATTATTCCAATGGCCCAAACAACTACAATCGAAAGTTTTCAAGTCCGTTTTTGAAGAATTGAAAAAAAATAATGCAGAACTTGCATTTTTATATCGGGACATTTCCACAGAAAAGTCCACTTTTTGCACGTTACATTACTTAAACATAGCTTGTTTTTCAAAGAAAAACTTATGTTTCATATTATTTTATAGATATTGGTTTAAAATGAAGTTTGCTCTACATTTAGGGCCGTTATTACAACTTAAAGTTAGTTAAAAGTAGGATTTTATCGGACGTATAAAAAGTTTATCATTAACAAAATTTTACTCTAACCTAAATTGAGCGATAAGTAAGAGACAAGTTTATCCTACCTGGCAAGTTAAATTCAATTTGCAATAATGAAAAGCCTTCTATACGTCCGATAAAATCCTACTTTTAACTAACTTTAAGTTGTAATAATGGCCCTTGGTGAAATATAGGAACAAATCGAATAACAGAACTCTAAATTACAAGAGTAATATCTTGGTGCCGTAACGAGACCATCAAATAACGTGACTGTGCAAATGCCCATATCGGGCTTCCAATTGCAAAGTCAATTTGAAGTTATACAGCAGAATATTTTAATCACAAATCATAATCATGATCACTCTAAAATTTACCTCACTCACGCTCAGTCACGCCGAAGTTTTTTACCTCCCGTTTTCGCTTGCATACTAGACTGGTCAAAAATATTTTTCTTTAATTAAAAATGATGCAATGAATACAGAAGGTAAGAACAAATAGAATTTGCTTTTGAGTTCCTGGTAATTCCCCTAAAATTTCGGAAAATTCCAAAAATGGGATTTTTTCAGTATTTTTGCCGGGTTCAAATATTTAAAAAAATATCTTGTCTTAAGGCAGTGATGCCAATTTAGCCATTTTCTGGCTAAACTTATCAATTTTTCATCCCATTTAGCCGGAAGAAAAGTGCATTTAGCTATTATCTATTTTTTTTAGCCATTTTTATCTTAATCTAGCTATTTTTTAGCTATTTTTCCAAACATGAAATTTATTTGTGATTTTTCATAAAAAATTTAAACTGGTATCAAAGGAACACTTATTGACTACCAAAAAACACAACAGAGTATTGTTTCGCATTAATATCAATTAATCCCGGTTCAAATTTGCCATTTTTGTTGCAGCAGTCTAAAAGCGCTTATATGAAAGAGATGGCTTAACTGGTAACAATAAGATTTACTATTCCGTTCTTATAATCGTTGCAATGTTGTTATAAGTTGTCGGTTCTAATTGGTGGTTTCCGATATCAATCAAACAAGTGTCTGTCATTTTTATTTTTCATGATTGAAAATAAAAAATAAACTTCAGTTTAAATGAAAGTTTGAAAAAGAGAAAATGAATCAAAAGTATAAACAAAAATTTCGCATGTAATGGATTGGTAACCCAAAAATTTAAAGACTGAATGAAGAATGAAGGCGTACTGTAAGTACGTAAGTAAGTAAAAAGTTTTACATTAACTGTTTGTAGTTGTTTCAGAAGTTCACCGTAAAGTCAAATTAAAATGAAAGTGCAGTTGTCTTACGAAAAAAAATTATATTTTAACTTTTTATGTATGTTGCTAAAAAAACAACTACAAAATTAAAATGATTTTTTGTGCAGTCAAAATGTTCAGTTATTTCCAATTGTAAATAAATAATTCTAAAATATCTAACTTATAAATAAGTTTAATTCTTTTTAAAATAAAATAAATGATTTTTTGTTTATTTTTACATATTGTGCTAGTTAAAAAATTAACATTAAAAACTAATTGAAAAACTCTCTTGATTCAAATGAAATGTAAGCGAAAGGGTTTTTAAATGACATTTTACTTGTTTCAAATGATTTTTCATTTATTTCCCCTAATAATTTACCTTGACTACCTGAATAAAAATAATTTTATTTTTACTTCAATTTATTGTTTTTATTTACTTTAAAAAAGTTTCCGATTTGCTTTAAGAAAATAATATATGAAATACCTTCTTATTTTTGCTGTTCATGATTTTTGCACTCGATGGCACTTAAGCTATGTACAGACGATTGTCAGATCTTACAATATTGTCAGATCTGGCAATGTGCTGACAATGTACTGGCAATCGAAAATTGCCAGCACAATATTCCTTGTCAGTTCACACGGTTGTCAGAAAATCTTACAATTTATTGCCAGACGGTTGTATGACAATAAATTCATCTGACAAAATCGTCAGTAGAAAAATTGTCAGTTCACATGGTTGTCATATGCACAAATTGTTAGATCTGTTGTAATGCGTTGCCAGACTTAAAGCATTTGTTAGAATTTGTTAAATATTTATCGTTTGTGTTTGTGTTAAATGTGAAAAGTGAAAGTATAAATTATTATGGACCATTAAGAAGCAATTGCAATGATTTTGTCTGCATATATTTTATTATAAATTTTTTCTTTAAAATCAAGCGTGTACAGTGTTGCCCAAAGAAAGAATTATCTTACAATGACGCCATTGTCAGATGCATGAACTTCGCACATCTGACAACATTAAAATGTCTGACAAATATCTGGCAAGAATTTTACAATTTCTTCACACGATTGTAAGATGTCTGACAATTTGTTGTCAGCTGCTAGTCTTGCAATGGACTGACAATGCTTTTTCTGGCAACGACGTCTGACAAAAATTGTCAGTTCACACGGTTGTAAGAAATTTTGAGCACATTTAACTGGCAATATTGTAAGATCTGACAACCGTCTGTACATAGCTTTAGCCATTTTTTAAGCTAGTTTTTAGCCATTTTTTGTCTTCATTTAGCCATTTTTGGTGAAAGAATTCTGACATCACTGTCTTAAGGTGACATAATAAATTTTTTGTCTTCCAGCCTTGCAATTTGAGAAAAAAGGCCTTAAATTTGAACATAACAATCTAATAATAACTAATACTAATTTAGTTATCTAATTTCATTATATAAAAAACTTTTTCTTCAATGCAACAATGTAGTGAGATTGCTTTAATAATAATTGAAAAATCAATAATTTTTTTACCCAATACTTTGTGTCAAATTTATCTTGTTGTCAGTATAAACTTCAGCGCTAACCACGAGATGTATTTGTAGCAGTAACATTAAATAAAATTTAGAAACTTTGGAAATCTTAACATCTGGTGAAGATAATATGTGTAATATGTATGTGCATTTGTGTGGCTGCATTGGTTGTGTATGTGAGTTTGTGTGCTTGTGTGCATATCCACAATTATTGCAGCCGGAAATTGAAATGTGCTTATAAATGTTAGTAAAGTATTTTTTTATTTTTTTTTTTAAACTATTTTCTCAAGTGTTTGTTTGTCAACTATTTCACAGTTAAGGTTTTATAAAGTTTAAAGGTGAAGAAAGATTGTATTAGTTATGTGAATTATAATATGTACACATGTGCCCAAGTCATATATTTCTATGGTAGAGATATTTAGTAGATTACATTTGAACAAATTAAAAAATATTTTCACATTATGGAAAATTTTAATTTATAGTTGTTGTAGACTTGATTTATATAAATTTATTCAATATTTATTAAATATTTATTGAAGTTTTTGAAAGATTTATTCAATATTTCGAAGTAAAAGTTCATATGACTTAGACCACTTTCATAATTAAGGGCACACATGTGTTTAATCTTTTAGAATTAACTGAGGCCCTAATTTTGTACATCAAGTCACAAGACAAAATTTTAAAAATATTATTTCTGTTTTTCAAAGAAATTCATCACCAAAAGGAAAAGGAATTAAACTCAGGCTGCAAATTGCGGCATTCGATGTCGATCGAAAATTAAAATTTTTTCAATAAAAATTATACTGGAATATTTTGTAATTTCTTTCGATATCGTGTTCCTGTAATTTGCTTGTGCTTTCATAATTTTTGGCATATTTTAAAAATTATGTTTTTGTTTCGATGTTTTTTTGTTTGTTTGTATGGCCTTAATTATGCATTAAAATTTTTTTTAAAGATATGTACGAGTATTTAAAAAAATTAAATATTTTCAAGGGTGATTTTTTTAAAAAGCGTCACATTTAAGGTGATTTTTTAAAGTAAAATTTTAAAAGGTACTGCTTTAAAAGCCATTTTTCAAATGTAGATAGATTCTTTATTTAAAGCTATAGACTTTTTGGAAAGAAAACATTTAAAACGTACTTTTCAAAAAGTACTTTTTTAAAAGGGAAAAGAACTTTTCTAAACGGTACTTTTTGAATTGGTAATTTTTTGATAGGTACTTTTTTAAAATGTACTTAAAAAAAACTTTTTTTAAAAGATGCTTTCTAAAAAATACTTATTAAAAAGGAATTTTTTAAAAGGCTTTTTCTTAAAAGGTACTTTTTTAAAAAGGGACTTGTTTTGAAGGTACTTTTCTTGAAACGTTCTTCTCTGAAAACGTACTTCTTTTAGACGCACTTTATTAAAAGGAATTTTTTGAAAAGAGAATTTTCTGAAAGGTATTTTTCTAAAAAGTACTTTTTTAAAAGGTACTCTTCTAAAAGCTAATATTTTAAAGGGTACTTTTTAAAAGGTACTTTCTTAGAATGTGTTTTTTAGGCGCAGTTTTTTAAAAGGTACTTTTTGTAAAGGAAATTTCTTGTCTAAAAGGTACTTTTTCTGACAGGTACTTTTTTTAAATGTCATTTTCTAAAAGGTAATTTTGTAAAAGGACCTTTTTTGAAAGGTACATCCCTAAAAGGCACATTTTAAAAGGTACTTTTTTTAAAACGTAATTTTTTTAGACGCACTTTATTAAAATGAACTTTTTGAAAGGGAATTTTCTAAAAGGTATTTTTCTAAAAGTACTTTTTTAAAGGGTACTTTTCTAAAAGGTAATATTTTAAAGGGTTCTTTTAAGAAAGTACTTTTTTAAATGGTACTTTTTTAGATGCACTTCATTAAAAGATACTTTTTCTAAAAGGTACTTTTTTAAAAGGTACATTTTGAAAGGTACTTCTCTAAAAGTACTTTTTAAAAGGGTACATTTCTAAAAGATACTTTTTTTAAAGGTACTTTTTGAAATGTACTTCTTAAAAAGTACTTTTTGAAAGGTACTTCTCTAAAAGGCATTTTTTTAAAATGTACTTTTAAAAAATACTAACTTGATTCTGGTTAAAAAGTAATTTCTTGATAAAAAAAAACATAAAAATATTATTCATAACACAATAAATGTAAATAACTAAATTAATTAAGGCAAGTCAAAAATATACTATCCCTTGACTCGTCTAATTTTTTGCTCATATCATCAAGGACCTTAAACTTTCTAAGTAGGTTTTGCATTTATTTAAATTTCCTTCAGCCTTTGCACAGTTGCTTTCATTTACATTCCAATCTGCACAATTTAATTAATTAAATATTATTTGATTTTTGTTTCATTTCTTATAGTTAGTTACTTTTGTCATATACCAATATAAACTCTTACATTCCAGCATTTGCATTGCCAACTAAAAGGAAATACAGATATCGATTAATAAAACTGAGATTTTCACAAATAATTGTAGGTTTGCTTTTTCAGGATATTAGAATTGCAACGATTTAATAATTAATTATCTTTTTTTAAATAAATTAATTATTTGCTGTTTCTGTTGGGAAATATATCAAAATAGAGGAAAAGTAAAAACAGCTTAAAGGTGCTATAATGAGCGAAATTAAAAAAAAACAACAACAACACAGTTCTTTGGAATTGGATAGATATTTTTTTGGAAATTATTTTTATTGTCTCTTATATTTCAGCTTTTAGTCTTAGAAGATAAATATGAGTTAAAAATATTTGAAAACTTTTCTGGCACAAATTTGTGAATTATCACAAAAGTTCCCTTTTACAAAAGTACATTTTCAGAAAAGTGTTTTTTAAAAGTACTCTCTTAAAAGTACTCTTTTGTAAATGTATGTATTTGATTTCAAATTTTCCATAAAGTGGATTTTAAATGGTACTTTTTAAATATAATTGGGGTATTCACAAGGGTGTCTTAAGTGTCCTAAGTGTCATAATGTCTTAAGCCCCGTTCAGACTATTATACAAGTATTAATACTTTCATCATATTTTACGATACAGAAATCTAAATAAATACATTCGTTGCGACTGTCAAAAAAATCTAACGTAAAATCACGTATTGTGTTCAGACCATCACACTTCAAATCAAATATGTAATACTAGTAGAAAACAAAACAGCTGTTCAATGAAAATGTCTGTGTTATTCATTTACTAGAGGCGGCAAAACGGTTTCATGCAGGCGGGCACGTGCCGACACTTGAAAAAATGCAGCAGTTAAAAATATTCTATGTAAATAACAGAAAAAAATTTAAGAAAATATATTACAAAAACGTTAAAAAATTACGTCAACGAAATATACTTCCATACGATTCACTTATTCAAAATTTTGAGCCGATATACATATGACAAAACATTGCATCAATGACGACACGCTATTGGCGGCGAAACAGCCGACTTGGAAGTTTGGTTTGTGTGAAAATGCAACCCTGATCTAATGAAAAGTATTATCGTTTAGAAAATTTTCTAAAAACGAAAAAGTCTTATGGGATGTCAAAATTTTTATCGTATTATTTGACACTTTGATGACATTTTGCGTTCAGACTATCACACTTGCACGTATTATTTGAATTTTTGACAAGTATAAATACAAAGTATAATAGTCTGAACGCGGCTTCAACATTTTAACATAGTTTAAAAAAATTGTTGTTGTGACCCCAACAAAAAGGTCATAAAGTAATAAGACTTTCTCAGCTATGTTTATTGTTTTGAGAATTGAGAGAGAGAGTAAGAAATGTACAAGGCGTTAAAACCAAAATACAAATAAGTACAATATTTATAATTGTATATTATAAGTGGTTGCTCACAGTAGTCATATACTTATTTTCGTTTTATAACTTTAAAACGTGTTAATTTATGAGTACCATTTGAATACCTCAAATATATTGGAAAAGAAATTCTTTAAAGGAATAATTGCTTTATTGAATGAAATATTTGTACTTATTAATGTGCTTAGAAGAAAAATTAAACTAGACTTTAGCTGGATGGAAATGCCGAAATTTTTCTGTGCAGCCACGCATTTCGTCAGCACCCATGTGTATTTATTTAGGTAGAGATTGTTACTAACATTAGCTATTTAATATGAATTTTCTAATGAAATGTGAATATGTGAAATTATTATATTGTCTATACAATTATTGTTTTACCATCCAGATTTTCTTTTTTTTAATTTTTTTTTTTTATAAAAGATACTTTTGAAGCCATACCTTAAAAAAATTTTTTTTTTAACTATATGAAAAGCTTTGTGGAAAACATAAAATAGGAATGATTAAGTGAGGTTGAACATTTTACTTTTACTTAATTTAAAAGGTTTTAGTTTTTAGATTCACACTAATGTGTTTTTATCCTTGTAAATATGTCCTGCTGTTTTTATGTTTGTATATATTTTTTCATATCCTTTTTAGTCTCTAGTGTGGTTTTGTGTTTTGTTTAAGTAAAGTTTCTTTGAGCTTTAAGTTTATTTATTATTTGGCTTAAGAATTGCTTAAAAAAGTCAAATTAAAAAAAAACCCAAAAGAAAAACTCTAAAAGGAAAGCTATAAATTATATGTAAGCGCTTTGGCGGCTCTTTCTGTATTTAAAGACTGCGGGTTTTATGTATTCGTGTGGCATTAATAGGATTAAAAAAAATACATTTATCAACACTCCAAAACCTGCCATACCACGTTGGAAAAAAAATCCCTAATATTACGTTTTCCATTACGATTTTTTTGTGGATGGCAAAGGCGAAATGCTCCAATTTTAATTGTATTTGCAGATGTTACAACAGAGATTTTTTTTTAAATTAAAACTTAGACTTTTGAAGTTTACTGGAGTTGAAGAAGCTAAAACTTGTTTTATTAATCTTTTTCGAATGTGTAGGGATTTTTCCTTTTTTATTTGGTGAAATGAAAGCACTTTAATTAAGTTTTATTTTCATTTAATTAGAAAATTAAACATTTAGGGAAATGCGAGTGAACTTTTTTTTAGAGACTTAAAATTAAGGATTTAAAACAAGAGTCGTATTGTGACTATTGGTAGTTTATTCTCGTACAGTTTGTTTTTAACTTCGCAATAAACTAAATTCTGTTTTTATTTTTAAGGATTTTCTATTAAAAACTTTCTTATTAATGTTAGCTTATGCTTAGTAGAATCCTTAGGCATTTACTTATTAATTTTGTTAATGAATAAAATTTATTTTCTTTAAAAATATGGAAAAAGTGCCCGCCTTCAAGCTGTCATAACAGTCAAACCGAAACCTATTTCGATGACATTTTTTCATCTTGTGATATCTAAACATTCATAAAGTAGAACTTATGCAATGAGAAATGAGAAGACTGTCTCCGTGCTGGACATGTAGCACCATAGCAAATTAGTTTTCGTTCTATTGTAAAAAAAAAAATCAGTAAAGTGACACTTTGACTAGAACACGGAGGGTTCCACACGGACACAACATAATATTATGTAATATTATATAAACTTTGGCCTATATCGAATATGTTACCTGATGTGGACTTAAAAAAAATTTGGGTTCTGGGTTTTTTAAGTTTTAGCGCGTTTTTCAGTTTTGCCGATTTTTTCGATTTTTGGGGATTTTTTTTAGTTTTAGGGTTTTTTTTTTGCGCAAAGCTTTTTTTTTATAGGTTTGGCAACTTTTTTTTAGTTTTTTTGGCGATGGCATTCGATCATTGTTTATAGTTAAACGACTTTCTTTCGTCTTGCCGATTTTTTCGGGTTTTGGCGATTTTTCTTAGCTTTAGCGATTTTTTAGATTTGGCCTATTTTTAGATTATTTGAATGTTTTTAGTTTTTTGACGATTGTATGCGGTGATTTTTTTTTTTTGTTTAACATTTTTGTCGTTTTGGTGCTTTTTTCGGGTTTTAGCGATTTGTTTTTGTTTAAGCAATTTTTTTAAGCTTTGGCGATTTGTTAGTTTTGGGTATTTTTTTTTAGGTTTTTGGCGATATTTTAGTTATTTTTTAGTTTAATGATTTTTTTCGTTTTGCCGATTTTTTTCGGTTTTTGGCGATTTTTTTAGTTTTAGCGCTTTTTTTAGCTTTGGCGCTTTTGAGGTTTGGCAACATTTTTTATTTTTTATTTTTTGCGATTGTATTCGGTAATTTTTTTAACTTTACGATTTATTTTGTTTTGGGGATTCTTCCGTTTTTAGCGATTTTATTTTAGTTTTAGCGATTTTTTAAGCTTCGGTGCTTTTTTTCGTTTTGTGGCGACCGTTTTCGGAATTTTTTTTAAGTTTAACGATTTTTTTTCGTTTATGCCATTTTATTTCTTTAAGCGATTTCTTACGAACGATTTTTGTTTGTTTTGAAGCTTTATTCGTTTTGGCGATTTCTTGCGGTTTTCATCGATTTTTTTAGTTTGTGCTGTCCATTTCTTGTTATATATTTATTTTTTTTTTGTATTTTAGCGTTTTTATTTTTGCTAATTTTTTTCATTCAGCGCTCTTTTTAATTTGGCGATTTTTAGTTTTAGTCTTTCTGAAAATTTTAAAAGGTTGCCTCTTACGGTTTCCAAGATACACCAAGTTGTCAAAATTAAACTAACTGTAGAATACCCTTTAATTTTGATTTTTTTTTTTAATTTCAGTGTTAATTGTTGCAGTCGGCATGAAAATACACTAACTTTTGAAAATTATAAGTGTCTATATAATTGTCTGTATATTACATCAAGATTTAAACAGTTTTTGTTGCAATTATGCATAAACTTAATACGTGACCATTTGAGCGTTATAATTTTCTGGAATTAATGTCATAAATTTTACACTTTTACTGTTTTATTTTCACTTATAACAACATGACAGCCAGTTGAAATTATGACACAAAATCATCTAGCTATTTGCCACATGACTAATTTAATATTTAATCTTGCTTGGCCCTGTTAACTTTAAGCTTCAATTAAAAAACACATAAAATTTTTCAAAGGACTGTATATTAATTTAGTATATTTCTTTTTGTTTTGCAAGCTTTTAGGATATCTTTTTACAATATCCTTTTCATTTTTTTTTGCTACAAATTTTAGCCGTATTAAAAACTTAAAATTAACATTTTTGTTGACTTTTGCTTAATTTTTTGGAACTTCAAACATTTTTCTCCCACAGCAAGTTCAACAGTTCATCTGTGAAATTAAAGTAAATAATAAATTAGCAAAGAGACATTTTTCTGTAATCCTTGTTATTTTCAGGCTGACTGACAACTTTTAGCCGTTTAACATTTTAACTTGAATGTCAGTTGTATTTTTTTTTTATCAACCAACAATTTAATATTAAAAAGCGGTGTGAAGACTTTTAAAGCAAATTAAATAAATATTAAACGAAAGTATTTTGTTAGTAGTATAAAGTTTAAAATATCAGTCTTTCAATGGTCCTACGAGCTGCATAGAAGCTTGTTTTCCGATACTTTTAAGACATCCTTACTAATATTATAAGTGTAAACCGATTTTGAAAATTCTTTCATCAATCGAAAGCTACATTACTACCGCCACCGATTTTTTATATTTGTTATGGATTTTCAAACCAATAAACCGATTTTTAAAATTCTTTCACCAAAAGAGAGCCGGATACATTACCAGCATCAAACATAGCCTAGTTTTTATCCAGCTCGGAACCGGTTTTCTTATATTTGGTACGGATTTTCAAATTGCTAAAATGATTTTGAAAATTCTTTCATCAATGAAAATCTATATTACTAGAGTCAAATTTATCATATTAATTTATCCGGCTCGGAACCGGCTTTTTATATTTTGTGTGAATTTTCAAACCGCTAAACCGATTTTGAAAATTCTTTCACCAATAGAGAGCTATGTATATATATTTCCAGCATCAAACATAATCTATTTTTATCCGGTTCGGAACCAGTTTTTTATATTTGGTACGGGTTATCAAACCGCTTAAGCGATTTTCAACATTCTTTCTGCAATGAAAAGCTACATGTCAAACATTCTCAATTTTTTATCTGATTCGGAACCGGTTTTGTTTTCATTATTTCAAATATTTTCCGAAATATACATTTTTAGGCCAATGGTTTTGATTGTTTAAGCAGTTTTAAAACCGGTTTTTCCTATGTTGCTATCGCCTTTTCGTTTTTTTTACCAATATCAGTAAGTAACAAATAACAAAAAAATTCATAAATTTTAAGTATAGTTTCCAAAACATCGTGAGCGGAGCTGCGGGTAAAAGCTAGTTAAATATAATTTTAGTTCAATAACGAGGACTTAAGAATAAACGGCTGTGATATTTTAGTTTATAATAATTTTTAGGGTTCCGTACACCAAAGGTGAAAAGGAACCCTATTGTTTTCGCTACGCTGTCCGTCTGTCCGTCTGTCCCTCACAAGGTATTTTCTCAGGAACCGTAAGAGCTACGGACCTGAAATTTGGACACAGTATGTACAACCTTGGCCGCTACAACAGCAAATACATGAGAATTAAAAATTAAAGGGTGTTCCAAAACGAGCAACGAAAAATTTTAAAATCCCATGTAATATACATATAATTGTATATTGAAACTTGAAATTTGTAAAATTAGTTTATTTTTATACAGACTACAACAATTAACACTAAAATTTAAAAAAATTTAAATTAAAGGGTGGTCCATCAGTTAATGCAATTTTGACTATGTAATTTTGACAATTTGCTACATCTTGGAAACCGTAAGAGGCAAACACTTGAAATTTTCAAAAACGGTAAAACTAAAAAACCTAAAATTATAAAATCGCCAAACCAAAAAAAAAAAAAAAAATCGCCAAAAATTAAAAAAAAATCGCCAAAACGAAAAAAATTGCCAATATTAAAAAATAAATTTCCAACACTAAAATAAGTCGCCAAATTCGAAAAAATCGCCAAAATGAAAAAAAAACGCTAAAATAAAAAAAACGCCAAAAATCGAAAAAAATCGCCAAAACGCGAAAATGTCGCCAAAACTAAAAAAAATTTAAAATAAAAAAATCGCAAAAATGAAGAAAATCGCCAAAAATAAAAAAAATCGCCAAAATGAAAAAACGCCAAAAACCGAAAAAAATCGCAAACACAAGAAAATAAAGTGCCAAAACTAAAAAAGGAGCCAAAACTTAAAAAAAATCGCCAAAACCGAAAAAACCCAAAAAACGCAAAAACCGCCAAAACAAAAAACCGAAAAGATCCCAAAAACAAAAAAAAAATGCCAAAACTATATATTATGAAGGATGAAGTTTGCATTAAATTACATATCTAGTGTTCGTACGGAACCCTTCGTGCGCGAGTCAGAGTCGCACTTTACTGAATTTATTTTTTTTTAAATTTATTAACGTCTTGGCACACGATGTTGATAGATAACGTTGTGTCGCGTGCATTATGGTTGAGATGTAATGTGGCTCACATTACAGCGCCACCTGTTGAGAATTTTTCGACTTTTTTCCCTAAAAGTATCCGATTTGATCCCGATCCATTCTTATATATTTATATATATATAATGGATCTCGCAATTCACTCAGCTAGATAATATATCCTCAACGTGCAAGGCGAATTGACTCCAACTGATGGTGATCAGCTGTTAATTTTTCGTCTGTCAAATCAAAGCAAATTCTTTTGAAATTTTACACAAACAAATATACAAGGCAAATATGCAGAGTTGCAAATCGAGACCATTTTGTATCAATTCGCCTTGCTTAATGTCTGGCAACATAACATATGGTAACAGGCTTATTGTCAAGACAAACTGCTCATCTCTAAGTTTGATAAAATTCTTTGTTATTTTTTTTTATTGAAAGAGTTTAAGGCGAATATTTAAAGTTATAAACAAAAATAAATGTAACAGCATTTAAATGCGTATTTTTCAAACTCAAATTATTAAGCATTTATAAAAAGCACCAGCAATATCTCACACTTAAAGAAATTTTATAAAATTTGTTTGTTTGTTTTCCAATTTTATTTTGTATACCCTTAACCAAAAATAGCCAGGGAACATACACTAAGAGAAAAAAAAACATTCATTTAACTAATAAAGTAGTATCATTAAAAATTCTTCATTGTATGAATGCAATTTTTCATTAGCTTTTTGAAAGTTTTCACTAAATCCATGAAATTCTTCATCAATACAATGGATTTTTACTTTAGCTCGTTATTAATGACAAAATTCATTGATCAAATGAAGATTTTCCGTTCAGTGCATAGATTTGTCATTCTATTTGTAGTTTCCACAATATACATATGCGAACTCATAAATTATATATACATTCTGGGTCGTTGTTAATGCAGAGAAAACACTATTCCTGCAATAAACAATTTTAATTGAAAGTAAAACCAAAAATCAATTAAAAATCTAATTGAGTCGACAAAAACTTTGTAATTAATTAAATTTTTAAACAAAAGTTTAATTGACTTAAATACATTTTTTTTATTAATTTTAGCCTTATTTTCAATTAAAGTTGTTAATTGCAGGAATATTTTTTCCAGTGTGGGATGATAGTCCAATAAGCGATGTCCGCATGTCCGCCTGTCTTCAAGGGAAATCGATTTTCCGAAATCCTGAGAAGTCGGTGTTGGACTCAATATATACATACATACATACATTTATTTCTTTTAAAGGAAAAAAGTCTTTCTAAAATATAAATTAATAAAGGAAAAAATTTAAAATTTGATTTTCGAAAAAGTTTTATATGCAAAAAATATCCGTTTTCCAGCTCTGGCTTAGAATAAATCATACTCAACATGGAGTACAACGTTTGTCTTTTCTTACATTCAAATCCAATAGGCTAAGTACATCTTAGGTATTGAAAATAAGCAAAAATACGGTTCCGATATTGAAAATGGTTTAGTCTAAGCCAGGGCTGGACAAAGGATTTTTTTATATATATATATTTCATTTGTTATTTGCCCAATATTCATATGCGAACCCGTTAAGTATACATATAGACCCAGAATTGGTCCTTATTTATGGGATAGTACAACAAGTGATGCCCTTCTGTCCGTTTGTTTTCACTTGAAATTGATTTTCCGAAATCCTCAGGAATCAGTGTTGGACTCAGTTAAAAAATATTACTTTTAAGGGGTAAAAATATTTGTAAAATATAAATTAATAAAGAAAAAGTTTTAAAATTTTATATTCAAAAAAGTTTCAAATAAAAAAATTTCCGCTTCCCAGCTCTGGCTTAGAATAAACCCTAATTAATATCAAAAACAGTTTCTTTTGCTTATATTAAATACCAAAAGGTTAAGTCGGCCTCAGCTTGATTGGTTTTTAATATAAGCAAAAAATGCGGTTCTCGATTTTTATTAGGGTTTATTTTAATCCAGAGCTGGAAAACGGATTCTTTTCTTTATATACAAAACTATTTAAAATATGGTATATTTGAATTTTTTTATTACTAAAACATATTTTATACTTTAGAAAGAATTTTACTCAAGAGTTATGAAAAAGGCGAATTCAGGTGGTATCAACTGCTCAGCTGACTATATTCGCCGCTGGCAATTTGAATATTCGTTGTAGTGGAAAGCCAAGGTAAGAGTCTTGGGGCAGCTTGTTTAGTTGTTTTTTTTTTTCTCAAGGTAAGCGCTTTTTATTACAACTGTTTTTTTTTATTTCTTTGCTTTGGTCTTTATTACTTCAAAGTTAATAAAAATTTAAGAAAAAGGCAAGACATGCATGAATACGAATTGTTATAAAAAAACGAAACAATCGTTAAATTTGCCATTCTTGTCAGGTGTTGCAAAAGTTTAACAGAAAAGTTTCATTTATTCCTACACTTCGTTTTTCTTTCTTGCTTTCTTCCCATTTTTTTTTATTTTTTTATTTCTTTGCTTACATTTAATAGTATTTTCGTTTAGATGGCAGGGCAGCTGGGTGATTAAACTAGGGAAAACAAAAGAATAAATAACTTAATATAAATATCAAGGGAAATAAAGTTTATGTTGCCTTAAATTACTTTCGAACATTTTTAATGAACAACAGCATCAGACAAAAATTAGTAAAATTTTTGTTATATATTGTTATACTCGTGAAGGTTCAATAAAAGTTTCCAGCTTAACATATTTGCTTGGGATACTTTCGTTTTCTTTATTATTCCAAGTTATAATCTTGATTGATTTTCATTTCTCATTATCTGACAAAGAAAAATATATTTATATGTATGAACAAGTATGTCTATAAAAAGGATTTGATTTTCTTTATGAGTTTTTTGCAAGTATTGAAGAAAATTTTAATGAAGAAAAAATAAAAAAAAAAACGTAATGGTCATGTAATGTAATATAACATAAAAATTTTGCTTGAAATATTTTCTAGTTTGTAAAGAAAGAAAAAAAAGGATTATTTGTTAAATAAAAATTTGAAGAAATTTTAACAACTTTTTATGCATGGTGAGTGAAATCAATTTAAAGGTAAAAGCGCTTATTCTTAAAAAAAAATGTTTTTGTTTTGCAAAATGTTTATTAAAAAAATCTAAACTAAACAAAAATTCATAGCACACTTTCCATGCTTGCTCACGTTCTAAGGGTTGCTTAAAGCAAAGTATAGGGTGTTTTTTTAAGAGGTATAGAACTTTGAATTGAAATAAAACACAAGAAAATCGTTTTAATGTCCATCAATTTGGCTTTATTGGAAGGATAATTTTATGCCATTAATGTTTAAATATGATTTCGGGCATGTGGCCGCCGCCGCTGGCTCGAATAAAGCCCATTCTACAGGTCCAATTTTCAACCACTTTTTCGAGCATTTGGGGCCGTATGTTGGCAATAACGCTACGAATGTTGGCTTCCAAGTCACCTAACGTTTCTGGTTTGTTGGCGTAGACGAGCGACTTCACATATCCCCAAAGAAAATAATCCAATGGTGTCAAATCAAACGATCTTGGTGGCCAATTGACAGGTCCATTCCGCGAAATTATGCGCTCATCGAATGTTTCCTTCAATAAATCGATTGTGACGTGCGCTGTGTGGCATGTAGCGCCGTCTTGTTGGAACCACAACTCATCCACATTCATGCCATCCAATTCGGGAACAAAATAGTCGGTTAGTCGGCTCCAATTGCTGTGCACGGTGGCGAATCGATTCATTCGGGTCCTCTTCAACACTTTGCTCTACAGCGGCAATTGTTTCTTCGGTGCGCACTGTTCGACGTCTCTGCGGATGCGTATTATCACATAGAGTAAACGTAGTGCGAAAACGATCCATGGTTAACCGAATTAATTGCTCTGATGGACGATTATGTCGACCATAAAATGGACGGAGCTTGCGGTAAACTTCGCGAACTGAACCATTATTTTCGAAATAAATTTGCACGATTTGCAAGCGTTGTTCTTTTGTCAACCTGTTCATGATAAAATGGCAAACCAAACTAAATATTAATCACTTGACAGCTGACAAAATGGCCGCCAGTTAAAAAAGTGATGCCAACTTAAAGTTCTATACCTCAATAAAAAACACCCTTTAGAATCAACATGGGTACTCCCTGTTTGCTGCAAATGGTCTAGGGTAAGTGTAAATGCAAAATGTCATATGTTTTCTTTGGATTATGTGTGTATTTTGTTGTTTTATTTTAAAGAAAACTTATGATATTTTGCATTTACACTTACGCTAGACCATTTGCATCAAACACCGAATACCTCCAACGTATTTGTATGTTGCAAGTTACAAAATATATAAACCTTTATAACTCAACATCTTTAAACTATTTTTATTTAAAATTAGCATAAATTTTATTTTTTTGTGGCGAAAATGGGTAGAGAAGGAAATGTGAAGCGATAAGACCTCCAAAGCGATTACATTGGCTGGGGTGCACCTAGTCAGTAGCACTGTTGACAATGTCACTAGATAATCACTATAATTTTACTATTGACAACGAGCAGGGAAATATCGATATTATATACTAGAGCCCCTAACATTTTCTAGTGAATCTTTGGTGCGAATGTCTACATGTAGTCCCAAAAGAACTACTTACTCAGCAGTGCTACAGTCTAGTGGTGGATTTTCAATAACAAGCTAATGTTAAATTTCAATAGATGATTACATTGGCTGGGGTACACCTGGTCAGTAGTACTACTGACAATGTCACTAGTAAATCACTACAATTTCACTATTCGCACTTTCTGCAGGGTTGTAATTAGTAAATAAAGTGTCATTCTTAACCCTAACAATTACTACTCTGGGATCTTTTATTCATTTGCAAATCTTTGAGTCCATAGAAAAGTTGATGCAATATGTTGATGTTTAATTTTGAATGGCTCAACCATATTTTTTCGTTGCGTGCACTAGTGCTGGATTGTTTTCTTGAACTATAAAATGCATTGATATTTTTTTTATCTTGTTTTCAATGTCTCGCATTCCATCATAATTTTTTTCTTCTAAGTTTTTTTTTGTTGAAATTTTCAGGTGACTGCTTGCCACATTTAAGGTGACAAATAATCTTGGGGTTTTGTAGGTGTTTATATGGAATATTTGTATTTGTAAGTCTGTGTGTGTGCGTGTCTGTGCATGTTATCACACTTCCTTCATTCGTTAGAATGCAAAGTAGAGAAGTGTAAAACTTCTTATTTGATATTTTGCTTAAACTAGTGGTATTGCTTGTAAACTATTTTCAGGAGCAGTTAAGTATTAAGAAATCTTAAATGTTTTTCTTTTTTTTTCTTGCTTACAAGAACGGAATTAGATAATTATTTTGTGGAAAAAATTTTATGTAACATAGGTATTATATTATATATATTATAGTCAACCTGCTAACTTGCAAATATTTTTAACTTCGCAATAGAGGAGAAAATAATGAATATCTGTTCATTTTTAATAAGTGAAAAGATGTTGCCAAGTAAGCAGGTAATAAATTTAAATAATACACAGCAGATTGTTGTGATAGCTATTTTATCAAATTTTGATGCCCGAAATTTTGTATAGGAGCGCTGGGTCTTTTGTACATCTATGATTTTGTGACGATCTAAATTTTGCAGAAGCCACTTAAATATGTAAAACTAAAAAATTAATAAAATTTCTAGCAATAAACTTACATATTTTTAGAAAAAAAAACTCAAGTTATATATTAAAGACGTGCATGAGTATACAATAAATTGCTGCTAAAGCATATCAAGCAGTACACTGAAAAAAATTTTTATTTATCAAAATTCCTTGATTTGTTTTTCAGTTTCAGTTTCGTTTTACATTTAAGGTCGATATTTGCTTAAAAATTAATTCCCTTATTGTGGGAAAATAATATGGGTTTGAAGTGTATGCTTAAACGAAAATTCCGTGCAAGGTTTTTGTCTAAAGCACACTTAATGCGCAATTGATTTTTTTTAAGAATACCAATACAAAGCTTATGTAAAATTTTAATATTAATTTTTATTTAATTTTCTTATCTTTTTATTTTCAGGTAAGTTACTACTTCATTAATGACCTGTTTTTTTTTTTAAGTAAGTAGTGAATTAAATAGACTAATTTTGAAAATTTTATACATCTATTATTTTTGCGAGCATAAGATAAAAGACCTACAGCCGTGGTAGTAAGATTTTGATGGGAATTGAACCCACTAACCTTGAACTGTTAGCCAAGCCAACTACCTACTAAGCTGCAGGGCCACTCTCATAAATATATTATTTATTTATTTTGGCTCGATTATGGATGGCAACCGAACTTCAGTTGCCGAGTTAACTAGCAACGCAACTGAACTTAAAATTTATATTATGTATGGCAACTTCCTCCAGTTGCCAAGAAGTTATCGAAAATACGATTGTGACAGATTGTCAACTGAAAATAATATAAACAAATATTTAAAATATAAGAAATTCAAGTGCTAAAAAGAAAATTATTGACTAAAAGTGCTTAAAACATTAATGATCATAGAAATTATTAGTTAAGTGGAATTAATTATTGGTGAATAGAAGGAAGCACAAAAGTTGAATCTATTAGACGACTCTTTAGAATTACCGCCTCTACTGTGAGTAAATGTTCTTGCCTAAAATAAGTGAACAATCTCTGTTTTAGCTGTAAAGCATATTTTTCTTAAATATGCAGAGAAGAAATTCAAAAATGAAAATAATATTGCAATTACTGTTTAATTTTTTAATTTTTTTGCTTTTAAACTATGCAGCAACTACAAATTTGTGGTTGCCAATATGGCAACTGAAATTACCAGCTGTTAGTTGCCAGTTGCCATCCGTAATACCACTTCGGCAACTAGCAATGCAACCAAAGTTCGGCTGCCATCCATAATCCAGCCATTATTTATTTGACTTAGTCTTACGAATTAATTCTAAGACTAAGGGCCATTTTCACAACTTACCTTTAGCTAAAGGTAGGATTTTGTCTGCCCGATAAATATTTTTGCATTATTACAACTGAAACTTTTTATTGGTATTATTATCAATAATAATAATATTGAACGGATACAAAAATAATAAATGAAGTTATTAAAATGCACAGCCATTTATCGGGCAGACAAAATCCTGCCTTTAGCTAAAGGCAAGTTGTGAAAATGGCCCTAAAGGTTTAAGGAGCGCTAGCTGCCAGGGCTATCGGCTCCTCATAAATATAATATCATGAAAAAGCCCTAAATTTATTTAAAAAAAATTCATGTCTAACATTGATGTAGAAACGCAATAATTAATGCAACAATTTTTTAAGTCAATTTAATATTAAACTCTACGTTAGGTTATGTTAGTTTAGCAGGCTGCTGGTGAAGAAATGAAAATTTTAGGGGTCCAGCTCACTTGGGTCCAATACGATGATCCCTTTGTGCTACCTATAAGTTGAAAGTAGTAGAATAAGGGTGGTTAAGGACTAAAGGGGAGAATATAGATGGAAAGCTTCTTTAGAATAAGAGAGAATAAAAGAGAAGAGAAGTGGTTTAGGTAGGAGAGGGTCCACTACACTCACATGTCATAGAGAAGGGTTAACGACCATACCAGCCGCTGCTCCTAATGTATAGACTTAGATTTCTGAATACTATTTTCGATATCTCGAGCAGACTATTGAAGGCTATTTTACCAAGGAAGCGCAGACGTAGATCCCCCAAAGCGGGACAGAAGGAGAGAAGATGCGGAATGCTTTCCTCCACTTGTTTATCATTGCAACTGTAGCAGTAATCATTATACGGGAGACGCATACGTTTAGCGTGGGTTCCAAAAGTGTAGTGGCCTGTTAGTGTGGGCAAGAGATTCCTCAAGTGCTTCCTGGTGAATCTAATGAGGTTTTTGGTTCTGTTGATATTTAGGCGAAGACAAAGGGTTCTCGACATAACGCAGGTAGGCTCATTGCGCCATCTGTCTTAAGCTGAATTGAGAAAGGCAGCATCGAAGTGTCTTCAGGAGGATGAGGGAGGGAGCCCACAGAGATTGTCAATATCGACTATTCCGAGTAGAGTTCCCCTCTTTGCCAGGTCATCCGCAACTAGATTGCCTGAATTAGTCCCGTGTCCACGCACCGAATATAATGTAATGGATGAGTGCTGCTCAAGTTTATCTAAGACTCTGAGACATTCTTGGACAAGGATTGAAACGTGGCGTTACTAGCGGCAAAATATTAACGTTGCCATATTTTTGTTACTTCTCGTGATTTTTCAGCTTGATGTTTTTCTAATAGAGATAGAGAACTTTGCCACTCATTCCTTATAAACATACAAACTTACGAATAATTATTTAACTCATGCTTAACCTTGTTGATTTTCGAGTCATGCTCACTCCAACCTCACATTAATATAAAGGAAAATTATTCACTAGCACAATAATTCTTTCTGCCAAAAAAAAAGCCCAACAATGCAAAGATCTGATAGAAGAAGGTAAGAAGAAGTACGTGAAATATAAAATTAAATTTTAATGGGCGTGCCTCCGCCCATTTTTTAAATGCAAGATTGTGTGTTTTTCAGAGCTCACGATGCGTGTTAAGTCTTGTAAAAATCGGTAAAGAAGCACTTAAAATAAAATTTTAATGGGCGCGACTCCGCCCCATTTTTTTAATGGAAAATTGTGTCTATTTTTTGAGCTCAAGGTGTGTGGTAAGTTTCGTAAAAATTGGTTAAGTACATCCGCGTGAAATATTATAATGAATTTTATTGGGCGTAACTCCGTCCATTTTTTCAACTTTCAAATTGTGTAATTATCAGAATCAAAAGTGTTTAATAGGTTTCACAGCAATCAGCTAAGTAGAATATCATAAAATTAAATAAAAAAAATTGTGGGCATATCCCCGCCCACTTATTTTTACGATGGACCAATGGGAAACTGTAACCTCTCAGAAAAAAAAAGAATTTTCTTTTCGATCTAAAATTTGCCGAGTTACGAAGTAACACCTGATTTTTTTTTAAGTCGGTTAAAAACTCAAAATATCCATAAAAACGTTTTTTTTCTAAATTAATAAAATTTTTCAGCCTTATTTATAAAAATTATTAAGGCTATATTTATAAACAGTTTTTAAAACAGATTTTCATTCAATATTTTTTTTATTACGGCCTTTATAAGCCCTTAATAATTTTTATAAATAAGGCTGTTTATGTTTCTATGCAATATAAATGTTTAAATCTGTTTTTAGGGAACTTAATTTAAATTTGTTTACATATCAGTCTTAAAATTGCAATTAACATGCATTTCAAGTTGAATTTCATCACATTTTAATCGAGAAAAAATAGCTACACTTCACTCACGCCCAGTCACTTTGAATTATTTTTATCTCACGTTCCTGCATGTTCATGTAATGGAAATAATTATTTATTTAACATCATACCAGATCATAACTGATGACTTATGCGTCATGAAAAACAGGTGAGTTTTGCTTATCTCTTGTTCTTATTAGAAATTATTACCACTCACGTTACTTATGTTAAAGCCAGATTATGGGGTATATTTTCTTTATTTAAATAAATGTGTATCGATTTCGATGTAAAAAGGTTTGACATAAGCAACTCCTCATTAATATAAATTTCACGTGATAACATGCGTGATTAGGAAAAAAAAAATAAATTTTTTCTTGATTTTATTTTCCGATGCAAATAGTTTTCTATATTATTGTTAAGTTTTTGTCTTTTAAAAACGTTTATTATTTGAAGTTCGTAATTGCAATTAAAATAAAATTCTCTCTTATAAAGTTTAATTAAAACACGTTTTTTACACATCACTGCTACTTAGAGCTTTATAACAACAACAACAACTATTGTTAATGATTTATTTAAAATATATCACATTTTGTGTTGCTGGATCTTTGTAATTAAAAAAAATAATAAAACAACAACTATCTTACTTAAGTCAGAATGTTAAAGTTATTCTTTGATAGAGACAGCTGAGTGTTTACTTCATTGCTCTTAACACAAAGTTTACGTCGATGTGCCTGCATAGAAACATAGACAAATTCTCGACACTGTTGGTAACGTGGAGAAACTTTAAGCTCTTAAAAGCTCTTTTGATTTGTGTGCATGTATTAAGGCTATATTCTACGCTTGATGTTAGTATACTTTTATTAACCACAGAAGGTTCTAGGGCAGCTAAGTCCAAACACACATACACTGAAATTTGCATTTGAGGTAAACAGCTTTGAAAGCTCTTAAATTTGTTCTTGTTTCTTTGCAAAATAAATGCAAGCATTTTTTTCCGTTGCGTTGTTTTTGTGAATGTGGTATTCACGCCGGTGTGAAAGCACAAAAGCTCTTTTGTAAAAGTTTGCACATTATGCATATGGCTTGGACGTAGCTGTTCTAGGATAAAAAAGATGTGAATACTAATGATATTAAATACTTCAATTACCATCTATGTGTTTCAGATTATTAATTCTCTGTCATATATTGCGTTGAACTCTGACAATTCTCTACAGTGCTTACGAAAGTTCAGTTTCCTTATTTAAAATTTTATAGCCGTTATTTTTATCTATGCCGCAATATATGTAACTTAGCTTCGCTGGATGTACATTTGATACGTCCAGTTCACATCACATACACGTGGAATGATCAGACTCCCAAATTTCTTGGGCAGAAAGATCAATGTAATGTGAGCTGTCTGGCACAAAGACGCGGCTCACCGTCCTGTTGAAACATCATTTTGGCCAAAAGAAGTTATCATTATCATATAGCGCTGGCGGACGTAAAATAGGCTACGCTCCTGGAACGTTGCCCAGAACAGATAAAACAATTTTAACATTTAAACCTTTTAATGAACGTTAGAAATCTTAAGAAATAACAATCAATCAAACGCTATCAATTGTCAAATTTCGGAGAAATTCGTTTCAGAACTTTATTTTTATTACACGTGAGTAAAAACTTACTCACTTTACCATCCCTTTTCTTTTTTGCCTCACTGCTAATTGTAACAAGTGGTTGTTGGTTCTTCATGTACTCTCTAGTGCATTAGAAGGAAAATTTTTTCATGTGCATAAAGAAGTAAGTAAGCAGCTCACTTTTGCACGCGAATTCCTTTTAACTTAATCTTTATGTATTTAGAAATATGTATCTCAAGTGAAACTACTCAAGTAATTGCAAAATTATGCTGTAGAAGAGATGTAGCAAAAAAAAAAAATAAAAAAAAAAATAAATGTCCTTATACCCGTAAAATGCAGTTTTTGTATTAGTTTAAGTTTTTACTCATTCGTTTATTTCGCTTTTGTGCTGCTTAAACGCCCTTGTCATCAGCGTAGTGGAATAAGGTAATCATTTTTGCATGACATAACGTTTGAAATGATAAATATACAAATGTTTGCACTTAAAATGACGGAATGATGCCTTGACGTTTATTTAAGAGTATTTTTTTTTTTTTAAATTTAGATAAAGTGTTTTTGCAAGAATTGTAAATAAGGGAAAATATAATGAGAATTAGTTGATGAATTTATTGATATCACGAGAGAGCTTTTAAATATTTTTTTATTTGATTTGGTTATAAAAAAAATTTAAAATGAAAAGATTATATTAAGGAATCATAAGCGAACATAATTTAATTACTGTTGTAAAGAGAAAGACTAAAAGTCATGGAAGAAAGCATATAACGAGGCAAGAGGAAGCAATTTTAATTCCACATGCAACACTGTAGTTTAAATTTATAAAATTTATAGTGTAAAATTTCCTGCTGTCAAAAAGGACCGATAATTTCGCTTGCTTATGACTAGAAAAAAAATTATTAACAGCTGACTATATATCATATGCTGCTATGAGATCAGCTGATTATAAATTCATCTCCATGCTTAGTTTACAACCCCGGATTTTGAGAGAGTATTTTGAAAATTAAGCTGGCATAACATGACATACGCAATCTAAAAAACAACAAAAAACGCTAATACACACGTGCACATTGTATGCCAGATGAATGAATAATCATATCAAGTTTATGAAAAGAACAAAAAATCTTCTCTTAAAAATTGTTCCAGTGTAAAAGTTTATATAAATTTTCTAATAAAAAAAATTTTTTTAATCAGCACTACTCACTGCGATGAGCCTTATCAGATGGATCTCTTCTTAGAACTATGCGCCTCTTAGAGGAGCATATGGGCCCCGAGTCAACATCATGTATAACAATTTTTATCTGTTCACCATCCATGGATGTCTGACGCCTGGGAGCCTCAAGATCTTCTAAGTTGGGACCAGTGAAAGCAGCCAAGGGAGGTTGTATAGTCGTTGGTATGCCAGAAGCTGGTAGAGCACCACGTGATTGTAAAGCCGCCAAGTCGGGTCTGTAAGAGATATGAAAATAAAAATTCATGAAATATATTTAAACAGCTATGACTTAAGCTGAATTCAGCGATTTATGTACAGAAAATGTTTGTTATGACCAAGAAGAGAGTGAGACAGAGAGAGAAAGACAAAGAGAGAGATAGTGAGGGAGATAGAGAGATAGAGATATATAGAGAGATACGGATATAGAGATGGAGATAGAGATAAAGATAGAGATAGATGTAGAGATAGAGATAGATTTAGAGATAGAGATAGAGACAGGGAAAGAGATAAAGATAGAGAAAGAGATAGAGCTAGAGCTAGAGCTAGATATAGAGATAGAGAAAGATATAGAGATAGACATAGAGAAAGAGATAGAGATAGAAATAGTGATAGAGGTAGAGATAAATATAGACATAGAGATAGACCAGAGATAGACCTAGAGATAGAGATAGAGCTGGAGCTAGAGCTAGAGCTAGAGACATAGATAGCGCTAGAGATAGAGATGGATATATATAGAGAGAGAGATAGATAGCGAGACAGAGAGAGAAATATCACAGATAGAAAATGATTGTAAAAAAAATTTGTCTGAAGCAAACGTTTGAATTCAGCTTTGCTAAAAAAATTTAGTCTTTAGGGCCGAAAAATTCCAAAAATTTATTCTTACAATTGCGAGCCTCTTCTTCGTATACGTCTGTCTTCATCCACCGTCAAGACCGGACTACCCTTATCCGGGCTGGGCGACTCATCATTATTAATGTCTTCCGAGGGATGAGGCACACGAAATGAAGGCCTGCGGGAACCGGGTAAAGCTATTTGGGGACCCAGAGTAACATCGCCAGGGGAACGCTGCAGTTGTGAAGCTTGTGCAGCCGCTTGTAAAACACCCGGAGCGAATACATCATAAGCCGATTTTCTAAGAAAAAACATAGACATATGTATGTATAAAAACATTATTCCATGTATTTTTTTGCTCTCCTTTTTAATACCTTCTGGGTATGGCTGGTATTCCTAGGCCCATATCTACACCTGCTCCCAGGCTGCCCGCTATACCGGCAGCTAAATTGGCCTCATCATCATAACTGTGCTGACGGGCAACGCGTGAGCCGCGCCTGGAAGCCATACGTGATAGTGGTGCGCCAAAACTTAACTCTTCTTGGCGTGGCGGGCTACCAGAACGACTTGGTGCCATACTGTGGCCAGCCTTGCGCCAGTCCATATCACCACCTGGCGTTTTGTTGCCCTTTAATTGCTGCAAAAAAAATGTAAAGTGAAGCATTAAGAAAAAGAATCGTGAAGTTAGTAGTTGTGTCACTCACTCTCTCAAGCTCTTTTAATGACGCAGGTGATACATCTGAATGCCTTCTCAGTTCGGGACTACGTGGTGGTGCCAGTGCTGCGCTACCATTTGCTGGAGCTAGCGTTTGTGTACTTGATCCCAATTTGGCATCTGAGTGACGTCGTTGCAGTGCCTCCAACACCGGCACATCCAAGCTGGAGTCTGTGGAATTTTGTGGTATACAGACACGTGAGGCCATCTTTCGTCTGCACACACTACAACGCCACATGTTCTAGCAAACAAATTGAAAAACCATAAAAAAAAGCAAATGAGTAGTGTAAATGCAGTCAAAGGAAATTGAAAATAATTGAAAAAGACTATGAAAATAGACACAGTGCTCAAGCATACGTATGTATGTGCACTCGTACAGATAATAACGTATCATTATGATTACTCGTACATTCCTGCATGTGCATGTCAAGGTTTGGATTTTTGTTGCATTTGTTGCACTTGTTTTACTTAGTTGTATGATGTATTCGTACGTGTATTTTGGATTTTTTTGCTTGTTCCAGTGTTAAGTACATACATAAATATTCTCTAGTTCTTACATGTTTTGTATTTAATATCGATTTATGTAATATTTTTGAAATGTGCTTTTCAAGGACTCGTTTAGAGTTGTAGTTGATGTAACATTAAAGAGTGAAATAATTTTTTCATTCACTGGTTAAAATCGCTCATTTACTACAACAAATTCATAACTAAAAAAAGAAAAAGTTTGCCAGAAGACGTATTTAAAATTTTCAATTTACACAAAACTTAATGGAAAGAGAAAATTAAAAACAAAAGTAAACAAGATATTTATATGAAATTTTCACACTATGTGAAGAACGAAATGAGGGATGATTAACTCTTAATGGCATTTTTGAGTTATGACTTTGTTTTAATAAATGACGGATAGGTACATTTCGCTACCTTAATATGGAATCATTAGAATTATAATTATTTTTTGAAACCGAAATATTTTGCATTTTTCTATACATTAGATGTTATTCTAACAAAATATACAAGAACATCGATTAAAAAAAATGTGAGTTAGAGCTTTTCATTATTAAGTTAACGATATATACTTTGCATGAAAATGTTGCTTTGAATCATTCTTTATTCGAAATGTCATTGAATAGACCACACATTAAAATCGACAAACATTATGAGTAAGACGGCACTAATATACAACCCTGAAGGTAGTCGAAGCAGACGGCTGCTGAAGAATATTTGACGTTCCACAGTAGTAGTGAAACTTCAACTAAACGGCTATAACGAGGGAACACAAATTTTTAAAAATCTCTAATTGATGTCGCTTGCTTTCTAGATGCATAAAAATTACATGAGTAAGCCCACACTATACTTTCCTAAAATTTTTACTTCTGTAATAAGCCATTTACACCAGCACAAAATCTAGCAGATTTAAGTTAAAGTCTTTATGAAAATTTATACTGTTTAGACCAACTTTTTTGACATTTATCAAGATTTTTTTATCCAAAACAAAACCCATTAGCTAAAAAAATTCCAAAACTGCAACCAAACAACTACAATATAGCTAAGTCACACACCTTTTTAAGCAGACCGTAGCTAATTCACTCATCTTTTTCATAAATATGTTGTACAGGGTAGTAAAAAATAAATAAAAATATTAGATTTTTATTAGATTTTCTACAAATCTATTGACTACATATTGTTTTGTATGGGAAATCTAGTAAAAAGCAGCAAGATTTAGCTCTAAATCTCGTATGCACTAGATTTTGAAGTAATGTAAATGCCCTATAAATATAAAATTCAGAGTTTTTGTGTGAATTATTTAACGAACTAGCAAATATGCATTAAATACGTGCCAAATAACATCTGTGTGAATGTTAGCTACATTAATTAACTCAGAAATAATTATCTCAAATGCAAAAACCATAGAAAAGTTTGTATGAAGTAGATTTCAATAACTACAGTAAGATCTCGATAGCTGTGAACTGGAAATAAATAAGAAGAAATAAAGAAAATTGTAAACTTAACTCAAAGCTTAGAAACTTAAACTCATGATTTCTTCATTCATATATCGTATTGCCTTTTTAACATTTAAATAGTGTAAAGAAGCTCAAGCTTTATTTATAAAATATCGCCAACACAGAAAAAACTAAATTTCATTTTCAGTAACCAAATTCGTTGAATCACTAAATATTTTATTTGAATGCGGTCCTACAAAAATTTTTGTAAATTCTGATAAAAATTTTGTAAAAATTTAAATTAATCACAGTTCGGCTGAGAGAAAATGTTATTTCAGTGTGTTGGTGTTTATCTTGCTTGTTGATAGGAACAACGTGTTGTTGTGCGGTTGTTGTTGTTTATTTTGATTGATCGTGTTGTATACATGTAAATGCCGAAAAGTAGCCGACAAACGTCGTGGCCTGTTTCTGCTCTACACAGTGTTTTGGCTCAAATTAATTTAGTGGAACAGTACAGAATATTTACTGAAACTAAGTTTGATTTCAAACAAATATTTGCTTAAAAATTTTTTGGGAATAATTTTTTCTTTGAATGAAACAAGTTGTTCCGTCAACTTAAAATCACTAAACATTTTTCAATGTAAAGCCTGGTACTCTGTTCAAAATTTCGTGCGAAATGCTGTCAAACTACATATAAAAGTATTTGGTATGAAATATTTGCGAAATAAATTCGCAAAAGTAGTACTCTGCTCTTGTTGTGAAAAACACATAAAATCATGTCTTTCCATGCAAAATTAGTCTGGCATCATTTTAGTTTAGCTGCGAAACAACATGAGCAGTGATTTTTTCGCACGGAATTTTAACAATGTTGCATACTTTCAAGCAATAAAAGCGAGAAATTTATAAAAAAAAACCGCGAGTTGGGCTACATTAAGTACATGTCAAATTTTTCACGCGAAATAATCAATGGTGCTGAATATTTTTCACAACTTTGAACAGAGTACCAGGCTTAACTCGGAAAACTTTCAATAATTCGAAATCGCTCATTTACACAAACATTGTCATAAGTATTTTACTAGAGTCCCATAACGTCAAAACATCCGAGATTTGATAAAAAGTCAATTTGCTAATATCGTTGTGAAATCATTTGATTCCTTCATTGGAAAAGGGCAAATTAGAAAAATTTTATATTAGAAAAACTATTCGAATATCACAAATATGTCAATTACTGTTTGCCTTTTCCAAGCCAATTGGTCAATAATTCAACTCAAGACGAGATATACTCGATCCCAACGAAAACATTTATATTAATTTCAGGTTGAACTAAATGAAAAGTGCAACGTTTTGCAGTGTATTATTTTAAGTGGGGATTTTTGGGGATAGTATATATTACTTTTAAGGTAATTTCTGTGATGGACAATTTTAGATTGGGGATGCCAGTCGAAAGAAATCTAGGAACTCTGCCTATGGCGATATGGCAACTCACTTATTATTATATGTGCTTATAATCAAATACAGTGTTGCCCATAATTTTTTTTGAACAGCTGTTTTGTATGGCACTTTTAATTGAACCATGATAGAATTATACTAGGTACATGCACGACTACAACAAAAATACAACACCATAAAACACATGTATTTTGTTGGTATAAGCAAATGGAAAATTGTCAGAAACAAATGTCTTTTGTTTATAAAAATAACAGTTACAGGCTAACTAAAGTACAATTGCAGACGCGGCATTCCTGCATGATTATAGTTATTCAGTGTTGCCAATCTGTGTGTAGTTAGACAGTGTGTAATTTTTACTTACATGTGTAGGCCATGTAATTAAATTCTTGTATACTCTGTGTGTAATTCTACTTTGGGTTTTATTTTTATCTATTTTTGTTTTAATTTTAACCTACACAAAAGATATGTAGTGTAATTTTCTTCAATGTGTAATTGGAGACACAGCCATGTGTAAATTCATTGGCAACACTGTAATAATTTTATTCACACACATACACACATACATAAATGCAAGCGCTCGTGTTTAAAATATCGCACTTTAAAAACTATGTCAAATAGCATTGTACGCTGCGGAATCACGGATAACAAATTTCGCTTTTTGGCCCTCTATAAGAGGAATATCTACAGACACAATATCATTGTTACTCATTCAGCTGTGTAATAATTAGATCTTTATGTATACACATATGTATATGTTAAAAGCTCTTTTCTGACAAAATCATTTTAATTCTGAAGAGAAATTTTTCCCATTGAACAAATTCTCATTGATGCACAAAATATTAAGACTCCAATAAATATATTCCGCTGCTTACTTAATTGATTGTCGTTTTCATAATTCTTTCACAATGCAAATTTAAAACTTACCGCATCCTCGTTTTCCTCCAATTTGCTATAACTGGCACAATCCTCGCACACACGCTGCTGACATTCGAAGCACGTCTTATGAAAATCATCGGGCTTAAATGACTTCAAGCAAACGCGACAGGCGCCCGCACGACGACCGGGTTCTGTATTTTGTTTAGTGGCATTTGAGCTGCCAGCACTTGTTGCTGTTGTAGTTGTTGTATTATTATTATTGTTGTTATTTTGATTTGCTGCTGCCTCCTGTTGCTGTTGATAGTTGCCATAAGTGGCATCCGTATCTGTAGGTATTAACGATGGACGTGGTGACATTTTGTTCACTAGAATGCAAGAAAAATGAAATAATAATGAAAAATATATATTGTGAATATAAGTGGGAGAAGAAAATAACTTTAGCTATAATTCAACAGACAGTTGAGTAAATGATGGCAGGTTACTACAACAGTGAATGGAAAAAGCAAAATTGCTTAGAATAACAACGAATAATGTAAATTAAATTAAAGTAAAAGCAACTTATTGTACGCCTTACATTTCAAATACTTTTAGCTTCTGCGAAAGAAAGAAGAAGAAAAAACAATTTCCATTTGACATTGTTCCAGGTTTTATGAAGTCATTGATTGTGTTGTCATGACTACAAATATGCGCACTCACTCGTGCTTGTACTTGTCTAATAAAGGAAATCTCTTTTAAAATAATATTATTGTTTACAATTTATATGCAAAAATAAAATAAAAATATCAACAACACTTTTTCCTAACTGGATTTTAAATTGCATTTTTCTAGGCTGGAGTACATTAAGATTAAATTAAGATTAAAAAATAAAGTTTTCTTTCAGTAATAAAGCGATGAGAAATGTTGAAAGTTTTTGAAAGCACTGAAGAAAGAACTTAAAGCAGAGTTAAAGTAAGAAATAATTTTCTTAGGTTATAATCAGCAAGTGAAAATTATGTTAAAAATAATAGAAAAATTTTTAGAATAGCTTCAGATTCATAAAACGTTATTCATAGAGTTCCGTACACCAAAAGTGAGAAGGAATCCCCATATTGATTTTGCTATCATCTCCCTAAGGTAACCAATCGTAAGATCTATGGACCTGTAACTTTCAAAAAATATGTAAAACATTTTTTCTGCTGCAGCAACAAATATATGACAGTAAAAAATGAAAGGGGGTTCTAAGCCAGACAACGAAAAAATTTAAATGCTATTGTAATATACACACAAATATACATATATATGGGAGTAGATGCTTTAAATTTTCAAAGTTCCTGTAATTTTATGCAGACTACACCAATTAACACTGAAATGTAAAAAATTAAAATTAAAGGGTATTCCATCAGTTGATGCAATTTATGAGAACTTTCTGTACCTTACAAACCGCAAGGGGCATACTCTAGAAATTTGCAAAATTGCTAAAACTAAGAAATCCCAAAATTAAAAAATTTACAAAACGAAAAAAATTGTCAAAAACCAAAAAAAAAAGCTCCAAACAAAAAAAAAAATCTCTAAAATTAAAATAAATCGCCAAAAACTAAAAAAAAAGCAAACATAAGAACACACCACAACTGAAAAAAGCCAAATAACAAAAAAGTACCAGAAATAAAAAACACCGAAACTCAAAAAGAGCAGCAAGATGAAAAAATTGCCAAAAACTGAAAATAGTCGCCAAAAACTAAAAAATCTAAAATAATTGATAAAGCTAAAATAAATAACTAAAACTGAAGAGAACGCTTAAATGAAAAAAAACACATACACTACAAAACGCCAAATAACGAAAAAAATCCCACAAATAAACAAAAAAAAAACGTCAAAACTACGAAAAAACGCCAGGACTAAAAAATCGCCAGAAACTGAAAAAGTCGATAAAAACAAAAAAAGCGCCAAATCAAAAAAAAAAAAAAAAAAATAATAATAAAAATAAAATTGATAAAACTAAAATAAATCGCACAAAACTAAAAAAATACAAACACGAGAAAAATACCAAAACTAAAAAACGCCAAATACCAACGAAAATCTCAGAAAAGAAAAAATGCCAAAACTCACAAAAAGTGCCATTACTAAAAATATTGCCAAAAACTGCAAAAATCGCAAAAATTTAATAAAAGCGTCAAATATATAAAACCAAAATAAATCGCCAACAACTGAAAAAATCTCAAAACGAAAAAAAAAACACTAAAACGAAAGAAAACGCTTAATACCGAAAAATATAATAGAAACGAAAAAAAAACATAAAAAACTCAGAAAAAGTGCCAAAACTAAAAAAATCGCCAAAAACGAAACGAACATCCAAAAAAATTCTGATAAAGCTAACATAAATCGCCAAAAACTGAAGCAAACGCAAAAATTAAAAAAAAACATCAAAACTAAAATAAGGCCTAATACCGAAGAAATCTCCAAAAACGATAAGCTCCAAAACTAAGAAAAAGCGCTCAATTAAAAAAATCTCCAAAGACTGAAAAAGGTGTGGGGTTGCTCAAATGCTTTTAAACTCTGCGTCAGGTAAGATATTCGAATATATAGGCCGAAGTTTTGCACTTTATTAAATTTAGTTATATATCACTGTCTTCTATCGCAGTGCTATACCAAAACCAAAAAAAAATTTCATGAAATTTAATTAAAAAATAATTAATATAATGTTGGTATTACTTATAAAAAATTTTATGCCAAAAAATTTTTTTGTTTAACTGAAAATGCAAGTTCAAAGAATAAAATGAAAAATTCCCGCAAAAAAAATTTTATTATTTAAGCTTGGACTTAATATTTAAGTTCATGCATTTGTTTAATATTTATGATCATACAACATACACAAATAAACCACTTGCCTACCGAGAAGTTTTTTCTCAAAACTAAAAAAATAAAATAAATGATTTCTTAAAATAAAAATAAATTTTATTCCCTATCTTTCAACACCAAGCATGTCGTTTAAAAACCGCTTTTTTAATGGAAATATTTTTTATTATTATTATTTCATGCCACTGGAGACCTCTTAAATCCCACTTTAGAATTTTTCTTGCATTTAAGCATTTAATTGTAAAAAAAGAAACACATTTTACTACACTTAAGTGTATGAAAATTTTTCATTTCATATATAAAAGCGAGTGCAACGGAAACAAGAACAAACAAACAAACAAAAATACACATATATTTAATATTTATGGTCACACATTTCCATTTATGATTTCATACGAGATATAATGTGTTTTCCCCCAAAAAAAAAAAATTTGAAAAAACAAAAACTCTTATAAAAACACAATAAAATGCATTTAGAGAACTTTAAGCCCAGGGACAAAACCCACATCCAAAAAATATATTTTTGCAAAAAAAAAAACCTTCAGCTCTGTAATATTTTATGGTAAATTTACGTGGTTAGTTTTTATTGCAGCACATGTACAATTTATAATATTACTATGAAATCCAATAGGCAACAGTGGGCTGGCCTAGGCGAAAAATGAAGACACAATTAAAAATATTTTTTTTTAATTTTAATTTTGTAATTTATTGTTTTGCTTAGTTTGTATTAAAAAACATTACGTTTTGTTGTTTTTTTTTATCCGAAATTAATTTTCTTAGGCCATTGTGCAAGACAAAGTACCCGGTATGAATGTATGTGTTGCACACTCTACGTGCTTAAGTGAATTTATGCTCTTCTTTGAGTGTAAATAAGAACGAACAATCGTAAATATAATTTTTTTTAGCCCGATTTCCTTTTTTTTATTCTATTTTCCTTGTTTTCTTATTTCAGTGACAGGTGCATATAACGAAGTAACTTGCATATAATGCGTGACTATCAGTGCAATTCAAAGTGCAATGCAGTTTACTTTTCTACCCAAAAAAAATATCACCTTGCATGTATAAAATATTTTGCCATCTCTGTGAAAATAATATTGTACATATGATGAGAACAGAACAGGAAATATGAGGAAGTGGAATGCACTTAACTGACAGATATTTATGATCTCTGTTTTTTTATGAAAATCGATTATTTCCGATGGCAAATGGTCGATTTTAGTAAAAAAATTAAATTGGAAAATTATGCCGCTTAAGCTTTTTTTTGGCGGTTGCGTTACTGAATATGGGATGCAGTAATATCCATATTCTTAAACACTTCTTGCTCAGTTAGCCGACTGTAATAGAATGTAACTGCAACGGTAGCAAACAGCTGATAGATAATGTTATTTTAAAAGTAATGTACATATTCTTACATTCCGGTTACATTTCTATAACCATTTTCATTACTTTTCACATAACAATATCGATCAGCTGTTTCCTACCATTGCGGTAACATTCCATTACAGTCGGCTAACTCATACTCAAGAATCTGAACATTACTTTTCACATAAAAATGTGAATCAGCTGTTTTCTACCGCCGAAGTTACATTCCATTACACTCGGCTAACAGAAACTTAAGGAAGTATAAACACAATCTTTTCTATGAAATGTATACAATTTCAAATTCAGCTGCCATATTGCCAATTCACCTGTTTCTTTGATATCTTTTTAAATCGATTTTATTACAACGAATGCATTTGAATTTTATATCAGTGATGATCTAGCATTAGCAAAATTTTATGTTTTCTTCTGTTTGTTCTTTAAAACAATAGAAACATTAATGATTAAACAGAATACCGGCTTCAACACATTTTCCATACAAATTGACACAAAAAAAACAGCCGCAGAAGAGAGAGCATTTTTTCTTATGCTCTCACATATCAATATTCATTCTCACAAAAATGTTACCATACTTTCAATAAATTTCATACATTTTGTAAACAAAACTACAAAGAAAAATAAGCACAAAAGAAAATAAAACAAAAATTATAGTATTTTCACACTGAAAGTTAAAACCTGGTTTTAACGTTAAAACCATAAACAGCTGATTTTGCATTCACACTGCAAGTTTGTTAAATTCAGGTTTTAACTCACAGGCTGTCTAATAACTTTGCTCAAAATAAAATAAATCTCCTGCCGAAATGCGTGTATTTGTTGTTGCATTTTTTCTGCTTTTTAATAACACTCTTTGGACATACTGTTCAACTGTTTTTGTTTGTATGAAAAACTGAGATATTTCACAATGCGCTCTAAAATGGAAATTATTTTATATTTTGTAAATAAAATTTTTTTTAAATTATGGAACTTCTTATACAGAATGAAGAAGTGCTTGGAAATAAAGTTATTATATATAAAAATGCACAAATACATTATAAGATAAACCTTTTTTATAGGCAGATGAATGTCAGTAATATTGTCTATTTTCACTTTCCAGAATTTAAAGCAAATATTTTCTTTGTTTTCCTTCCAAAAAAAACTCTTTTTCCCATAATTTTTTGATTATTGTTGCTGCTGCATTAATTTTTAAGTTGAAAATCTTTCAGGCGCCATCTATTGTTATTCACTGGCATACCATTACCAGCTACTGTCGGTCATTTCAACTTGGCAGCACTGAATTTATCACAGCGAAAACAAGGTTGCATTTCATAAAACCAACTTAAAACCAATTCAAAAATGGTTTTAATTTGGTTTTAACAAAAACAATTTGTATGGTAAAACCAGGTTTCAACAGTTGGTTTTAACATTAAAACCAACTTTTATTAAAACCATGTCAGTGTGAAAACACTATTAGAGAGCATTTATGGGCTTGATTAATTTTTCAGCGATTTTCCTGAAGTTGCAGACTTTATTCTGTTTCTTCATTTATTTAAAAAGATGTAAATATAAATCAAAAACTCAAGGCTCAGTTAGCCGACTGTAATGTAATGTAACTGTAACGTAGAAAACAGCTGATTGATATTTTTATATGAAAAATAGGTTACGTTACATTACATCTCTATAACCATTTTCATTACTTTTAACATAACAAAATCGATCAGCTGTTTCTTACTGTTGCAGTTACTTTACATTACAGTCGGCTAACTGAGCCTTTACTCTCTTTGTAACTTATCTGATTGGAAACGATTTTTCCCCAGCATTGTCTGGTAACCCTATGCATAAACAAAAGTCAGCTATTTTACAGTGGAACCATAATACTGTCGAATATGCCCCCGTTAAGTGCAATGTCTACCAACATTAGTAAGAGTGATTTTCTTAAAATAAAATGCGAGTATATCGAGTCATAACGGCCAAAAAAGCTTCATCGACACATTTTTGGCACATCATTTTTTTTTCACGAAAATCGATTATTTACGATTGAAAATTATCGATTTTGTTAAAAAAAATTTAGTTCGAAAATTATGTCGCTTAAATTTGTTTGGTGGTTATGGCAAGATATTTTCATTTTAGAGAGCAAAATATTTTTAAGAAATGAACATCAAATTGTGCTTTTTACGCGGAATTGTTTTTTTTTTTTTTTGTAAGCAGGTGAATTTTGATGCACATTTTAAGGTTAACTTGTATCAATAAATACCCTTTTGAGGAATTATATTTTGAGATAAGTTTACTTTATAAAGCTTTACTTTGAAAAAAAAACATAGGGCCTAATTTTGTAAAACGCAAAGCCAAGCGTTGACAAATTTTATATGAAAAAAATTTAAATTACAAAAACAAAATACACATAAAATTTCTCAATGCTAAGCGTTACGTTTTACAAAATTAGGCCCATAATTTTTTGTAAAGAACTTTTGTTTCTTCTTGCTTAAGTACGTCTAGACGCATTTCCTTAATAGTTAAGGGCCCCTCAGACTATAATATTTATAGGTATAAAGGCTTTTGTCACATTTTAGGAGAAATAAGTCTTTCTTTCGACTGTCAAAAAATGTAACGTAGTTAAGGTGACATTTTGTGTTCACACCATCACACTTCATATTACATTAAACGCGGAAGTAGCCAGCCAACAGCTGTTGACGATTAACATGCCTACATCAATCGTTCATTTGCGTCGGCAGTGCAGTTTCATGGGAGTTGAGGTCGTGTCGGCCTTGGAAAATAGCCGGCTGTTAAAGTAGTTGATTTGAATAAGATAAAGAATAGAAAACTATGATAATTTCAAAACGAAATAAACATGTTCACTATTTAGAGCCGGCTTAAGACGAAGAAATATACCATAAACTATGGCACGGCATCGGCGTCGAAACAGGCAACTTGTTAGTTTGTTTATTACTTGATTTTGCAATAATGCAACTCTGATGAGATGAAAAGTCCTATCGCTTAGAAAAAATTTCAACAAAATACTCAAGTCTTATGCAGTGTAAAATTTTTTTCGTATTATTTACCATTCCTCATCTCTTATGGGATATCAAGTTTATCCCACTTGCACGTATTATTTGAATTTTTATCATTTATTAATAGAAAGTATTATAGTCTGACCAACCCCTTAGGCAGCATATCTTGAAAGGTTGAACAATTTTATATGTTTTTACATTTGACAGATACTATTTAAAATAAATAAAACTTTGACAAAACTACTTCAATTCCTTTCTAAATATATTTTAGCTTAATAAAATATAATTTACATAAATGAAATACTTATAAACTTTTCCAACTCGAAAGTGTTTTATTTATTGCCAAATTTAACAAAAGCTTACTTTTCTAATACTTTTAAAATATTGCCTGAATAAAAGGTTTGCCCAATAACTTGCTTATTTTCTACACTCTGCTTCCTTAATGTTTCTACATGAAGTAAATTCTTAGAATAATTTAAAATAGAGAAAAGATGCCGTGTCTTGGTATCATATTTTCAGATGTCACATATAATAGCAATTTCAAATTACTACAACTACTAACAACACTCACGAACTTCAAGTTGGGGGATTACAGAAACAAATAAACAGCCACAGAGACAGAGACATGGCAGCAAGATTTTCCTAGTTCATAAATAATTTAACATAGAAACAAACAACACAGTTTTTTGAAGTCGACCATAAATAAAACTTCAATTCCATGAAATGTTCTTTATTTGACAGTTGCTTTATGTAACCAGGCATATGTTTATGTCTGTGTGTATGTTGAAACATAAATTATTTCTTTATAGTTACTGGTAACAACTTTTAGTTTAGTCCATTAAAAACACTCTCCCAATTATTTGATTTACTTACAGTATTAAATGAAGTTGCCCTGAGTTGTGTTTAAATAAGAAACTTTACTGTTGTAAAATTGATTAAAGTAAGAGACAAAAATTTAAATATGAGAAATTTATGACTAGATTAGGAATGGCAAGTCAACTTTAATTGCGTTGCCAGTTGCGAAAGTGTTATAACATATGGCAACTGTTAAACTAACAGCTGTTAAGTTTAGTTGGCACATAATATTTTTGTATTGGCAAGCCTAAATTTTTAATTGCTACTTAGTTCTTATAGTGAAAAGCGGGAAAATTAAATATATTAAAAAAATGCAAGTTAAATAAAGTAAACTACTGCGTCTTTGGGAAGGCAAAAATATGTTTTACACAAAAAAAAAAATTGTTAGTTGAAATATCATTTAATTATTTAAAGGAAAAACATTTAATCTTAGAAAGTTTCGATGCATCATAGAGTTGACAACGCAACTAAAATTTGGTTGCCACTCATAATTTTTATATTATTGAACGTTTTACATTAGAGTTGTGATTGTCTCGATTAATATAAAATTATTTAATATTTTTTAAATATTTAGGGTCGTATTCAAAAAAATTTAACAAAGCTTTGAAAAGCAATGTTAAGTAGAGTTGTATTCAAAAAAAATTATTATATCAAAATTCTAAAGTAGGCACCTACGTTTGTTAAGGCTACTTTAAGTTGATATTTCTAAAATGTGTATTTTGTACCTCAAATATTTTTGTTAATATAGCACATATTGATTCATGTTACATCTGAAAATGAAGCTTGAAGTGCTAGCTCTTATCTTAAATTTATTATTTCTGTCATGTGATAAAAAATATCACTAAATTATCCAACTGATTCGAAATACATAGCAAAATCCATAAAAAAATATTAAAATAAATACAATTATACAAAAATGTTTTAGTGATGTACATTCAAACAAAACGAATCGAAAAAACTTGGATATTCAAATACTCATTTCGTTCGAATAAAATAAATTGAGATAATTTTTCTATGTTCATCATATTTTTTTTTACTTTTACTTCATAAAAATGTTTATCTGTTTTGCTTCCATGTCAGAAGCTTATATTTTATAAATTAGGTTGCTTAACTTCAAGATAATAAAAATGTATTTAATAAAATAAAAAATTAGTTGAATACTTGAATGAAATTGTATCCGATGTTGTACATCATAAGCTGCGAAATGGTTGTTGAACATGGTGGTGTTACCAGAATTTATTATTAAATCACAAAATAATTAAAGTTGTCTTTTGAATACAATTTCTTAACAAAGCAATGTTAGCCTTAAAGTGCTTGGTAGCTACTATGAACTTTAAAGCTCAAGTAAAATATTTTTTTGAATAAGGCTGTTATTGTATTTTTTTTTTAAAGATTTATTTTATATTTGGAAGAAAAAATGGATGTGTCTTTGACCATTTTCATATGTATTTATGTATATATTTCTCAGACTGAAAAATTTAAAAGTTGATAAATACATATTCATATGTCAATACAATACTTAAAAATTGGGGTTTGCCTACCCGTTGTCGAAATCAACTGGCTGCTATTGACAGGCTTATGTTATTTTCGAAACCTTACAGAACATAAATAGACTCTCAGTTGCACAAAATTGCTCTTGGGAGCGAGTAGACAAATCCCAATGTGTTGATGTTGTATTGATATGACGTCGATGTTGACAAATGGAATAAGGGTGATTTTTGGTTAACTATGGTCAAGAATGTAAAAAATAGCATCATCATACACTACATATTACATTAATGATTACGAACACAAACAAAACTCAGAGGATTGGATGTTCGGCTGACTACATTTGTGAATACACTAAAATTGGGTAGCACTGAAGGATTTAATAATTACTTCACTATTTATACCAAAAAAAAAAGAAAAAACGTTCGTACAGTATCGTGTCTTCATCGCCAATTGATTTCGAAACTTGAAGCCTTATACAGTTCCACTCAGCAACTGAATGAGAATTCTAAATTAAATTTGCTAACATTAATGTTAATTAACTAACAGTGCAGGCACCAGAATTATGTGATACCCTACAGTAATTGGTTTGGTTTGTACCACGTAGTCCCGGTGTCCGTAACCCAATATATAACAAACAAATGGTAATTCTTTTAACAGCACGTAACAAGTTTGAAGAGACTGACAAAACATTTGAAGAAAATCAAAATCAAAGAAACCGAGAGCAGCAGGAATAGTATAAATCATAGCCAGTGTTAATCAGCCTGCTCGCAAGGCAGCACGCAAGTGTTTTAGAAGTGCATTATAGAGTATTTCACACAAATACCTGAAGCTGCATCTCTAGATAATGCAATTGAAGAACAGCGTCAGTATAACTAACAAATTAGGTTGTGGGGAGGAGAAAAGAGGGATTAAAGTCTGTGAATACTTAACATGAGCTTTTCCACATGAAAAGTGACAAGAAAGACCTCTGCAAGTAGTTTATTCCACACACTAACAGTTCGACTTTAAAACCAAATTCACTGGCTCATCGACCAATAAAAAGACTTTCCTATTATTTTTTAAAGCAAATATCTGTCACGAAATGTCACTCATGATGGAGTCCAGTTACCTAGTCGTCATAAGAAATTTTAGCACTTGATTAAATGATTGGAATCAGAGCGAAAAATTACATATGGATGATATTATTTTTTTGTTGATATAAATTTCCAAATTGTGTATTGAAATGTGTAATAATTTGAAAGGTTTTACTTATTGCTTAATTGATGCTCTTAGTAATAAAATTTCTTTAGGCACTGCGTATTTTTATAATTATGTTTCCCAAAAGTAATTGAGAATTATTAAATACATAAACATTACACTCTTAAGAATTTGAACAAAAATCACAAAATATATTATGTTCTAATTCATTTCTGCACAAATTGAATGATTGATTCAATAAAAATTTAAATTTTAACATAAGTTCAAAATCAATAGAAAAGTATATTAAAAAAATTATAGTTAATTTTAAAACGTTGCTATTATTTTGTTTATTTACATATGTATTACAGTGCCTTCAGATCTAAAAACGATTGTCTGACAATAAAGTTGTCTGAAAGCATTGCCAAGCAAACAAATTAGCAGTTCGCACGGTTCTCATATGATAAAATGGTCAACTGTGATTTCAAGTATTGCCAGACAGAAATTATCAATTATCAATCGTCTGCGCTTGTGTTAAAAGTAAAATGTGAAAATTTAAGTACTCGTATTATGGACCATAAAGAAACAATTCCAATGCTTTTTTTCATATATTTCATTGAATTTTTTCACTTTTGATTTTCTTAAAAAAAAAAACTGAAGCTATGTACAGACGATTGTCAGATCTTACAATATTGTCAGATCTGGCAATGTGCTGACAATGTACTGTCAATCGAAAATTGCCAGCACAATATTTCTTGTCAGTTCACACGGATGTCAGAAAATCTTACAATTTATTGCTAGACGGTTGTATGACAATAAATTCATCTGACAAAATCGTCAGTAGAAAAATTGTCAGTTCACACGGTTGTCATATGCACAAATTGTTCGATCTGTTGTTATGCGTTGCCAGACTTAAACCATTTGTTGGCCATTGTTAAAGATTTATCGTTTGTGTTTGTGTTAAATGTAAAAAGTGAAAGTATAAATAATTATGGACCATAAAGAAGCAATTGCAATGATTTTGTCTGCATATATTTTATTATAAACTTTTTCTTTAAAATCAAGCGTGTGCAGTGTTGCCCATAGAAAGAATTAACTTACAATGACGCCATTGTCAGATGCATAAACTTCGCACATCTGACAATATTAAAATGTCTGACAAATATCTGGCAATAATTTTACAATGTGTTCACACGATTGTAAGATGCCTGACAATATGTTGTCAGTTGCTAGTCTTGCAAAGGACTGACAATGCTTTTTCTGGCAACGACGTCTGACAAAAATTGCCAGTTCACACGGTTGTAAGAAATTTTGAGCATATTTAACTGGCAATATTGTAAGATCTGACAACCGTCTGTACATAGCTTGAGAGCAGTATAACCAATAGAAAGAATTTTTCTACAATGATACCAATATTAGATGCATAAGCTTTGCACATTTAATAATAAAAAAATGCTTAACAAATATTTAATAATAATTTATCCGTGGCAAGGAAATGTGTTTTACATTATTGTCAGATGTTTGGCAACGTTGTCAGATAAAAAATTTCCTGCTTACAGAGTTGTAAGGAAGTTTTAACATATTTTCCTGACATTCTCGTAGCATGTGGGTATCGTCTGTAGAGAACTTTAGGGAAAAATGGTAAAAACTAAATTATCTTTTATTTAAATTTTTTTACCTTCAAAAATCTTATTAAAAATTTTTGAAGGTAAAAAACAAAGTTCATGATGCAACAAATAAATATTTTCGGCCTGTCTCAGCATGGTTTGCATTATATTATATTAAAACAAACCCCCTGTTTCCACAACACGGACGGTCGAGTCGTCTAGAAAATTTGTGTGAAAATCTCACAGAAAACTGAGTGCTTTTCATATAAATTTTTTACTCAAGTCGACCGTCTGTGTTGTGGAAACAGGGAGAAAAGCAAATTTTCTTAGCCCCTGTTTCAACAACACACACGGTCGGCTTGAAAGTACTACTTTTTTTTAGTGATTTGCATAAAAACTTGTGGAAACAGGAAGTTATTTTATTATTATTTTCAATACAAGCTTTTGAACGTTTGGTATCAACATCGTGGGACAGCCCGTTAGTTAAAAAATAATAATTGAATCAATTAACAACGAAATTGAATTTAGAAAAAAAAAATTCAGCTGTATTTTGTCTGGTTCTCTATTCAAATGGGGATGGGCTTAAAATTCTTGGAAAATAATAAAAACTTCAACCAAATACTTAAATAAAGTTTTATTTGAATAATCTCATGAATTAGAAATGACAAAAAAACTTACCTCTGTCCTGCGCTGTTAACAGCGACGATGATAAAGTCTGTTTCAGTTTTCCGAATGTGCCACCGGTATCGGTGGTATTTTGTGTGGAGGCATTTTCATCCGTCGCCACCATCTGCAATAGAAAAGATTTAAGTTAAATATATATTTACAAATTGCCAGAGCAAGTTTCTAAAAAATTCCATTTAAATTTTAATACAATTAATTTTTCTGACAACACAAATTTCATCGCAAGTTGTTAACAAAACACAATTAATGATTATATTATAACAAAAAAAGCTTCTTACTTTCTTTGAGAATTTTTTTTTTTTTTAATAATTGAACTCTTTCAAAAAATCCTTGAACTGTTTTAATTGGTTAAAAAATTATCAGCATTTTGTGTAGGAATATGCACAATATATTATACCATTAAGTATGTAATTTACAGCAAAAATAATAAAACATCATATTTTGTGCACCCATAATCTCTCATTATTTATTTAAGTATCCTTGAAAAGGAACTGCTTAATTTACAACCTTAATTTTTATTTGATTTCATAATTTTAATGACACGCTACGTTATAACTTTTTGAATAAAGACGAGGAGAGTAGGAACAAAAATCGCTGTTATTATTTTATTACGTGGAAATTTTTTTGTTATTTTAACATATAAAAGCAAGACTGTCTTTATCTGGGAGAAGTTAAAAAAATATAAAATATTCACACACACACACACACACACACACACACACACACACATATACACTCAAACAAAATTGCGCAAAAGTTAAATTGTATAGCGAGAAACTTAATTTAGGAAACTACAAAATAAAACACTTACACCTACACGCACACTTCTACGAACTCATACGTATCTAGCTACCCTATCGGAAATTAGGCTAACTTTAAACTAACTTTAAGTTAACTATTTCGTAACTAGTACTGACTACACTTGGATTACTTTGCAATGTAATCAACTGACTATTTCAACATTGCGATGTCCTAGGCGGTAGTCAATTGCCTCACTAGGCACTACTTTAAGCTAACTTAAAGTTGACTCTTTTAAATCACCTGGTAGTCAGTAAGTTAAAAATTTTTCCGGGGTTCGAACATGTATCATCACACGTTGTGTACTCAACGCGCTACCACTCGGCTAAGCTGCCATCTAAAATAACAACAGCAAAATGTTAATATAAAACTGAAATGAGTTTTAAAGTAGCTGAGAATAAATTTGTTGGCTTTCACCAAATTCGATTGCGTACTCAACTTAAGAATTAATTTTGGGTTTGTTCTGGATGACTTTGCAGCTAGCTTTTAGTCAGTCTAAGAAAAGTTAACTATAAGTTAACTATTTTTGTAGTCAACCACACATTCTCCGACAGGGTATAGTGAAATTCGTAATTGCGGCCGTAAATGTGAGACAAAAGGGAAAAATATCATTGTATACCCTAAGGCTTAATGTTATTTATATTTCTTCTAGCATACTTTGAGTAGCTTTAACAAAGAACTGGCAACTCATAAAGTTAAATGCTTACAACATAAAAAAAGGAACGAAAGAAAAATTGCAAACAAAACAAAAAATAAAAATACTCAAACAAAGCATTTCATTTGTAATGTAAGAGAAAAAAATATATATGAATACGAGTATGATAAACAAATAACAAATGATATTTTGGAAACGTCAAACAAAAGTTATTCGTACATTGTGATTTGTGCCATGAATTTCGAAATATTATAAGTTTTATTTCTAAAGGTGTCTATTATATTTGCATAAAAAATGTTTCCATTTTTCTTTTTCTATGAAAATGTTATAGAACAATTCCTTGCTGTTTCATATTTTCAATATTACATATTATTACATATTCATTTTAACAAATATATGAGATGTGGGGTAAAAAATATGAAAAAAAAATTAATATATTGCATTGTCTTTTATGTATTTCTAAAACTTTTGTTTATTATTTATGTATTAATATGTACAAAGGTTTCAGAAATTCATTTGAGTTGTTTAATTAATTAAAGTACTTTTATATGGCGGAATGAAAATAAAATATGAGAGAATTTTAAACAACTAAAAATAATTTTAGTAAAATATTTTCTTTGTTTCTAGAATTTAAATATAATTCCTATCAGCTTTATTCAAAAAAATATTTTACTTGAGCTTTAAAGTTCATAGTAGCTACCAAGCACTTTAAGGCTAACATTGCTTTGTTAAGAAATTGTATTCAAAAGGCAACTTTAATTATTTTGTGATTTAATAATAAATTCTGGTAACACCACCATGTTCAACAACCATTTCACAGCATATGATCTACAACATCGAATACCATTTCATTCGAGTATTCAACTAATTTTTTATTTTATTAAATACATTTTTATTATCTTGAAGTTAAGCAACCTAATTTATAAAATATAAGCTTCTGACATGGAAGCAAAACAGATAAACATTTTTATGAAGTAAAAGTAAAAAAAATATGATGAACATAGAAAAATTATCTCAATTTATTTTATTCGAACGAAATGAGTATTTGAATATCCAAGTTTTTTCGATTCGGTTTGTTTGAATGTACATCACTAAAACATTTTTGTATAATTGTATTTATTTTAATATTTTTTTTATGGATTTTGCTATGTATTTCGAATCAGTTGGATAATTTAGTGATGTTTTCCATCACATGACAAAAATAATAAATTTAAAATAAGAGCTAGCACTTCAAGCTTCATTTTCAGATGTAACATGTGCTATATTAACAAAAATATGTGAGGTATAAAATACACATTTTGGAAATATCAACTTAAAGTAGCCTTAACAAACGTAGGTGCCTACTTTAAAATTTTGATATAATAATTTTTTTTGAATACAACTTTACTTAACATTGCTTTTCAAAGCTTTGTTAAGTTTTTTTGAATACGACCCTATATGTTGAGTATAATATTATCAGTTTTCCGAAATATTGATTTGGTATTTTATTTGAATAAACTGTCATGTGTGTCATAGAAGCCATGAAGCAGAAACGGAAATGATGCTTCTAGGAAAAAAAATCATAAATTATGCGTGTTGCATAAGTAGAAAATGGTACAAGTAATTTAAAACAAATATTCAAAAATATTTAATATAGAAAAAAATATATGTATTCAAAAAAATGCCAAGTTTCTATGTATCAACTTTCGGCAATTGCAATTACCGAAGTCTGAGGCCACGCTCCTTTTTGAAAACGCAAAATTATAGCCTTACGTCAGGGCCATGTGCGTGTAAAGTTGCAATAGTGGCACTTCTCTTGAAAAGCTTTAATTTTAGCAAATAATTAAGGACAAGGCATGCATTTAAAAAAAGTTAATTTAGCCATCTACAATATGACATTAAAAACGCGAAATTTGCACTTAAAATATGCTTATATTATAAAAATTATTGTATTCAAACGAAAAGTTTTCAAGTTTGGAAGCCTTTTATATGAAATTGTTACACAAGATTTAGCTTAAGTCATATTTTACTGTTTTGCAGTAGAGCACTTTTAAGCTTTCAAGTTGATTTTTAGAAATTTGTTTCTATTACAGTTAAATTGGGAAATTCAGTGTTGATAATTTTTTTTAAAACATCATTCTACACATTATAAGTAATATATTTAATTTAAAATATACCAAAGTATAAGCTTAATTAAGGTCTTATTCCCTATGAGTTTATAAGTTGAAAAATATAAGCGATATAACTTCCCAAAATAATTAAGATTTTGCCCAGAGGTTCTTTTAAATATGGAGATTACAGGGGTACCATTAACTCAAAATCAGCTCATCTGGAGTTAAGCACTTATTTCTTTTTGCCACAGAAATATCATATACCGATTTTTTCTGCATTATTTATTCCAAAGGAGTGATATGTAAAAAGAAATTAAAACTTTTTATTATTTATAAGTATATGTTCTTCCATTCAAAATATTTTTATATTTCCGACTGTAAGATTCCATAAATTTGTTCTTAGAAGCTTTGTTCATTGAACAAGGCCTTGCAACATTTGCGAATGTAATCGGCTCAAGGTTAAGATGATTCTTTTTTTATAATGTTTTATACAGTGAAAGACCTCACAGCGGAGAACCCAGCTACAAGAAGTCTTGTATATCCAACAGTATCATGCGTTTTTCCATACAAAATATATTCCCTTACTGTAATAACCTGACGCCGAAATTAAATTTTAAATAAATATTGTTCTAAATATCTCTCTTAAGCAGACAGAAGCTTGTAAACACGGCAACAAGAGTTGTATTGAAATAGTAGTTATCCTTTTATTCAAATCTGACTCATATTTGTATCAATATCATGTTTCATGAGAACGGCAAAGAAATCACTCTTTATTTGAAGAACTCGTTTGCTTAGCTCATGTCACAAAATGGCACAGAAAAAAAATTATTTACAAATTACAGAAAAAAATTTAAATTATAAACGAGAATGCGTGAAATTTCAAAAAGCTTAAGATTCTTGTGTATTTAAACAAAACATATTGTTACATTTCCTTAACCAATTTCCTCGTTTGAAGCATTTTGCTAGAGACAGCCTTGTTTCATTTCAGCAAATAAAAAGAATTGAAAGTGGTTTGTAATCCCCAGGAGCAGTCTACTCTAAATATGCAGATTTAAACCGCAAAAAACTACCAAAGAATTTAGAAATAAAATAGAAATACAAATAGAAACCATAAGCGAGCGGGCAGATCTAATAACCGGACAAAAATACCATGACGGTAAGTGTCCGAATATGGGAGGTTTTACAGTATTTATTTAAATGAACCATTACAAGGAACAAATCCGTTATTATTTTTAATAAAATCCATAAAGTGCAACTTTAACTCGCACACGAAGGCTTGAACACGGACATTATATATGTAATATTATACGAACTTTAGCCTCTATACGGTCCTTTTCACAATATACAATTAAAAGCTAACAGGGACTTTAACGATAAAGTTTTGTGTAAAGAACTTGCAGTTGCAGTTCACGTTAACATTTTCCTCTGTTAACTCTCGTACATTGTGAAAAGGGACAATAATCGAATATACTCGTAGAACATGTTGATTATTCAGTGCTCGTTTCAACTGTAAAATTACGAATAGCTAAGCTTCTTTCTTATTTAAATGAAAGTTTAACATAGTATCTCTAGTTGTTTTAAGATATTTTTTGGGTCAAGGTGCCCTGATGATCTATCTGTATTGCTGATCATCAGTGAAATGCTCATAGGATCCAGCCAACTCCGCAATAATCAATTTCAAAGTATTTGCTTAGAAGCAATTAATATTTTAATGAACAATAAATATTATTTTAGGGAAAAAGTTTGTTTAAAATATTAAATAACTTTTTTAATATGCTGTATTGTATCTCATACACTTTCCATAACATGCAAATAGCTTTGGTCTTTGATGACGTCATGAGTAGTAAAAAATATATTTGTGGCTTCATGCAAATTATATAAAAAATTTAGAACCGTATGCCGTTGTTTGAAAATGACTGGTTTCAGCAAGGAAATATTGCAAGAAACAAAATGCTGAATGCGCTATATCATTACTTACTTAGCCAAGAATAGAAATACATACGAGTAATAAGAGGCAATACTTTTTATGTACCCAATTTGAATGAGTTCCCAGTTCCCTAGATCTAGATCCGCTTATGTGGTAAAACTAATTTCAAACATTTACATTTGCCACTATTTATTTCTTCACAAAATTAAATCTACTGAAAATTTATTTTAAATTGTAAATAATTTCAAACAAAAATTCCTTTTCCTGTAGCCATGACTGCTACAACTATTTAAAAAGAAATGGGCTGCTGGCAATAGTGAGCGTGTGTCAGCCATCTGGCGCTGTGGCTGATAACGATGGCAATGATGTCTCTCATTCATTTCATTTATTGTTCGTTGGTCTATTGTATTTCTTATGTTTTGTTTTTTTTTTTGTTTGCTTAAGGTATCTTTAACTTTTCTGAATTTCTAATGGCAACTTAGTTTGATATGTTGTTTTAGCCTCGCTCCCCTCCTGCTGTTTTTTTTACAAAACTAAATTTTTCAATGCTTTCAGTCCTTGTGTTTGTTTTAAAGTCACTTTAATTTTATGTCAGTTTATAATCATAAAAATATATGAGGTGTATTTATGTATACGGGAATGTGTGTGTGTGTGTGTGTGTGTGTGTGTGCGTATCTTTGGGCTTTTGCATTTGTGCATAGTATAAAGCTCAAAAAGTGAGTGAATAAGACATCATTGCCATCATCATCATGCCACAATCACCTGTTCATTTATTTTTCTTCTGCGTTTTCATAAGTTTAACAAAAAGGTTTTTATCTACTTCTCAGCAAAATTGTTTGCCTACTTTTAATCATTCTGTTGATTGTTCGTACTAAATTTAGTTGTTGAGAAATTAACTGAATGGTGTGTGTGTGTGTATGTGTGCGTGTGCGTTTGTAAGTTTTCTTCTTTTGTGTTTGCACAAGTGTTTGTTTTTAAGTTATTGTTGTAATTATAATATGATTTATTCATCTCGCCTGACAAAAGTGAGTGTGTGTAAAATTATGATTTTTTCTGTTTTCTTAGTAAAAAAATTTTAAACGGCCAAAAAAAACTAATTTCTGTAAATGTTTATTTTTTTTTCTTGGTACCAATTTAGATGATGAAAGTTTCCTTTCAACAATGCGAGTATTTCATTTAATTCTTTAGACTGGAATATGTGCTCTAACGAAGAAATTTTTCTTGCAGGAATAATTGATAAAAAAAATATTCAGTGAAGTACGACTTGACTTCAATGCGAAGGGTTCCCTATGGCACTTATATGTTTTTTTTTTAAATTTTTCGGTTTTTTGTGATTTTTTTCGGTTTTTAGATACTATTTCAATTATGATGCTTTTTTAGTTTTGGCGTTTTGGCAACTTTTTTTTTCGCATTTTTGCGCTTTTTTTTACCAATATTTTAGTTTTAGTGATTTTTTAGCTTTCGCGCCTTGTTTCATTTTGGCGATCTTTTTTTAGTTATTTGACGACCTTTTTACTTTTGGTGATTTGTTTGCATTAAAGCAACTTAAACTCTTTTTAGTGAGGTTTTTGATTTAAGAGCTTTTATCATTTTGGCGATTTTTTTGGTTTTGCTGATTTTGTAAAAAAAATGGAAATTGGTATATATGTATATGTTGGCCATTCCGTATGTAATTTTCACAATATTAATATGTAGTGCATTAAGTTTTTATATTCTGGGTCCTTATAAATAGGGAAGACGTATAAGCGATGTCCGTCTGCCCGTCCGTCCATCTGTCCTTCCGTCCGTCTGTCTGTCTATACGTGAATCGGTTTTCCGGAGCTCCCAGAAAAGCTAGCGAGTTCCGTCTTAAACTGATGTGTCAAAAATGGTTCGAAATAGTTTGGTATTGAAAATCAGCAAACTCGAAAGACGGTTCCAGAGCTGGAAAATTATATCTTTTTATTTTGCCATATAAACTTAAACTAATTTTTGTTTTTTTCTTAACTAACCCTATTTTATATTTCAGTCAGAGTTCAATTTGTGCTAAAAATATAAAAAAAAATCAAAAAGATGATTCCAGGGTTGGAAAACTGAAACTATTTTTTGCTATATAAAAATAGCCTACTACAACTAATTTTTTTCGTTTGCTCTATCAATAAAACACATTTTTTATTTAAGAGATGTTAAATTAGAAAAAAAATAAACGGTAGATTCCAGAGTTGGAATTTTTTTTGTATATAAAAGTAACCAGGTAAAGTTAATTATTTTTCCTTAAGCAATTAAATATAATTGATGTGTTAGAAAGAAAACTTCGGTATATGAGATTAAAAAAAATAAAAAATACAGCTCCAGAACTGGAAAACTTAAACTTTTTTATGGTTTATAAAAGTAGCTGTGTGCAACTATTTTTTTTCTTTCAAAAAAATTAGAAAAATCAAAAATATGGTTCCAGCGTTGCAAAATTTTATTTATATATTTTTTTTGTACAAGAATTAACTTAATTAATTAAATAAATTCTCAGAAAGAAAATATTATTTAAAATGAAAAAAATAAAAAATATGGTTCCAGGGTTGGAAAATTTGATTTATATTTTTTGTAAAAAAAAGTATATAGTTACTGATAATTTTTTTCTCTTTTTAATTAAATATATTTTATATATTTGGAAGACCTTTACACAAGAGTTTTTTTAATTCTTTAATTTGTATATGATCATCTTATTTAATTATAAACATGATCACTCACAAGTCTTACAAAGCTTTGTGATATATTTAATATGGGACAGACAGACAGACAGACGGACATGGTAGTGAAAATAATAGGCTTTCTTGCACCAAAGGTTAGATAGAACGAAATTCAAGTTCGTTTCGTTTTCCTGTTTTCCTCTTTGCCTACAAAATAGGACGTTCGGCAACAAAATTCTATCATATAAACGCCTTAGATCACACAGAAAAAAATATGACAGGTTTTTTTTAACAAATATATTTTTAAAATTGATTTCAAATCTTATTATTGTCTATTAAATTTTTGCGAAATGTAATTAGTTCTTATTTTTATTATTTTTACGAACTCTGCGGGAGATCCTTCTTCAGTAAAATTATTATTTGATTTTTTGAATATAATAATTGAATAAAAATTTAAATATTTCTGTGCAATGTTACTTCCATTATGAAATATTTTATGAAATGAGTTTGTTTTCTAGAAAACATTTGAAGTTTTAAAGAATTGTTATGCTTTAGTTATCTTAGGAGAATGCTTTGGTTTTCTAAAGTATGATACTGCTTAAGTGGAAATGTTTTCAATTTGTTTTTATATCGATTGCCGTAATTTGATCTTAGAATAGTAGAGTTGGCCAAAATCGTTCCTTTTGTGGAATCGTTCCGAACGATCCAAAAGACTCAAGGAACTAGGTCGTTCCTTTCGCTCATCGTTCCGGTCTTATACTTTTAACAGTGAATGAACGAGGAACGAGAGAACGTGCCTGTTGCTCGTAAAAACGCCAACAGAAGTTTTTTATGTTTTATTTTAATTTTCTTACAAACTAAGAAAAAACAATTCTTTGTTTTCATAAAATATTTGTAAAAAAAATAATAGCCCCCAATAAGCAATAAACTTTTGAAATTAGCAAAATTTATCATAAACATTACAAATAAGTTAACGAAACAAATGTAATACACGTTCTTAAACGTTTGTCTTTGACGTTTGTCAAAACAAATTAATTGCACCTCAAGACGATTTGCAATTACAGAACGAGGAACGATAAAAAAGAACCTTTGAAAAGTCCGCACTATTCCTTTTTAGGAATCGTTCCGCACCGATCCAATTAGAGAATCGTTCCATGGAACTAGTTCGTTCCGGAACGACACAACTCTAGAGAATAGAGAAGAAATAAATAAAATTAAAGTGAAACCTCTATAATATTTCATAACTATGGTTGAACACAATTTAAGTTAAATATGCTACGGATATACAGCATACTTTTGCTATTTAATATGGCATAAATTTTTTACGATTGCGAATTACAGCACGAATTATGGAAAATATTCCTCACAATAATATTTCACATATATGATTCCGTATGTGGTCTATAGTTAATAATTTAAGTTTTAGTGATTTAAAGAAAATAGCTTAAAATATATTTTTATATAAAAATTATTGCGAAAATATTTGTGGTCTTTTAATGTTCGGGAGTATGCTTTTATGAGTAAAGCGCATATTTATTACGCATAAAATACATTTTTTGTGGTATAATTCTTTCTATTTGCTGTCTTTATTACACTTTTCTTTGTTAATAAAATTTGTTAGTAATTAAGTAATATGTAATTTTGCCAACTTAAAGTGAGTAAACATGTGTAACATGTGCAGTGAGTAAAACAACAAAAATTATATTCACACATAAAAAATGTTATGAAATTATTTACAGTTATACATTTTTATATACTGTTATTGGCTGGCAATGCTGTTCTCCTGTATGGCACAGTGAGTAAAAAATAAAAGTTGGTTTCAAATCAAACAATAATAACAAAAATTAAAAATTTTAAAAACCCCCGACTTTTTTCAGAAAAGATGTTATATCTTCTAAACGGCTGGACCGATTTTCTTGAAACCCTCTCGATCAAGTCATCTTTCAAACAGAAAAAACTAAATGAAAATTGGTCCAGCCGTTTGGCCTGCCCGTGGACACGGACAGACACACAGATACACAGATATACAGATACACAGATACACAGACACACACTACAAACTTATAACACCCCCTTTTTTTAGTCGGGGGTTAAAAATAATAATAATACAAATTTATAAAGTTGTTTACAGTTCTAAATTTTTTTCCAGTGTTGTGTGCTGGCAACACTGTTCCTCTTTGTGGGATTTTGAGGTAATTGAAGAAAAAAAAAATTGCAAATATTGTCAGAGCTCCTTAAAATTTAAAGTTCAAGTGGTCTAAAAGCAAGTCTGAAGAAGTATCCTTGATATATTAAATTGTTTGTTGTAGATGTCTTGCGTTAATTCCATTCTAATCAATTAAAAATATCAAATGAAATTATTTATAAGTTAGGGACATTTGTGTTTCGTTTGACCGTATGCATGTTGAATTTTATTATGGGTAAAGTAATTGAAACATTAATGTGCTTTCTGTTCATTAATCACATGTTCTTTGTTGCAACAATATATTGCGCCTGCACAACTGTGTTTTTGATGGACTTCATTCATACTAAACAAGTGCAATGAAATATTTTATTGTGCTTGTGAAAAAAGAAGTGAACGAGCAGCAAACAAATAAATAAACTGCACTTAAAGAACCATTAAACTCAACACATAAAAATAACGAGTTTTTAATATCTAACAAATGCTTATGTGACAGAAATGGCAGTACACAGTAATGTGTGTTTGTGTTTTTCTTTATGGGCATGTATTTAATTTGTTACAATTATCGCTTGCACTTTATTTGACGATGAACTCAATAGAGTTATTAAATTTATTTCCCATTCTTGGGAAGTGTATTTAAAATAAAAATAACAAATTATTAAAAAATATAAAATAAAATAACGATAAATCACACTAAAAAGGAAAAAATAGAAAAATTGAGGTCTTTCTGATAAGTCAGCTGTGGTTTGTGTCTCCGCTAATCATGGTTTAAGTCAAATTCACTTACAACCGCCTAGATGAGTCCCCGCCATTTCGCAATACAATGAAGATAATAACAAAATTTTTTTTAGACATCATTTAATTCACATTAGACTATTAAGCGCTTTCTGTTTAGGGTTCCGTACATCATCGCTACGATATCCATCTGTCTGACTGTCCATCTGTTACAGGCTGTTTTCTCAAGAACCGTAAAAAATTTTCACTGAATATGTAAAACTTTATCTGCTACAACCACAAATATATGACAGCTAAATATTAAAGGGTATTCAGCATCATCCTTCTGAAAGATCTCTGTCGTTGTGCTTAGAGCGTTTAGATAATCATCGAGCTATAGCGCTCGCAGAATTCCTTCTTTAATGAAAAATTTATACCCTTTATTCCAGTTGTCGACATCGATGTCACTTAAACACAATACCAAAAATTAGGGCTTATGTACCCGTTGTAGAAAACAACTGACTCCAGTTGACAGTTTTATAATATTTTCTAGACAATAGGGAACGGAAATAGATTTTCAATGGCACAAAATTGTTCTCGAGAGCGAGTAAACAAGTCCCTATTTTTTGGTATTGTATTAAAGTGACGTCGATGTTGACAACTGGAACAAGGGGTTATGATTTACACATCTGGTTGAATGTCATGCCCATCTATGGTGAATTGGCTAGACCTATCGAATAAATAACAGCCAGATTTGCAGATGTATCCTCAACAATATTGCTTCTAATATTTGTCAAAGTTCGAAATTTCGTATTGAAAGACTTTTCATTTCTATCTATTCGATTCGTATGCAATTGGCCACATATGGAGCGTTTTTAGAGGGAAATGGGCGTAGTTTTAGCAATTTTGCAAATCATTAAATAACAAAAAATATATAATAAAAATTTTATTGAAATTTTCTCTTTAAGGAGTATTAAATTAATCAAATTGAATTAAAAAATTGAGAAAACTAAGCCCATGCCTCATTCTTTAATCACTAAAAAAAGGATAAATAAAACTTATCGTAGCAGGACCTTAGTCATCGTGATAAGCTTTGAAGGAGTTGTTTCGTTAGGAAGATACTGATACTGTCAACTTTTCTTACCCCAAATGTGTATTGCTATTTACCTTTACTATGAGTAATATCTGTAACTAAATTAAACGTCTAGAATTAATTGAAATTTTATAACTTAAATTCCATATTAAAATACTTACATTCATTCCCACAAAGAAAGTTAATAAAAAAGGTATTAAAATTATTTAATTATTTAAACTCATTTATTCTTGTGCATACATAATTTTTATCCAATTAATTTTACTTAAATTAGTTTCATATCTACGTATAGTATTATTTTAATTATGTATTTAACTGGAATAACAAACAAACTCAACCTAACTATGCTAATAAATCATTTTATATACTTGCAATTATTTGTCATTGTCGAATTATCAAGTCTGCTTCTCATGGTATGATAATAATCATAAAGACAAAAATTATTATGTATACTATAGTTTCACTCAAATGCAACCACATGTGGGCGATAAAATAGAAATAAATAGGCATGTTAAATTTCTTTATATGACGCTGGCAAAATGGAATAACGAACACATGCCGCTAAGCAATGAAACCAAAGATATATGGGCAACTGATCTAATGTTATTAATATAAAAGGAAATATTATTTTCATAATTTTCTACCATAAATCACGTAATATTTAACACTCTCTCTTGATTTTTTTATTGGTTAAGTTGCACAGTGGCGCTTAACGTTAAAATTGTGGTAAAAAAACCTCTTTTTACAGAAAAAAAAAATATATATATAAAATATCTACATATCACACACTACATCATAAAAAGTCACATCAACACCACAAATTTCTAACAAGCGCAAAAATTTGTTTACCACGAATTATTCTTGAGTAATTATTAATGAAACATATTATTTAAAGGCTATTTTTCTCTAGATATGAATAATATATAGTTTCTTCTCCTAAAATCCCCAAAATATCAAAACTTTCCCAAGCAACAACACGGCAACACCGAAAGTAAAAAAATACCATTTTCAGCAACGCTGAATCTCAAACATAAATTGATCGATCTTTCTTGTCTTCAAAATTAGCTTTTTACAAAAAATTTATCTCTCACTATAAAAATATATAGCCCACATATCCCTCGAAAACCACCATGGCAACAATGAAAATGTTTAAATAATTAAGCGGCAACGCTGAATATAAAACAGAAATTGACTTTTTTGGGGGAAATTTTACCTTTAAAGTTAAGCAAGAAAGATACATTTTTGTTTGACATTCAACGTTACCGCTGTAGTATTTTGACGAAAAAGTGCTGCCTTGGCGGTGTTGTGGAAATTTCAAAGATTTTGCAAAGTTTTAGTCCAAAAAAATAAATCTTAAATTATACATGATTGATTATAAAAAAATGACTAACTGCTTGATTCTTAAGAATTCTTTACGAAAATTTATATTCATACCTAATTCCAAAGGTTTTCCACTTCCATTTCAGGCAGCACTGAAAGCATGAAAATACCATTTGTGGAAACGCTGAATCTCGAATACAAATTGATCGATCTTTCTTCGCTTCAAAATTAGCCTTTTACAAAAAATTTATCTCTCACTATAAAAATATAAAGCCCACATTTTCCCCGAAAACCACCACGGAAACACTGAAATTGTGTAAATAATTAAGCGGCAACGCTGAATATAAAACAGAAATTGATGCTTCTGGGGGGGGGGGGGGTGGGGGGGGGAATTTACCTCTAAAGTAAATCAAGAAAGATAAATTTTTGTTTGACATTCAGCGTTGCTGCTGTATTTTTTTCACGAAAAAGTGCTGCCGTGGCGGTGTTGTGGAAATTTCAGAGATTTTGCAAATTTTTAGGCCAAAGAAATGAATTGACCATATATCCCTGATTGATTATAAGAAAATGATTAACTGCTTGATTCTTAAGAATTCTTTATGAAAATGTATATTCATAACAGAGAACAGCAATGAATAGTGAAAAAGTGAGTAAGTAGAGTTGAATCATGACTTATAATTTCTTGTACTTATGGGCACTCATACTTATTGCAATCTTGTCTATGAATCATATTCACTCGAAAGTTTGAAGTGCGCGTTGAGTGAGCTGAATTAATGTGAGTAGTATAAGTATTTTCCTGAAATTAAAAATCAAACTGAGGTGATTTATGAGTGTGAATGTCGACGTCGCATTCATATTTATTTCAACCTATACTTATAAATCAATGTCATCGTGAGTATGCGTAAGTCAGAGTAGTTGAGTTTAAATGATGCCTACTCACTTATATTTAAAATTTAATGAGTCGAATACGATTCATTGCCGATCACTAATTCATACCCAGCAAAACCAAAAAATCGGAACTAATTCCAAAAATTTACCACTTCCATTGCATAATAACCATTACAGATACTGAATTTAATATTCTAAGGCTGTTGTTTATATCAAAAATTGTTCCGGACAACCTTGGATTGTTTCCGTCCTTTGCCACAATCATGTGTAAAATTCATTAATGGTTTTCCAGAAATAGAATTACTTGGAGCTGAACTCATCAATAATGTAATTAATGATTATCGTATTCATTTTTTGCTGGGTAATAGAACCAATTAAAATGATATAATCGTATGAAACTTATCATACGTTTCTCCGCATGAGGCTTATAAATCTAAAAAATAATAATAATTTCATATAAGCTGCCCTTCAGGTCAACTTGGTCTACTAGAATAGAATTCTACTGGCCTTTTACAACAATTCATCATTATAATTAATAAAGTTTTCATCTTTATAAAACAAAACAAAAAAAAAAAAGAGACAACAAATAGTAAACAAACTTAAAAACTTGTCAAAAATCATGATTATTCACTTAAAATTTTCTTACTCACCTTTTTCATAAATGTCATCACATTTGTCGGCAACATTTTGTCGGTAGTTTTTTGTTTTTTCTTTCTAAACTCTTAAATCCTTATAAATATATAAATATATTTTTTTTTAATAACACAAATTAAAACTTTTTTCCGTTTTTATTTCTTTTTACAGATATTCTTTGATTTTTAGCACTTTTATCATATTTTCCTTGGTTTTTTTCAACAAATTATTAAAAAGTTTTGTAAATTTATAACAAAGATTATCTTGTGCTCACTTTATACAATTAAGATATTGTCAAGTACATTGAAATTTTGTTGCAAAATTGAAGTCCTTTTAATGTCATTTATACATTTTTTATTTAACTCTTTTTATATAATTTATTTTTGAATTTTTCATTTTAATTAAGAAAAGCTTGTTGTTTCGTTTGTTTGTGTAGTTGTTGTTGTTGTTGTTGTTGTTGATGCTGCTGTTGTTGCTCTTGTAAGGTACTTTTTAGTTTTATTTCCTTGAATGCATTTTAAGCTTGATGAATATTTTAGTTTGTTTGTTTTTACTTGAAAAGTTGTTGCTGTTTTAGTTTTTGTTAGCAAATCCTTTTAAAAGCAGAGAAAATTTGTTCTAAGTTTTATTTGTAGTTTTTTTTTTTTTTTGTTGAGGAAAATAAATCTGCAAGAGACAAAATTTAAAGAAAATGTATTAGATTACAAAAAATGAAATTAAATAAAGAGAAGGATTTTTTTTAAATAAATATGCATTTGAAGTAATATTTAAATTTTATAACTGGCTGGAGTTTTTAAGAATTCATGTAAGTATATGTGTATGTATGTATGTATGTGTGGATGCATGTATGTATGTATGTCGGTATATGTGCTAAGGTATGCATGAACGAAAGTTCTACCAAAAAATTAAACTAAATTGCCTGCATTGAGTATTTAAAAAAAAAATTAATAATAGGGATGTGTCAGACGCTAAAAGGCCTAACTCCACTTTTCCAAAATTTCTCAATTTTGTTATATTACCATCTAATTATGTAGTTGGGGACGCTATGGTAATTATTGTGTTCTTCTATTATTAAGATATTTTCCATTAAAAACATGAAAAATCGGCTTTGAATCTTATTTGAATTTATTCAAAAGCTACTCCAATTAACTTCACTTTAATTAAACGCATTGATTTATCTAAGTGAAATTTCCATGTTTTATGAAATTTTATAAAACTAGCCAATGTATTTGTTATGCGGGAGTCCCCTGTCCCCTCAGTTTTTTTTCTGTTTAATACCATAATAATATTTTAAACCTTTTATAATTTTCATAAATTTTGGAAATTTATTGGCCAAACATTACTAACTTTTTTTAACTTTTTATTTTGTGGAGTTAGGCCTTTTAGCTTCTGATACATCTAAATATTTGCAATAAAAAACAGTTTTTGGAGTTATTAGAGCGTTAGAAAATGTTTAACTTAAATTGGAACAATTCCCAAAAAAAACACTAACTATAACTATGTATGGCAACTCTCTATTCTTGAACAGCTGTTGTTGTTCTTTGAATTTATTTGCATTACATACTTCTTACAACTACAGTTCGAGCTGAAAAAACTCTACCAATATAGCAATGGTAAAGTAAGAAAATAAAAAACTTGTTGATTATGGGAAGTTTAACTCTAGTTGTTGTAAGAAATTTGTGGATAAAGTTTGCCTGGTGATCTGTAGTAGCAATAGTGAGATGAGCAAAGGATCCAGCTAAACCCGTTAATAATCAATTTCAATGTATTTTTAATAAAAAATATTTTACTGAATGAGTAAAGTAATAATTTGAGATTAATAGTGCCTTAACAAATACTAAATGGCATTGGCTGAGGTAGTTAGGACGTTGACTACAAAGCCAAAGGTCCTGGGTTCGAGCGCGCTATCCAACAGCCATTGAATAAAAACGCCACGCAATTTTCTGATGTGCATTAGTGTCCTTTTGTATCAGTTGTTGTAGGAAAGGTAAAGTGATGAAGGCATAGCCACAGCAGATACTAATCCTATTGTAACATCAGTGCGCCATTGTTCGTTGTTTAGCAGAATCACTGGCGAAGTAAAATAACCAGTAGAATGGCTACTAAGGTCAGCTTCAAAATTTTATACGCCTCATTAACACCAGAGGCACTGCAATACTGAATTATTAAAAATCTGCAAAAAAGCAGAGTTATAAAATAAAAGATGAAGCCTTCCTTTATCTCTTCCTTCACCACCTGTCTCCTCTATAACTATCCCTTTCCTAAAGAAGGTAACAAACACCTAGTAATATTAATAGGCATTCATTGCCTGAATAAAAACTTAAAAAAAAATTCCGCAGGAAATTTTTCCCAAGGAACAATTCCAACTAATAGCAAATGATAGGAAAAACAAAAAATTCTAATTGGAAAAGGGAGAAATTTCCTGCGGAATTTTTTACATAATTGCCCTGATAATAAAAACTCAAGCTTAAGCTTGATACAAATTCCATTGCTTTTATAATTATTATTGCTTAAATTGGTAAACAAAATCGTATCTTCATAAATAAACGTATTTAACTTCAGCACTAAGATTTCTCGATTGTTACAAAAACAACATTTTATATTCACAAGGCTTTATTGATTAAAAATATTTTTGATTTATAAGATCTGTAAGATTTCTTTATAAAATTTGTTTAATGAAATATAAGTCATGGCTTTAACAAAAACTAAATTAATTTAATTAATATAATTTAATTATGAATTTAATTTATTCTATTTACACAAACCAGTTAGTCGTCGTTTCATCCAAGAAATTTGTTTACTCGAGCCGACCGTCTGGCTTGTGTAAACAGACAGCACTTATGTATAGGGTGTTTTTTTGAGGGGTATAGAACTTCGAATTGAAATAAAACACAAGAAAATCGTTTTAATGTCCATCAATTTGGCTTTATTGGAAGGATAATTTTATGCCATTAATGTTTAAATATGATTTCGGGCATGTGGCCGCCGCGGCTGGCTCGAATAAAGCTAATTCTACAGGTCCAATTTTCAACCACTTTTTCGAGCATATGGGGCCGTATGTTGGCAATAACGCCACGAATGTTGGCTTCCAAGTCCCCTAACGTTTCTGGTTTGTTGGCGTAGACGAGCGACTTCACATATCCCCAAAGAAAATAATCCAATGGTGTCAAATCACACGATCTTGACAGGTCCATTCCGCGAAATTATGCGCTCATCGAATGTTTCCTTCAATAAATCGATTGTGACGTGCGCTGTGTGGCATGTAGCGCCGTCTTGTTGGAACCACAACTCATCCACATTCATGCCATCCAATTCGGGAACAAAATAGTCGGTTAGTCGGCTCCAATTGCTGTGCACGGTGGCGAATCGATTCATTCGGGTCCTCTTCAATACTTTGCTCTACAGCGGCAATTGTTTCTTCGGTGCGCACTGTCCGACGTCTCTGCGGATGCGTATTACCACGTAGAGTAAACGTAGTGCGAAAACGATCCATGGTTAACCGAATTAATTGCTCTGATGGACGATTATGTCGACCATAAAATGGACGGAGCTTGCGGTAAACTTCGCGAACTGATCCATTATTTTCGAAATAAATTTGCACGATTTGCAAGCGTTGTTCTTTTGTCAACCTGTTCATGATGAAATGGCAAACCAAACTAAATATTAATCACTTGACAGCTGACAAAATGGCCGCCAGTTAAAAAAGTGATGCCAACTTAAAGTTCTATACCTCAATAAAAAACACCCTTTACATCAAACTAAACGGCTTCATTTACATTTCATTATTTTTTCATACCCAACCAACTCTTGCGTATGAGTAATATTTAATTTTGTTTACTACAATTTTATTACTCATACGTAACCAAACTTTTAGCTAAATATGGACATTTATTTTTATCACTTTGTTTACTCTAATATTAGATATAATATTAATATGTATAGAGGAGTACATACATACATACATAAGTATGTCTGTATTTATGTGAAACTTTTCTATTCAATTTAATTTGTTCTTGAGATTAAGAGGCATACAAATTTATTAAATATATTGTATGATTTGTATAATATGTTCTAATGCACTATATATATGTATACATTTTTTTTAAATTAAATTTGAAAGGGTTTGTATAAAGCAGACATGAATATTTTTGAAATACGTATATAAAGGGTTTTCCACTGGACACTATACGGCAGTTGATAGCGGCCATATTGTTGAAGCTACTTCTGTTTAAATCTACATCTAAATTAGCTGTCATTTATTCAGATTGTTTGTTATTATTATGATAGACGACTACAACCTGCAATAACATGAGCAAAGGATATAACTTTCTTATCAAAACGGAAGTTCTATGCGAGCATAACCATGCCCGAATGCTATTGATACGCAAGATCTGCGGAAAACATCGCTACTATTCTTGATGGAAAAATCGGAAACAACCGAATCAACGCCATTCGCAGAAACTCTTTGCACAACAAATATAATTTGCTTTAGAGCTCCCGGCAATTCCTAAAGAAATTTAGCGAAATCCCAAAAAATGGCATTTTATGAGTATTTCTGCGGTATTCTTCGTCGGGCGCAGAGAATATTTTTGGAAATACTTAGAAACATATTATATCTTAAGGTTGCTTTCTAGCTTTGAGGAAAGCTATAGGTCTATTTTGAAACGATATGATGAATTCAATAATGAACATTTTGCACAAAAAATTTCTTTGTAATATTTCTAATAGTATTACCTTTTAAATAAGTATAAATTTACGATTTTAAAAAATTGTTGTAATTGTAAAATATTTAACATAATTTCTTCTGCAAAAATCGGCGAATCTTCGACTTCTAAATTTAAATTTTTTAATTTAAATTTAAATTTTTAACTTTTAATTTAAATTGTGTGTTTGTTTTTTAAATCGACAAAGATTTGACTTCTCCATTAGCAGAACAATGGACCAAGGTGGGTAAAAAAGTTACAGCCTTGTTAATACAAATAATTAAAGCTTTATAAAGGGTTTTAAAATAGATATACCTAGAAAATTTTGCTTGTTGTGTCATTATAACCCTTTTAAATGCATAAATTAAATAATTTTTTTTTTATTAAAGTAACTATGTATTTTTAAGGAAACAATTTATTTTATCAAAAAAAAAAAAATATAGATCGTGAAATCCCGAAAAAATCCCGGGATTTTGGGATCGCGATTAACGAAATTCCGAATTCTGGGATTTCCAAAAATCAATCCCGATTGGCACTCCTAGCAACTATATATACATAGTTTTCTGGGAAAAAAGTGAAGATTGCTCTTGAATTGAATCCGTTAAGAGAAACAAGTGCCATATGTTGCTTCCCAATGAAAAAAATTTAAAGAATAGTTCTAAAGTATTTTTGACTTTTCAGGAATCGATTACTACCAACATCCCGATAATTAACTAAGAAGTTATTTGTCTTACTTGTGCAAAATTTAAGATCATTTGTATAACTCTATATAAAAATCATTAGAATTTGGTATCAATTTGCCCTACTTCTGGGTTACAAGTTAAGGATCTTATTGGCTTCCTTGAAAGCTCTTCTTTACCGGGTTGTTTAGTATTGAAAAATTTTCCAACCAACATTTTGTCAAACAAAACTAGTTTTTTTTGTTGCTTGAACTGAAATTTTATTTCTTGTTAAGATCATTTCCCCCTTCTCCCCTCCCTTTAAACGACAGTTTGCCAACTTTTTCCTAATTTTTTTTTCTAAGCTGCAACATATTTGCTTTTATGTTGCAACTATTATTTAAGACAACATTTGCCTTTATGTGTATAGTATTTTGCAAAGTTGCATCAAAAGTTAGTTATTGCGTAGCTGCGTTAGTTTAGCTAAAAATCACAAACATTTATAGATGTAACTTAAATAAGATTTTTTTTATTGTTACACAAACTCTCTACTTTGGCAAACAAACTAGCAAACTCTTGTAAAATTTTAGAAATTGTTTTTTTGCATTTTTTTTAACAAGTGCTTACACATATTTTTTTGAGTGCTTGTGTAACACAAAAAAAATCTGCATATACATACATATGTATATATATATTTTTGTGATAAAAATGGAATAAGTAAACTTGTGTAAGATGAAAAAAAAAACTCTAAAAAATATAAGCAAAAACTAATATCATGGCTTTAAAGTAGTTAGTTATACTTCAGTATTACTTGATTTAATATTATATATTTTAAAAGCTTTTTTAAAAGCAAGTTCAATATTTAGTGGAGTTTGAGATTTATGCTAGGAATACAACTGGGGCGAACGACGATTTTTTCGGTGCGAATTTTCGTCATAAAAATTAAACCACATTTATTCATATGAAAATGAACACAACACCGCCGTAGAACGAAATTCGTCGTGCGTGACGAGCTCTGAGATAGATTTATTTCTATTTTATTTCTCTTTACATACACAATAAACAGTGTGACCAGATTTTAATATAAAATTAAGCTAAGTCACGTATGTCTTTAATATATATTTAGAGAATACGCAATTTGGATTAAAAAAGGTTAAAAAAGCTAAATCCGTTTTTAAAAAATCTAAAAAAAGAAGCTAAGACCTTAATAAAAATTTCAAAGCTAAATCCAGAAGATATAAGCTAAATTTAGCGCAAAATTAGCTAATATGGTCACACTGACAATAACCAAATTTATCAATTATAAACAGGGCTGCTAGAAGATTTGCGAAGAAAATCATCATTTGTCGGAAAGAAAATCATATTTTGAAGAAAAACATCATCACCAAATTTCTTTCAAATAAAAAAGGAACAATTGACATAATTATAAAAAAAAAATCAAATTCCTATTGTACGAGTAGTGCTCGTCGAGTACATACCAGAAAGAATAATGCAGTTTTGTGTATGTAAGACACAGAGTACACAATAGGCAAAATATATTTTTTATACGACATTTCTATTCAATTTTTATTTTTTGTTTACTATGTACATTCAAATTTTTCCACAAATGAGGAATAATTAATTCAGAGAACAAAATATGTTTTTCTTTTTGACCCCTGACCAAAAAGAGGGGTGTTCTAAGTGTGTAGTATGTGTCTGTGTATCTGTGTGCCTGTACGAGTCCACGTACAGACCAAACGGCTGGACCGATTTTGACTTAGTTTTTCCTGTTTGATAGGTTACTTGATCGATAGTGTTCTTAGCTATGTTCGAAAAAAAATTGGTCCAGCCGCTTAGGAGATATCGCATCTTTCCTAGATATGTATGTTGGGGGTCTTAAAATTTTTAATTTTTGTTATTGTATTCAGAATAAAAAATTGCCCCCGTGGCTGAGTATTAGCGATGCTAGCCTCTCAGTCCAGAGGTCGTGGGTTGTGATATTTTTTATACAAGCAGTGCTGCCAGAAGTAGGGGAAAATCCTTACATTTAAGTATTTTTAATACTAAAATAGAAGCGTAGGGAAGGAAAATCGGACAGATTTTTTATATTCTCCAAAATGTAGGAATTTTTTGACGTCATGTTGCATTACTTATGACATAAATGCAAATATAACGCTTTATTTAGTAATATTTTGTTTTTCAAAAAAAAAAAAAACAAAAACATTCAACAATGTTATTTTCATTAAAATCGTATAAAAGTATATTTTCAGAGTTGTTTGTGGTTTAAAAAGTTGGATGTATGTATATGCTAAGGCGAATTCATATGCCAAGTGGTGTCAAGCTTGCAACAAGAAAATTTGCCAATTACTTTATTGCAATGTAAATTGAAAAATCAAACTTCCTTCAAATTTTATTGAAATGAAATTTCATAAGCCAAACTTCGTAAAAAATCAGCTGTCAACTTGGCGCCACCTGCCACATGAATTCGCCTTGATATATGTTTTTTTCTGAGAAAGATGACTTGAATTTATCCTTTAAAATTTTATTTAAAAAGAACTAGTCATATTAATTTTTAAAAAACTGTATGTTGTTTAAATTGAATTTAACTAAAATTACATTATATAATATATTATGTATGTATGTATTATATTTTTAGCTTTTTACTTATTTTTTAATAAACATATATGTATATTTTTTATAACTAATGGTTTTTTTCAACGTATAGGGAAAAATCGGATTTTTTTTTAGCAGCTGTAAGTATTTTTTCGAGAAATATGGGCAACACTGACCTGCAAAAGAATAAACGATAATTGTCTAAAAGCTTCTAGTATGCATAATTACGAGAATAGCAAGAGCTAGTGCAAAAAGGGTTAAAGTTTTTGTGTAAAATTACTAGTGCTGATGAGTACTAGTATATGAAGTAGTTCCAAGACTCCACATTTTTTGACTATCTAACAGAGCTTTTGCACTGTTTGAAAATTGGTATCATATAATTATTAAAATTTTAGCTTGATTTAAAAATAATTATAATTTAATAATTATAATTATCCTTTTGTATTTTTGAATTTTGATAAATTTTATAGAATTTTTCTTTACAAAAGAATTGGTAATAAGCTAGTCCTAAACTAGTACCAATGGTACTAGTAGTGGTGGTGATTTCTGTACTAGTAAAATACTAGTTGGACACTAGTTTCTTCTCCTGCAGGGTGTATACAAGTGTAATCAATTCTTTATGTTGCCAGCTGATTCGTTTCACAAAAAAAAAAAAAAAAAAAATAATTGCAAAATATTTTATATAGAAAAGAGCAACACAGAACGGCAACGAAAAGTAAAAACTAATGAGACCTTTAATTAACAATTAGGATGAAAAAAATGCATAGAAATAATTAACAAATAACAGTGCTATATTCAGCTGTGCCGAATCTTATATACCCTTTACCAAAGTGTTTTTATGTAGTATAGAGATACATACATAAGTACTGAAGTATAAAATAAGTTAATTTTATAAAAAAAAATTAAAATTAGTCTTTGGTAGCTAATTTTATAAATCACAAAAAGTGTAAGTTTTCCAGCCCTGGAAACGTTCTTTTTGATTTTTCAGATTTCGTACACCAATATGTTTCTTTTAAGAATATAAGCTATGTTTAATATATAGAGAAAAAGAAAAAATTGTTTTAGTAAGTTACTTTTGTATGAGAAAAAAGTTAAAGTTTTCCAACCCTGGAAACGTCTTTTTCATGTATTAAATTTTTTTAATTTTTAATATCAATTTACTGTGTACTGCAGTATAAAATAAGTTAATTTAATAAAAAAAAATAAAAAAATAGTAAGACCTAGTTAATTTTATATATTTCAAAAAGTGTAAGTTTCCCAACCCTGGAATCATCCTTTTTAATTTTTCTGATTTGTTACACCAATCTCTTTCTTTTAAGAATCTAAGATATGTTTAATTTACAGAGAAAAAGAAAAAATTTGTTTTAGTAAGTTACTTTTGTATAAGAAAAAAAATTAAAGTTTTCCAACCCTGGAAACGTCTTTTTAAACTTAAATTTTTTTTTATTTGAAATACCAATTTTATTCGTGGTGAAGTATAAAATAAGTTTATTTAATTAAAATAAATAAAAAATTAGTTTAGGGTAGTTAATTTTATACATCACAAAAATTGTAGGTTTTCCAACCCTGGAATCATACTTTTTGTTTTTGTGATTTCTTACATCAATCTCTTTCTTTTAAGAACATAAGATATGTTTAATTTATAGAAAAAAAGGAAAAATTTCTTTTAGTAAATTAATTTTGTATAATTTTGTATAAAAAAGTTAAAGTTTTCCAACCCTGGAAACGTCTATTTAATTTTTTTAATTTTTTTTTATTAAGAAATATTAATTTTATTCATACTGAAGTATAAAATAAGTTTATTTAATAAAAAAATAATAATAACTAGTTTTCGGTAGTTATTTTGTATGGCAAAATGAATTTTAAGTTTCCCAGCTCTGAAACCGTCTGCTCGATTTTGCTGATTTTCAATACCAATCTTATTTCGACTATTTCTGACACACCAGTTCAAGAACGAAGTCTCTAGCTTTTCTGGGAGCTTCGGAAAACTGATTTCACGTACAGACAGACGGACAGACGGACATCGCTTATTCGTCTTCCCTATCCATAAGGATCCAGAATATATATACTTTATGGCTCGCTTATTAATATTCTAGAAATTACAAGCGGAATGACAAACCTATATATACCCTTTTATCATTTTTGGTAAAGGGTATAAAAAGAAAACCATGTGCGAACTTCCGAGTAATATTAGAAAATTAATTCGAAAAAGCTTAAAAACTGTATTTGGAATACAGCAAAACTGTACATTATATAATATTCTTATGTTTTTACCCTTTAAAAATACTTTTCCATGGACTCGAAGATTTGAAAATTAATAAATCTTTTTTATTTTCTAAATAAATACACTTATACTGCAATGTAAATATAGGGCCTAATTTTGTAAAATGCAACGCCAAGCGTTGACAAATTTTATATGGAAAAAATTTAAATTACAAAAACAAAATACATACAAAATTTTTCAACGCTAAGCGTTGGGTTTTACAAGATTAGGCCTATAATTATTTTAAAACAAAAAATTTTCTTTGAAGGTTGCTGTAAATCATGTTAAATTAACATGAAAAACATGTAAAGAAAAAACATTGCCAAATAATGTTAAACTAACCTTGTTTATGTAGATTTTAATGTGAAGTTTTTTTTTGCATTCGTAAATGCAAATATTGGCAACACTGAATCTATCTAGATGACGGGAAAAAAGGCAAATTTCAGCAATAATGAATCTATAAGATGATCGAAAATGCATATCTGCCTCATAGCTACAAACAAAAATTCGTTCGATCAGCAATTTGTTTCTATTAAAAAACTCATTCTTCTATATTTTCTCTCTCTTAAGTTTGATTGAATTCTGTCCCTAAATTCAATTAAACACAACATTTTTCTGTCACTCCCTCATTTATATAACAATCAGCTGTGCCTCCTAAGAGAATACAAATAATGAATAAAAAAAAAATAAATGAAAATAAAGTAAAGTAAGGAAAACGAAAAAGACTAAACTAAATGAGTTTCCATTGGTCTTTTTTTATTCAGTTTATTTAGCTTTAATTAAATTATTTATGCTTTATAAGCTTGCATAATAATTATTATGTGGTTTCTTTCTTGTCTGCTCTTTACATAATTTTGCGCTTGTGGCTTGTTTTTTCTACTTTATTTATTTATTTAGTTTTTTTTTGCTTATTTTGTGTTTGCCAAAGCTTTGAATGCCCAGTTGTATATAATAGTTTTCTAGTTTATTGTGGCTGAAACTTCAGACCAAGTGAATGGGTTGCATTAAATAGAAATAATTTCAAGGAAATAAATATTATACATATTTTATATAATATTTTCAATAGTTTTTTGTTATCCTTGGTCATATTCGTATATTGAACATTACTGTTTTTTTTTTGTATGATGCCTTCATTGGTTGCTTTGATTGGTGTAATAGCATTGAATATATTAAATATAAGAAGAACGTATGTGAGAAGATCTAAAAAATTTTAAGATCTCATAAGTTTTTTTTTTATAAATATGGCAGACTTGGGCAATTTCAATTACTTTAATTTCAATTACAATTGCCAAAATTACTTTAAAAAAATTACATTTGCTTTGATTTACAACAAAAAATGTAATTGAAATTTTTAAACTGTCATCGATGTGCAATCAATTACAAAATGTAATCATTACTAAACTAGTTTTATCATAATACAGTTTTCGGACTAAAATCATGGCTGTTGACGAAAGCATTTAAGCTTGAAAGGAAATAAATAATAGGCCACTTTTACACCTGCACAAAATTTTAGCAGATTTCAGTAAAAAGCTCTATCAAAATCTATACCGTTTGCATTAAGATTTTTTTGACATATAGCAAGATTTCTTATCCAAAACAAAACCAAGTGACTGAACTATCCAAAACTACAACCAACCAATTGCAGCATAGCTAATTCACACACCTTTTTAGCACATGAGTTCATTTTTAGACACTAGAAATTTGCTAAGTTAGTGCATTTTTATGCAGACTACACCAATTGAGACTGAAGTTTAAAAATTCAAAATTAAAGGGTATTCTATCAGTTAATGTAATTTTGATAACTTGGTGTTTCTTGGAAACCGTAAGAAGTCAACTCTTGAAATTCTCAAAAACGCTAAAACTAAAAACATCCCAAAATTAAAAAAACCGAAATAAAAAATCGCCAAAAAGGAAAAAGCGCTAAATTAAAAACTATCTGCACAAATAAAATAAATCGCTAAAATGCAAAAAAGATCCAAAAGTAAGAAGATCGCCTACAAACACCAAAAACCGAAGAAAATCGCCAAAACGAAAAAAAATCGCTTATACTAAGAACATTATATTGCAAAAATATCATTAAAAAAGTAAAAAAAATAATCGCTAAAATCGAAAAAATCGCTTAGAAATAAAATATTGTATTGTAAAAAAAAAACGCTAAAAAAATATAAAAAAACCTAAAAATTCGCCAAAACGAGAAAAAATGCCAAAGCTAAAAAACGCAAGAACTTTAAGCATGTATTGCATAGAAAAAACACAAATCGCAAAAAAACGAAAAAAAAATCGTCAAAAATAAACTATCTCGTTGCTTAAATTAAGCTGGAGGCTGCCAAAGAATCAATTAATTTTTTCATACACAAATTTATTTGAATACAAGCGGAAAATCCCCGTCATAACTTTTCATCGAGACAATTGGTTTACGGGAATTCACGCAATTCAGCTGAATGTGTGTTATAAAAAATATCACCAAAAATAAAATAAATCACTTAGATCTAAAAAATCTCCAAAAATAAAAAAAAAATCGCCGAAAATTAAAAAAAAACGCCAAAAAGAAAAAATCGCCAAAAATATAAAACCGCTAAAACTAAAAATATCTATTGTAAAAAACCACAAAAATCGCGAAAAAAAAGTGCTCCGAGACCGAGCGAGTCAAAGTCGCACTTTCCTGAATTTCAGCTTCAATTAAATTTGGGCGGAGCCTGCCAAAGAATCAATTAATTTTCTCACACAAAAATTGATTTGAATAAAAGTGGGAATTCCCGTATTAAATGAAAATTTTCACCGAAAATAAAATAAATCACTAAAATACATAAAAAAATAACAAACGGAAAAAGATCGCTAAAAAAACTAAAAAAACGCCAAAATGAAAAAAATCGCCAAAGTAAAAAAAATTCCAAAATGAAAAACATCGCGAAAATTAAAAATATGTATTGGAAAAAACTAAAAAAACGTTAAAAAATTTAAAAAATCACAAAAAAGCAAAAAAAGTGTAAAAAATCAAATAAAATTGGCACAATGAAAAAAAAAACGCCTAGACTAAAGTAGTATAAAGTATATAAAGATAGTAATACATATCGTTACCTTAATATAGGAAGGCCCTAACTCAATTATTTTAAGTCGAGACTTTTGCATTTTCGAATGCGTTAGATGTTCTTCTGTCGAATTATAAAAAATTCCATTTCAAAAAAATAATGAGTTGGGGCCTTTCTATATTAAGGTGACGATATGTGCCTTTCCTTTTTAGATCGAAGTCTCACTTTACTAAATTTAGCAGACTTGTTTCGCTGAGTTCTACTAGATTTCAAATAGATTTCTACAAAATCTAGTTACAAGGTAGATTTTGTTTTGTATGCCACATCTATTGCAAATGTATTAGAGTTTGCAAGATAACTCGTATGTTCCAGATTTTGCTCAGATGTAAGCGCACTATTAGCCGTTATTGTTCAAATAAAAAAGAATTACAATTAAAATCATAGATCATAAGTGCCACATGTGCTCATTGTGCTCATTTCCTCTAAAAGTGTGTTTACATTAGAGCAAAATCAATTATTTTCGAAATTTCATTCAAAATCTAATCGATTTCCACACAAAATAAAATCTACTTTGTCACTAGATTATGTAAAAATCTTTTTAAAATCTAATACAACTTTGGGTTGTTTAAAAATTGTCACACTTGCCAAACATTTGCCCAAAAAAGCGTAACCAACAAACACTAATGAAAAATGTTTTTATCCAGACACTTGTTTATCAAATTAAACAGTTCCGAACACAATTAATAGATAATGTCATAGAATCCAACATTATTAGCTACTCTTTAACTTGACAAACTTTTCTCTAAATTGAAAGATTTTTCATTAGCATTTAGTGGTTACGCTCTTTTGGGCAAATGTTTGACAAGTGTGACCGTAGCTTAAGGCTCTGTGCTTAAAAAGGTGTGTGAATCGGCTACATTGCAGCAGTTTGGTTGTTGTTTTGGAATAGCAGTTAATGGGTTTTGTTTTGGATAAAAAACGATATAGATTTTCATAAAGATTTTGTAAATGGTGTAAATGCCCTATAAAACAAAAAAAATCAAATTTTTTTTCCAAATATATCTCCGCCCTTGGCGTTCATTGAACCCTTAACTGTCATATACTTATAACTTATTATTAACTTAACTATCATTGCAGCCAATCTGTGTTTCTTTTTTTTTTAATATTAATTTTATTAATACAAATTTTCCACCATTTTTGGTTTTCTAATATAAAATTAATGATTCCATTTTCATGTAAAAAATCAACAAGTGCCGTTTCCTTATTTCTTAATGTGGCACAACAACGTTAATCTGAAAAGGAAAAATACAAGCAACAATAAGACATTTTTTGTAGCCATTAATCAACGAATTTTTTTATTATGCGCTTGTAAATTATAGAGGAAAAAAGGTTATGACGAAGTAAATTTTGTTTTCCATTAGTTTCTGTATTATTTTTATATTATTTTCTTACAACTTGCCCTTTCTTTCAGCAGCTAATAAATCATTAATATCATCAGCTTGCCCGCTTCAGTTTGCTCCAGGAAAAAAAATTGTATATAACACTTCACGTGCTCTAGAGTTATAAATTAATTTTTGTTGTTGTTGTAATTCAATGGGTGTAGTTAAAATATTGTTATAATTTTTTTTTTTTAAATCTAAAACAGGAAAGGCCTAAAATTATTATTATGTTTGTAAAACATTTTAAAGGCAAAACGAAGATTTAATTGACCAACCAAGTCGTCGTCTTGCTATTATAAATTTTTTTTCTTTTGTTACACACGCAAAAATATCAAAATTCTTAAGCAAGTCGATGTACTAGTTATGGTGGGCACGTGCTAAAGAACAACAGAAGTGTTGAAAACGTAGGCCGGGCGTGTCAGGATTTATGAATATGATTTCAGTAGGACTACAGTATGTGGCATAGCTGAAGTAGCAGTTTCTGCTTTTCATTTGGCTAACCTCTAAAATGTATCAATATAAAATGTGTATAAACTTTTGCTGCGTTATTTATAGCGTCTGCATACAATTAGAAAAAAAATTCAGTAAAGTGCGACCCTGACTCGCGCACGAAGGGTTCCGTACGAACACTAGATATGTAATTTAATACAAATTTCATCCTATATAATACATAGTTTTGGCATTTTTTTTTTCGTTTTTGTTTTTGGGGTCTTTTCGGTTTTTTTTGTTTGGCGTTTTTTGCGTTTTTCCGGTTTTGGAGATTTTTTTATGTTTTGGCTCTTTTTTTAGTCTTGACACTTTATTTTCTTGTTTTGGCGATTTTTTTTCGGTTTTTGGCGTTTTTTCATTTTAGCGATTTTTTTTTATTTTTGGAGATATTTTTCATTTTTGCGATTTTTTTTTATATAAAATTTTTTTTTTAGTTTTGGCGACATTTTCGCGTTTTGGCGATTTTTGGCGTTTTTTTTTCATTTTGGCGTTTTTTTCATTTTGGCGATTTTTTCGAATTTGGCGATTTATTTTATTGTTAGAAATTTTTTTTTTTAATTTTGGCGATTTTTTTTAATTTTTGGCGATTTTTTTTTTTGGTTTGGCGATTTTATAATTTTCGTTTTTTTTTAGTTTTACCGTTTTTGAAAATTTCAAGTGTTTGCCTCTTACGGTTTCCAAGATATAGCAAATACAAATTACATAGTCAAAATTGCATTAACTGATGGACCACCCTTTCATTTAAATTTTTTAAAATTTTAGTGTTAATTGTTGTAGTCTGTATGAAAATACACTAATTTTACAAAATTCTAGTTTCAATATACATATGTACATACCATTGTATGTATATTACATGGGATTTTAACATATTTCATTGCTCGTTTTGGAACACCCTTTAATTTTTAATTCTCATGTATTTGTTGTTGTAGCGGCCAAGGTTCTACATACTCTGTCCAAATTTCAGGTCCGTAGCTCTTACGGTTCCTGAGAAAATACCGTGTGACGGACAGACGGACAGCGTAGCAAAAACAATAGGGTTCCTTTTCACCTTTGGTGTACGGAACCCTAAAAAAATACCAATGTAAAATCAACATGGAACCATTTTGCTTGCAATTCATATTAAATTATAAAAAATAATGGCATATATTCATAGTAAAAACAAAGTATACTTTCAGGATTTAAAACCAGTGTTATCACACAAAGGACTGGTTCTAAACTCCTACCCCATATTCATAAAATTTGAAACGAATTTGAAATATATTTTATTTCAAATTTTCCATACAAAATTTTCCTAAAATGAATTTCAAATTCATTTTATTTTATTATAAATATGGGGGTTAAAGTATACTTTATTTTGACTATGAATATCCGCCAATATGTTTAAGTATGTTGATCTATAATGCACTGTTGTGCTCAGTTGTGTGACATATTATTGTTTTGTTGTTGTTGTTTTGATGTTCGTGTTGTGTAAATAACCGAAAAGCTTCGTATAACCAGAGAAAACTTACTTCTGCCGATTAGTAGGCAGTGTACTTGTCTTGTAGTCGGTGGTGCGCAGGTTCGAATCCTGCAGACCAGCCAAAGTAGCTTCGCAACTTATGTGTGTGTGTTTCAATATATAACTTTTATTTCAAATGAATTTTATGTTAAAATATCAATTAAATCGTATTGAATTAAAATTTAATTTAAGAAATTATGTATTTACAGCCTTATTTTTAAAAATTATTAAGGCCTTACAAAGAGTTTATCAAACAGATTTTCATACAAAATTTTTCTTATTAAGCCCTAATAATTTTTATACATAAGACCTTTAGTGTGTGTCTAAAGAATATTTAAGATGAGTTCGAGTTCAAATCATGGCCGGAGAAGCCAACTATAAGTATTTACAAAAAAAAACTTATGATAGCCTTTGCCGTACAATTAAGTAACTTTAAAATAATAAATAAAATACAATGACGACATTTCATTAAATTAATGTTGTTTCGATGTGAAATAACTTTGATTCATTGCTAATGGAGTTTTTTTTATAACAAACACAACCTGCGAAGCGATTAGCTTGTCTGCAGAAAACACCCAATGTCTATGGTGGGAATCGAACCCACAACCTCAGGGCTGAGAAGATAGTATCACTTCCACTCAGCCACAATGTGATTCATCGTGTTGTTTCAGTATCAAAGTCATCATATTGTTTCCCACTTGAAATAAATGTTATTCAACATGATTCTTTTCATTTTAATTTAACAGTACTGGAATTTTAAATCAATATGAAATGAAGTTATTTCAAACGAAAAAAAAACTCTTTTAAGAATAATCATGTCAATCATGTTGAATTAACATGAAACACATATGCAGCGAAATTATTGCCCAAACATTTTAAATTAAGCTTGATTTCATAGATTTTAATATGAAATTTTTCGGTGTACCTACAAAGTTATGCAATATTATACTCGTAATTTTTAAACCGCTGCTCTGGTTGTTTGTGTGCGGCAATCTCAAGACTTGTCAACGACGTTTTGTACAGCGGCGCCATGAAACATTACACTTTGTTTCAAGAACAAAGCACTTGATTTTTTGAACAGCCGTTGATTGAAAAGTAACCTTTTCTCTGGAAGCATTATATTTATATTATATTATATTATATTATATTTTTTAGCTTAATTTCGTGACACTTCAATTCACTCCCTTACCAGGCCATTGCCATATAAAAGTGAGTAAAACGCTTCATAGAAAGTGTGATAACTCGCTGGAGAAAACAGTCACATAACTGAGGGGAAATTACGGCATTCGATATCGATCGAAATTTAAAATATTTTTATATAAACTCTACTGAAATATTTAGTAATTTCGTTCGATATAGAAAACCGTAATTTGCACCCCTGGAATTTGTGCCACTTTTATTTCCTCATTCTGCAAACTTTGCTTTGTTGTATGAAATTGTTTCCCTTCATTTCAATTGTGTTTGTTCGCCCTAATTCCCACCCAAGTTGACAAATTGGCTTGAACGGCAAAAAATTACGCCATCTACGATCTCTTTCATTTCTATTTAAGCCCTTTTGATTGTGTACAAAAAAAATTAGAGAAATGTTGTAATGTAACACTTGAAAATGGGAAATTATAAATTTACTTAGGAAATGATATTGAGCTTATCGCAATGTTGTGGACTGTGTTTATAAAATGAGATTCGTGTTAAATGTTCATGATTTGGCGCCGTTAACTTGCTATTCAAAAACAAAATATGGTATTTTAATATATTTGCTGTTGTACATTTATTTAATTTTTTTTTCTTCTTTCATAAATACGTATGATTTAATCACTTAAGATTTGTTAATTAAGGCGTAAGGGAGAGAGCAGGCTGAATTTTTAATATGTTATTTTTTTGTTTGTTTTTTCCGCTCCTCAAGGACTTAAAGAAAATGAAAATAATAAATTTATTTTTGCCCTTTTATGATAATTAAGGAATCATGCCATGTACTCGTATTAGAAAGTGAAAACTTAAATATTTTAAACGACTTGAAAAAAGCAGGAGTTTATCAATTCGTGTATGGATGTTGTTTCATAACTTCGTAATTTTTAAGACGATTTTAAAACTTCTTTTGTGACTGAAAGGGTATAGCTTTCTTTGGGATTCCATTGGTACCAAAAACTGGGCGGGAAAACGCCCACTAGTTTTTTCTTTGATCTTATAAGCTTTTACTTACTCGATTATTGCGAAACTAAGCGAACGCGCTGGACTCTTGTAATGACTTAATCTTTATTTAAGAAAAGGGCGGTGCCAGGCCTAATAAAATTTATTATAATATTTCGCGTGCTTCTATTTAACCTACTAAGGATATACCCTGTATTTCAAAAAGTGGGCGCAACCACGCCCATTCAATTTTTGTGATAAATTATATTTACTTCAACTTATCCGATCTCCAAGAAATTTGGCAAACAGTTTGTACTCTCGATTCGAGTGGACATAACATTGTGCTTAAAAAGTGGGTGGGGCCATGCCCATTAAAAGTTAATATTATATATCACGTACTTCTACTTGATCAATTCTTTTGAAATTTGGCAAATTTGGGCGTTATCGCGCCCATAAAATTTTATATTAGATTCTATTTACATTTACTAATCCGATCCCAGCAAAACATGGAAAACAGTTCAGGCTCTTAAAATGGCAAAGGCCGGGGTCACTTGAATTTTAATATTGTATATCTGGTGATTTGAATTAAACAATTCTTTTGAAACTTGCCACATACCCTGACCTTTAAAGTTAACACGAATTTTCTTTTTTAAAAGTGGGCGTTAGCACGCCCATTAAATTTTTGTATTAGATTCTATTTACGTTTACTTACCCTATTCCCAAAAAACTTGGTAAACAGTTCAAGCTCTTGAAATGGCCTAATATTGTGCTAAAAAAAGTGGGCAGGGGACCATGCCCATTAAAACTTAATATTATATTTTATGTGCTTCTATTTGAACAATTCCTTTAAAACTCGAAGCACATCTTGTTCGCTGAAAGTGGCAATATCTTACCTTAAGAAAAGTGTGTGGGACCACTAATATTTTTAGAAGTGGGCGTGACTATTACCCTGAAAAGTTAAAATAAGCACTAAAATAAAATAAAATTGAACCGACTTGAAAAATATGCACTAACATTTTTATACATAGTTTTAATTTAAAAAAAAAAATATTTGTTTATATGTTACCCATAAACGCGGAGTTAAGTAAGTGCAGAATTCACTAACCTGATTGCCACCGTCCTAGAATATCAGTATGGCTAACATATGTAAAAATATAAAAAATATTATATTTAATTTTAGCTAAATTATTTCTAATTATTAAGTAAATATTTCGGAAGTGGATTAATTTTTTTAAAAGCTTTATTTAATCAAAAATGTCTCAAAAATCAGTTAAAAGCTAATTAAAAAGCCCATGTAATGTAAAAAAAAACAACAAGCTTCCTATCAAGTCAAATCAAGTCTTATCATACATGATTCTTACTATTTATTTTAATAAAACTAAAATATTTTTAGTTTCAATTCACACATGGTCAACTTTGAAAAAATTATGTTCAACTATAGAACTTTGCTATCTTCCAAGCGTAACAGAACGTAAAAATACACGACATTTAATAAAAAAAAAGAAAAGAGCAAAGAGTTTAGAAGTAAATATGCTACATGTTGCATGCAACCAAGCACCATTTAAAACAATGATTTCAATATAAAATTTTATTTGCCAACCGTCAACTGAAATGTTCACAAATAATGAACTGTGATATTTAAAAGCAAATATGAAGAGGATTTCATTCTATCCTATTTACGCTGCAAATGTGAATAAATATTTATGAGTTCAGTTGCACTGTTTAAATATGCATAAAAGATAACATAAATGGCGATACTTTAAAGTAGCAAAACGCTTGACAATAATGAGCTGACTTGCTTTAAAAAAGTGATACTGATGAATTAAGAAAAAAGATTGTACAAATTTTAAATATCTCTAGGTTAACTTGCAGTAAAAAATAGCATTCGATTAGCTAGCTTTTATTAATTTGATTTTATTATTCGAATTTTTATTCGTATATATGAAGTGAAAGCATCTTGCTAATCAGAGAATAAAATATAATATATGTATGTATACTATTTTTATATAATTATTTTATTTGATTATACTTTTTATTTAGTTTTTATACCAAAAATCGATTAATTTTGTTAAATCTAAATTTAAACTCATTTTTAAAACATTACGCTTAGAACATCCGATGATATTGAATCTAACATTGCCAATCTCAGCGAGAATATTAAACAGGCTGCTGAACATGCCATTATCTCCCATCCGCAGACTGGGTTTAATAAAATTTATTCTACAGACATTGAACGTCTCGTACGTGAAAAAAGAAGAGCTAGAAGGGAATGGCAACAGCACAGATCACCACAAAATAAAATTAGATTTAAAGAGTGCACTAAACGAATCCAAGAGTTGCTTGCGTCTGAAAAAACTGCATCTCTTAAAAATTATCTGGAAGGTCTTGATGTCACACCAGCGTCTAATTACTCTTTGTGGCGCGCTGCTAGAAAGCTTAAAACACCCATTGAGTATAAGCCACCTCTACGCACATCTACCGGAAGTTGGGCAAGAAGCGATACTGAAAAAGGTAAAATATTTGCTGAGCACTTAAAATCCGTTTTTACGCCAAACATATGTACTGGTGTTGCTGATTTGCCGAATGTAGTCGCTCTACCCCCTCAACACATAAAGTTTAAGACGCGTGATTTACAAAAATTAATTGCCGAACTCAACCCGAAGAAAGCTTCGGGTATTGATGGAATTAGTAACCAGATGCGTATGAACTTGCCTCGTATTGCAATGAGAATCCTATTATTCATATTTAATGCCATTTTACGAGTGGAGTATTATCCACACAGCTGGAAGCTTGCCAAGGTTAAAATGATTCCAAAGCCGGGCAAAGATCTAACCAAGGCTGAGTCATATAGGCCAATAAGTCTACTATCAACTATGTCAAAGCTTTTCGAAAAACTGCTCAAAACAAAATTGTCCCCAATTCTAATTAGTAGTGGGTGCATACCAGACCATCAATTTGGTTTTAGAAGTCAGCATAGCACCATTGAAGAAACTCACAGACTGGTTCAATTTATAAGAAGAACTTTTGAGGAAAAAAAGTATTGTTCTGCGCTCTTTATTGACGTTTCCCAGGCATTTGATAAAGTGTGGCATGAAGGCCTAATTTTAAAATTTAAGACTTATTTACCAATAAACATTTTAAATATTTTGGAAAGTTACATTATTTCCCGTAAGTTCACTGTTGTGGAAGGAGACTTTACGAGTAGGCCTTAAACTATTTCATCCGGTGTGCCACAGGGGAGCATACTGGGACCAGTTTTATATTTGATTTATACTTGTGATATGCCTGTGAGCAGTAGTATCCATACTTCCACATTTGCCGACGATACAGCCTGCCTTAGTATGCACGAAAACCCTGATGAGGCATGCCGCAAACTCCAGGAACACATTAGCCAGATGGAGCTTTGGTTAAACTTATGGAGAAGTAAAGTCAATGAACAAAAGTGTGTCCATATAACGTTCACCCTAAGAAGAGATACTTGCTCCCCCATTCGGATTAACAATCAAGTTGTTCCTCAACATTCACATGTGAAATATCTTGGTTTACACCTTGATCGACGACTTACATGGAAACATCACATTGACTCTAAGTTAACTCAAATGAAACTTAAATTAACTCAGGTACATTGGCTGATTGGTAGAAATTCAACACTTAGCCTAGACTGCAAACTTTTAATATACAAGTCGCTTTTAAAGCCAATATGGTGTTACGGAATTCAACTATGGGGGGGCACTGCTTCAGCTTCAAATGTAGAGAAAATTCAACGAAGGCAAAATAAAATTTTACGCATGATAACATCGGCTCCATGGTACATCAAAAATTCAAATATACATCGCGATTTGAATATGCCACTAGTGACTGAAGAAATTGTAAAATACGCAGGCAAATATCTAACAAAACTCGAGTCACATCCTAATACGCTTGCTCGTAATATTTTGAACTTTACTGGGCACATCCGCTTAAAAAAGAGAGATACACGGGCTCTAATATTCAACACTCTAGATGATGAAGCTGCTTGAAAACACTTTTTTCTTTTTGTTGCTTATCACTACTTATGTATTATTAATAACTATCACTAAGCTTATGTCCGACATTGGTCGGGCCTAATAATTTTTTTATTGGTTTAAGATTTGAATACTTATTGTTAGTTCATATTTGAAGATACAATAAATAAAAAAACATGCATTAAAAAAAAAAAAAAAAAAAAAAATTTTAAGTCTTATTTGGCTTTTATGAAATTTACATAAATTTACATAATTTGAATAAATTTTTATTCGAATAAATTTTTATTCGAATAAATTTTTAATCGAATAATAGTATCAATCATATATCTTATTGTGAAATTGTTTAGCTTTTTAGTCACCACCAGATATCTTTGGGCTATTTATTGTTACGGTCTGTTCAACATTATTTGTGCAAAATAAAATAAATAAAATACGAGAATTTTTGTTTTCTTTTAATGAAAACTATCAAACAAACGCATGCTTTCAACACTGCTAAGAACAAAGTTGATAAACAACTTAATCAACAAAAGTTCATTATTCGCTTTCTTACATAAAATAATTGATATTTCTTTGCTAAAAGAATTTTTTTTATTGTAGTTAAAAAACTAAATAAAAATATAAAAAATTATTCAAATAAATTATTCGAAAAAATAATTTGAATAAAAAAAAGAATTTGAAAAATCGACTATTATAATTCGAATAAACGAAAAAAAATATTCAAAAAAATTATGAATTCAAATAATCGAATAAAATTTGCTTGAATAGTTTTTACATTTTTATCCCATAGGGCGTGTGCCAAACGGTAGAAAAGTACTATGGTAAAAAATATTTGCCTGTGGGGAAAAAATTTCATTTTTCTGCTGTGCCAAATGATATCTTTTTTGACAATGTAAAATTTTGACAAATTCCCTTGAGCATAGAAAGAAGCTGATGAAACAATTGCTGCGGCAGCGGTTTTGCTTCGCCTGACTACAAGCCGCCGGCTACCAACAAATTTTTAAGAGGATATTTTTATATAAAACAATATTCTTGTAGCAACAAATTATATAATGTAATATATATGATGCAACATTTTTCGCAAACTAAAATAAACAATGCTTTTTCCACAGTCTAATTAAACTTAAAAGACGCAAAAGTCTTTTTATTGGGCGATGGCTCGAAACGATGGCGGTGGATTTAAATTTTATGATACTATGCTTTTTATTGCAGCTTGTCAAAAATTTACCTGTTGTGTCAAAATTTCTACTAGCCCCAGGGCTAGTGAAGTTTTATTCACCTCAGAAGTGTCAAAAATTTACTTACACTAGTACTTTGCTACCGTTTGGCACAGGCCCATAGATAAAATCCTAAGGCTAAAAATTAAAAAAATTATTGAAAAATCGATTAAATTTATTCGAGTAATCGACTAAATTATTTTCCAATAATCGAACAATGAAACAAATTTATATTCCATAAACGAATAAAGTTATTGGAACTAATTATTCCAAAATATAATAAATTTGCATAAACGAATAAAATAAAAAGAATAGTTTTTTAAATTTTTATTCGATAGATAAAACCTTTAATCTAAAAAATATAAAAAATACGAAAAATCTGATAAAATTATTCGAGTAATTGGTGGAAATTATGCGATTAATCGAACATATAAAACTTATTTGATTGCTTGAGTAAATATTTATGCAACGAGACAAATTTATATTCGATTGCTAAAAGAAATTCTGTAGTTGCAGTTAAAAAGCTAACAAATAAAAATAGTTAATTTGAATAAATAAAAAATTCGATTAATCTAATAAAATAATTCGAGTAAATCAATAAAATTATTCCAATAAATTATTCGCAAAAATAATAAAATCGAATATTCGAATTACATTTATTCGAATAATTTTTGTATATATTATTTTTGATAGATAATTTTTTTTCGTTGGTGATAAGGAAAACCCTAAAGTTAAAACTAGACAAAACTATTAAAAAAAAATAATTCAAATAAAAACAAGAGTTCAAAAATCGAATAAAATCTTTCAAATAATTAAATAAAATTATTCCAGTAATCAATCAAAATTTATCGAACAAAATTGTTCAGTAATCGATTTAAATTATTCGAATAATCGAAAAAAGTTGCTCGAATAAATAAAGGATTCGAATGATCGCATAACATAATTTGAATAAACGAATAAAATTATTCGAATAGATTATTCGAAAAAAAATTATAATTTTGAATAATCGAATACAATTTATTCCAATAATTTTCTAACATGTTTATCCGGTAATGAGGAAACTTCAGAAAAAATTAAAAATATTAAAAATTATTCCAATAAAAAAGGAGCTTGAAAAATCGAATTAAATCTTTCAAATAGTCGAATAAAATTATTTGATTTATCCTTTAAAATTTTTTGAAAGATCTAATAAAACTATTGGAATAAATTATTCGAAAAAAATTGATCGAATAAATAAGGAATTCGAGTAAGCAAAAAAAAAAAAATTCGTTAAATTTTTTAAATTTTTATTCAATAGGTAATTTTTTATCTTCGGTAATAAGGAATACCTTAAAGTTAAAAATATAAAAAATTATTCGAAAAAAAAATAATTCGAATAAAAAAGTGCTCGAAAAATCGAATAAAATCTTTCAACCACAGATCTTGTAATGACACAATCTCAAAGTTGAAAAGTGGGCGGAACCACTTCAAACAAAATTTAATATCATATATCACGTGCTTCTATTTAACCGATTCTTACGAGACTTGACAAACACCCTGGACTCAAAAAAATACACAGTCTTACATTTAAAAAAAGTGGGCGGCGCCTCGCTTATTATATTTTAATATTATATTTCGCGTCCTTCTACTCTATCGATTTTTAAGAAACTTGGCACACATCTTGAGCTCTAAAAGTTACGCGATGTTAAGTTTAGTTAAGTGGGCGAGCACTAATATTTGCCAAACTGGACATGGCCACGCCCCTAAAAATATAAACTTGGCTTTTAAAATTCGAAAAAAAAAATTAAGAAAAAAAATTTCACGACTTAAATCTTTTAAGTAATCGAATAAAATTATTCGAGTAATTTATTAAGGTTTCTCGAGTAATCGAATAAAATTATTCGAGTAATGTGTTAAAATTATTCTAATAAACAAAGAATTTGAATAATCCAATAAAATATATTCGATTTTTTTAAATACATATTTATTCGATATATAGTTTTTTATCTTCTGTAATAATGTCCTCCCACATACAATGTATTTTCATGCTAACACAATTATGTTTTACTTTTATTGAGTTGTTAAACAGATGTCTGCATAATTTATGTATGTACATAATATTTTTATTACAAACATGCATACATATCTAGATATTTATACAAATTTTTTTTATCTTAAGACTGGTTACACACGTGTAATAATAGATACACACAAAATTGGCAAAAATTGCTAACAAAGTTATTTAAAAAAACAACAAGGGCTTTTGAAGTGCACGTACTTATTCAGCCTTGAATTACCTCAATAGGGTGCTTCAATTTTATTTTTAGAGCTTGAAAGGGATTTATAAAAAATTAATATATATTTTAGTATAAATTTTTTTTCTTGTTATTTAAAAGAACATTATATTTTCTTAATAAAAGTAAGAAGCCAATATTAATTCACATGCTGAAAATCTATTCCACAAAAAAATCGCCCTTTAGAAAAAGAAAAAAAAAAACAAAACACAAGCTTAAAAAATTATGCCCTTTCAACTCCACTACACACTCTTATTGAAATAATTTTATCTGTAATGAATTTAATTATAAAATCCAAACACGTATTCGTACAAGTAATTTTTCTTTAACAAACATTTGCAAAAATAAATTCTGTTTTGGAGAGGAGCAGACGTATGTATTTTATTTTCCAAGTAACAATTTACGTTTTCAATTTATTTAGCTGCTTTGCTGTTCTGTTGCGAGTCCTTTGAGAAAGTGAAACCATTTTTTTTTTGGTATTTTCTATTTTGTTTCATTCCCTTCCTTTGCCTTCGTTCGATACAATTTAATAAGGTTTGACGTGACATAAGAACGACAACAATTTGTTTTCATTTCATTTAAGTAGAGAAAGTACAGAAAATTGTATTCAATATAGTAAAAATTTTACATCAACAAATACCGGAGCGAGTGTAAGTTTATTTACCTGCTGTTGTTAATTTTTTCTTCAAATAACTTTCTTTACCTTTTTTACTATTTTTATACAGCTTGAGCTGTAAAAGGTTTTCAATTACATTTACGGTTTGATTTTATGGCTGCAAAATGTTTTGAGAGTATCAAGATGAAGCAACAGATTTTCAATTTTCTTTTCATATCCTTGAAGAAACAAAAATTATAGTTGTGCTGAATTTAATTGAAAATCATATGTTACAGCTTAAGTAACTTAAAGTGAAAGAAAAGTATGTGTGGGGGTGTGTTTTAATGAAGGTACGCTTCACGTAAATATATTTTAAAGCAAAAAAGCTTTCTCGACCAAAAACTTATATACAGGGTGTTCCACTAAAAGCGTTTAATTTGCAATAGACCCGCAATTTAAACTCAACCTGTCACTACTTGACAGAAGAGAAGTAAAAACTATGCATTTAAGAAAAATCTAACAATATATACAAGAAAAATTCATATCAGGTGTACTCGGCTCAATTCGCTTTGAGAAATTTATAATTTTGATGTCAGAAAAAAAACTTATTAAAAAACTTGTATTGAAATCTAACGTATATTTCAAGTCGAATTGAGACCATGTGAATTCGAATCAGCATATGGTGATCAGCTATTAATTTTGCTTGTGTCAAATCGAACGTTCGCAAATTTTCTGACAGCAGGAAATTTTACACTAATAAATACACAAGGCGAATATGCAGAGTTGCAAATCTAAACCACCTGTTATCAATTCGCCTTTATGATATTCAAATTAAAAACAGCGAAAATAGTCAACTGGGCAGTTGCGCCCAGCTGATATTAATTCGCCTTGAATATATACGTTCATTTGTTTATTCGCTTTAGTATCGAATGAAAATTATTAAAATTCATGGTTCGCAAAATTAATAAATTCTTGGTCATCGTAAATCATCTAGCAATTTTAAAACTGTTGGAAAATTTTGAGCTGTTGGGAAAAATTATTGATTTCGATTCTTTACGAAATCCTGGGGGCAAATTACGGCATTCAATACGACTCGTAATATAAAAATATTTCAATGGGGTTTATAATGAAATATTTTTAAATTACGAGTCGTATCGAATGCCGTGATTTGCCCCCTGCACATCACTTATGAAAAACTAATAATATTGATATTCCAGTCCCAAGTGTTGAAAAAAACCCCAGATTTTTCTATTTCTCCTCAATCTGTAAAATTGGACATTCAACAAGTAGAACCGCACCGTATTTTTAACCGACTTCACAAAAAAAGGAACAGTTTATCAATTCGTCTGATTTTATGTTTGTTTTATCTTGCTTCATAGCGCGGTACTTTTTAGGACGGGGTATAGCTTCCATTTGGTGTCAAAAAAACTGGGCGCTGATACGCCCACTATGCTTTATTATTATTTGATTTTATGATATTTTACTTAATCGATTGCTACGAAACTTAACGATCATATTGGGCTCTCATAACAACACAATCTCGAAATTGAAAAGTGTGCGGAGCCACTCCCAGTAAAACTTAATATTATATTTGACATACGTCTATTTAAGGCATTCTTACGAAACTTAACACACACACCCTGACCTTAAGAGAAGACACAATCTAGCGTTCAAAAAAGTGGGCGGGTCACGCCTATTAAATTTTAATATGATACTTCACACGCTTGTACTTAACCGATTTTCGCGAAACTTTTTGCATTTAAAAAAGTGGGCGGGTGAACGCCCATTAAATTTTAATATAATATTTCTCGTGCTTCTGCTCTATAGATTTTTGCGAAACCTGGCACACACCTTAAGCTCGGAAAAATATTTAATCTTATGTTCAAAAAGTGTTGGGGAGGGGGCGGCTGCTCCCATAAAATGTTGGTATTAAATTATATGCACTTCTACTTATCCGTTTCCCACGAAACTTCGCAAAGAAGTACGTATCTTAGGGTGACATAATTTTGTGCTTAGAGAAGTGGGCGGGACCATGCTCAGCCTCTAGTCTATAAATTTTTATGAAACTTGGCTCACACCTTGAGCTCTAAAAGTTACGCGATGTTGAACTTAGAAAAGTGGGTGGCCATTAACATTTGCTAGATAGAGCGTGATCATGCCCCGAAAAATATAAATTAAAATTTTAAAATAAAACTTAAAAAAAATTAAGCCGATTTCAAAAACAAAAGCTATAAAATGTTAAAAGTAATTTAGATTCAGTTAAAACCGTGTATGGCCTACATTGGGTAGACTATTGGTATGAAAATATGTGACATAACGGTCAAAAAAAAAATCAATTCAAATAAAATAAAATTTTTTTTTCAAAAAAAATTCTTATATTTTTTTAAAGTTGTTGGTTGTTTCCAAAAGAAAAATCTTTAGTAAAGACTGTAAAATAAATTTAATGAAATTAATTTAATGCCAAGACTGTTGTAAATTTTGAGCTTTCATTACAAAAAAAATGCTTTCAGCAAAATTGTAATACGATGAATCAAGACAATTCACATATTCCCTTTGCAGTGAAAAGCTGATTATACAAATCAGAAATCTTCATAATATGACACCACACACACACTGGACCAAAACACAAAAGCACGCTAACGATGAAAGTGCATTGACCTCCGAAAACAGCTAGTTGTTCCGTTCTACTACACGCAAAGAAAAGATATGGTTGTCTAATGGTTGAGAAAACAATATTATGTTCTCTGAAACAAATGTGTTGTCGTTAAAAACTAGTTATTGTTATTTTAAACATTTATTTCGTTACGATAAACAGAGTAATGTTTGAATTTAATAATTACATTATCACATCCATAAAAAAGTGGGATATGGTAAGAGTTTAATAATACAGTTTTGTTAAAGATTTGTGACAACAACATAATTCGTATTATTATTTAAAAATAATATGATGTAAATAACAATATAATGTTATCCAAAACCATACTGTGTTGAGTTTTTTAAAAAAATCTTTTTCAGAAACATCTGTCTGTTCAGTATTTCGTTTGTAAGCTATCGGTAGTGCACGGGTGGTATTAAATAAATTAATAAATAAATAAAGTATAAACAAAAGGTTTGACCAATAAAAATATATAAACATTTGTATATCTCTTTATACAGACATGTCTGTATGTCGTGTAAGTATATGTTTATTTCTATATATGTATACATTTTATTTCAACAATATTAATTTATTTTTATTTCGAATTTAATGCACAGCTGTTTCTACAATAAATATATGATTAAAAAACAAAATAGTAGTATTATATTAAATAATACTGTGGTCGTATTTAACAATATTAATATAATATTAGATCATGGTATGGTGAGTCTCAATTATATTTTAGTCACATCTAACAATAGTGTTGTCATATTTACAATATTAAGATTAGGTGTAAAAAAGTTCATTGTTTTTGTAGATAATATTATTATTAACTCAGATAATAATATTATTAAAGTTTTCTTTTCCATTAGCAATAATATGATTTGACTGCAACCATATAATTCAATCATAGTATGTTGCTGTTTGATTATGGTTACCTCAACTATATTTTTTCTTTGCGTGTAGTATTTGTTCATTAATAATTATCACATATATATTTATAATTTGGCTTACAGAAAGATTCAAGATTTAGTCTAATCAAAACAAATATAGAAATTTAATTTTATTTTTTTTTTTAATTTTAACCACGGTGCAATGCATCGATTTTCGTCGTTTCACTGCAATAAAGTCAGAATGACGAAACGGTAACTTGCATTTAATTTCATTGTCGAAAAATAAAAAAGCTTGAACGTTTGTAGTGACATCATTATCTGGCAGTAAATAAAATATAATTTTGGGTGTACTTTGGGATAAGAGGCAGTATGTGTGATCTTGGAAATATACTCAGTGTTTGAAAAATTCTGTTTTCAACCATTTTGAAAATAATTTGATTAAAATAATTTTAGTTCGTGACCAGAAAAAACGTCAGTTCATATAAAAGATAAAAAAAATTTCTTAAAAATATAGCAAAAATTCCTTTGATATTATGATTTCCAGGAAAGAAATGACAGAAGCAAAAAAGGAAAAAATTAACTTAAAATATTCCTGAGCTGATGCCAAAACGAACCAAAGGTAACCAGCAGCAATTAACAACTTACAATTAGTAGTTGAGGTTGCTGTGACATTCCTTTTTTTTTTAAACAGAAGCTGCTGTTTTCCTTTTCATTACAAACATACACCTGTACTACGCATTCAATATTTCACAAACGAAAAAAAAATTAAAGTTAAAATGGATTCCTTCGGTGTTAACTGTAAACATTTTCGTTTCGTTTCTCTATTCGTTAGCACTTAAAAGCATTCAACTTTTCAGTTAATTAAACTTGGCAGGTTGAATTAAAGGAAAAGTAAAACTATGCAGCAGCTACCAAACGCACATAAAGCCAAGCTGTCAGCTGTCATCGGAACACAAACCAGGCACTTAAATGTCCAGCAAAGGAAATGTTACTCTAAAAGCACAGACACAAAAAAAAATTAAAACTAAAATCATTAGTAGTAACAAGAGATGGGTTCAAGGATGACTTCTACTCCATAAGATTAAATAAAAATGGTCAAGCATTTTTTCTTTCTGAACAACTGAACTCTCTTTCTTCACTCTCGCAAACGTTGGAGCTAAGAAAGTTTTTATGACATTTTAATGAATTAAAGCAGATTTTACAAAAGGTATTTACAAAAGAGGCCTATACTTTCAGACCGAGGAGAGCACAACAGCCAATCAGATCTCAGCGACAACAAAGCTTGCTGCTTACTTTGTAAAGGAACCAGAATAAGTTGTATTGTGAGAGCTTTCAAAGCAAATGCAAATATCAGTGTATGTGTATGTGTTTCAACATAGCTGAATTAAAGCAAAAAAAACAAAAAAAAAATTCTTTTAGATATTTTGAAGTTTTCGTTATGTCGGAGAAATTAAAAAAATAAATTATATGCCCACAACTGCGCATACATCTAACACTGATAATGCTGGCAGGAATAGTTAAGTTTCTGATCAACAGCTCCCATCTCTGTTGCGAATATTTGTAGAGCTTAAAGTTTGAAGTGTGAAAGAGTTAATTATGGCGTTCGTTACTTTTTTTTTGGCAGAATAAACTAATGTGACAGGTAGCAAGCAAAGCATTAAGAATTTAATAATACAAAAGATTTTTTTTTGGCAACATAAAACTCTTACCACCAAAAACGTAAATATGTATGTGAATGTCAGTGTAATGATTACCTTTCAAATCTGCTGGAAAGCATCCTAAAAGCTTTCTTTCAAAGTATTATATTTCATAAATAAAATCTGTGGTGGCGGCTAAAGTTTTTCGTAAGAATATTTAATTAAAAGTTTTAGCAAACAATTGGAACACTAACTTTATAAATGTAATTATATTCAAAGTTAATTATAATAGGAGTATTTATAAAAACATGAGGGCTGCTGAAATAGATGAACGATTTTTTTTCATATGATTAACTAATTTTTCTTTGATATTTTTTTTATATATATAACATTTATTATCAATATTTATACGAGTACAAACAAGTTTAGTTTTTTTTAATAAAAAATCTATTCTATTCTATAATTCAGTAAAATGCAATATTGGCTCGCACACGAAGTGTTCCCGACGGACACTACATATCCCTCATTTACTCAAACAACGTTATAAATCAAAAAAAAATGCAATTTTTGAGTTAAGGATGCAAAATAAATCCTCATATCGTTCTTCATACTGTGCAAAAATTTCCTACAAATATCTTACTCAGTTATTGAGAGAAAAATATAATTTTCTGTTTTCCATTAAGTTGTGTGTAAATTAAAAACTTCAAACACATTTTCTGACAAAAAAATTTTTTATTTTTTTTATTTTTATTTTATTTATGACGTTTTTTGAGTAAATGAGCGTTATGTTATATTGCACAGTGCAACTAGAAAAAATATGGTCATATACAGACACCACTTCGTGATAAGAGACAAAAAAAAAGAAGGACTTGTGTCTTCCAGTTTTGCCCCAAGCCATCTCCTTTTTGATGATCCCCAAAGATTTGGGGCCTCGGTGTCATTTTTGCATTTTCTCAGGCTCGTATCTGGCAAACCGTTCCAAATTTTGATTTACTTTTTTTTTTTGATTTTACTTTGGGGCAAAGTTGCAGCTCTTATCATAAAGAACACAAATTGTAAATATATTAATTCAAAAAAAAAACTTCATCTTCAAGATCGAAATCGCAAAAAATTAAAAAAAATTCAAGTTTTTAATTTTTCCCCTGCTCAGGTCCATAGGTAATAAACGGTTAAAAATGTAAGGAAACAATCTGCTAAAAAATTGTACCTAAGACCTTAATAAACAACTTTCTAGAACATATAAACTTGCTAGGAATGATTCTTAACACTGTTCAGGTAGCGTTTAGGTAGCCGTAAAAGTGAAAAATTTCCAAAGAAATGAAGTTACGCCTTTTTATCATTGTCGTTTTTTTAGTTCTGGCGTTTTTTTCGCTAAACGATTTTTTATTTGTTTTCATATTTTTAGTTTTAGAGATTTTTTAGGTTTGGTGATTTTATTCATTTTGGCGATTTTTCAGTGATTTTTTAGTTCTTGGGCGACCTTAATAATTTTTGGTGATTTTTTTGAATTTTAGCAATTTATTTTATTTCTACACGCAAAGAAAAGATATGGTTGCAGAATGGTTGAGAAAACAATATTATGTTCCCTGAAACAAATGTGTGGTCGTTGAAAACTAGTTATTGTCATTTTAAACATTTATTTCGTTACGATAAGCAGATTAATGTTTGAATTTAATAATTACATTATCAGATCAATAAAAAAGTGTGTTAAACCATAGTTTAACAATATAGTTTTGTTAAAAATTTATGACAACAACATAATTTGTATTATTATTTAAAAATAATATGATGTAAATAACAATATAATATTATCCAAAACCATACTATGTTAATCTTTTAAAAAAATATTTTCCAGAAACATCTGTCAGTTCAGTATTTCGTTTTTAAGCTATCGGTAGTGCACGGGTGGTATTAATTAATAAAAGTTAATAAATAAATAAAATATAATATTAATATATATTAATATTAACCTTCTGACGTTTGTCCCGATTATTTTTTACTCTCGAAATTAATGCTACCTTATTAATTTATGAAATCCGAGTTTTTTTATTAATTTTTTTGACGTTCTTAAAAATAATGGAAAATATTTTAATTATCTCATAAATTTATAAAAAATAAACAGCAAATAAGTTACAGGAGCACCAATAACGGCAGCAAGCAAGATACAACAAGAAGGAATTTCCAACTGAATCAAGGCGGAACTTTGTCTTTACACTCTCTGATGTATTGCCTTACATCAACTGCGTCCAAGCTATACGCACTATGTGCAAAGTTTTACAAAAGACCTTTTATGTTTTCACACTGACGAGGGCACAACATCCCAGCAGGGGGCAAATCGCGGCAATCGTTTTCGAACGTAATTACGAAATATTTCAACGGAATTTATATGGAAATATTTCGTAATTCGATAACGAGTGCCGAGTGCCTCCAGATCTCGGCGACATCTATGGTCTTTGCAAAGAAACAATAACAAAGCTGTTTATCTGAAATACATATGTATATTAGAGTATGTGTGTTTGGACGTAGCTGCCTTACATTATTCGGATGAAATTGTTAACGGGTTGTAGCATTCTTAAGGACACTTTTAGACCACGTGGTCCATTTTAAGGAGAAATGTCATAATTACATGTTCCTAGTCCAATCAAAGGCCATGTCCTTAGCAAACAAAAAAGAAGAACAGTGTTTGTTGTATACATATATCAACAAAGCATTAACTCTTATTCAGCTACGTCCAAGCCATATGCACCATGTGCAAACTTTTATAAAGAGCTTTTTGTACTTTCACACCGACGAGAGCACAACAGCCAACCAGATATCGGAGACAACAATGCTTGCTGTTACTTTGCAAAGAAACAAGAACAAATTTAAGAGCTTTGAAAGGTGTTTACCTCAAATGCAAATGTCGCAGTATGTGTGTTGTGCTTGATGTAAACCAGCAATAAATTTGCACACGAAGTATATGCGAATGTGTATTATATGTATGAAACAACCGTGAAATCCGCTAATAAAAGATCGATGTATCGCTTCTAAGAAACGCCGTATCTTTATATCGATGTTTTTAAGAACGAAGTAGCATCCCAAGCCGTGAGGCTTTTTTTGTTATCTATTGAATTAAATAATTAAACAAATATTTGCTTTTGTAGGTCTTATAATGTTCAATTAACATTAAAAAAAATGTGTGTTTAACTACAATTTCTAAACTCAAATTAAACATTTAAAAAAGTATTCCTAATATAAAAGTTGGCATTATATGTGTGTGGCAACGCTTTCCTCTCTGTTTACAAAAACAAACAGTAATCAAATAATTGAGACAAAAGTCGGAATTAATTTTATACGTCAAATCTGATTGTACCTTTATATTATTGTATCATGCGTATAAGTATACATTTCTATATATACATTTTTTTTCAACAATATTAATTTATTTTTATTTCGAATTAAACACAACTGTTTGTACAATAGATATGTATATGATTAAAAAATAAAATAGTATTATTATATTTAATAATACTGTGGTCTTATTTAACAATATTAATATAATATTAGAATATGGTATGGTGAGTCTCAATTATATTTTAGTTACATCTAACAATATTGTTGTCATATTTACAATACTAAGATTAGGTGTAACAAAGTTCATTGTTTTTGTAGAAAATATTTTTATTAACTCAGATAATAATATTATTAAAGTATGCTTTTCTATCAACAATAATATGATTTGACTGTAACCATATAATACAATCATGATTGTATAAAAGTATGTTGCTGTTTGATTATGGTTACCTCAACCATGTTTTTTCTTTGCGTGTAGTGACTTTTTTCATTTTGTCGCTTTTTTATCTTTGATGGTTTTCATTTCGGCATTTTTTTTAATTTTGGCGGTTTCAAGACTTCAAGAATTTCCTCTTTGCGGTTTGCAAAGGTTTTTTAGGTTTTGTGCCATTTTTTTAAGTATTGACGAATTTATTTTTGGGTTGGACTGTTTTTGTTTCGGCGATTTTGTTTTTGTTTCGACTTTTTTGGTCTTTTTACACTACATAATTTTTAGTTTAGCGATTTGTTAGTTTCTGTTTTTTTTTCGTTTTTTAGCGATTTTTTAGCAGTTTTTGCGACCCTTTTTCTGTATTTTTTTTTGCATTTTAGCGATTCATTTTGCTTGTGGTGATATTTTTTATTTAAGAATTTTTTCGTTTTTGGCAATTTTTTGTTTTGGCGTTTTTTCTAATTTTGTGATTTTTTTTAGTTTGAGAGTTTTTGCAAATTGCAAGATTTTGCGTCTTACGGTTTCCAAGACACACTAAGCTGTCAAAATTGCATAGTCGAAATACATTAACTGATAGAATACGATTTGATTTTGATTTTTATAAATGTTAGTGTTAATTGTTGTAGTCTGTATAAGACTGCACAAACTTTGAAAATTTGAATTGTCTTTATAAATATCTATAATTATCGCATGTTCATTCAGTCGTAATATGGTAACTGTAGAACATTTATATCCCACGTTACATATCGTTGCCTAAAACGCAAAACATCACATCTAACAAAAATTTTGGAATTGATTTTTTTTTTATAAATTCCGTAGAATTTTATCAATATCATCGCTTTAAAAAAAATACGAAATCTGCGCGGACAAAAAAAAAACTATTTTATTTATTATATTACTTAACAAAAATTCGCTTTAATAACCGCAATATTTTCCAATTTTTATATATGTATGTTTTTTCTTCCTTATGTAAAATTATAAAAATGTTAGTAGTTAGGGCCTTTTACGTTTCAGTTAACTCTATTAAATAATAATTTTTCTCAAATTCTGTTCATCACGACATTTTAAAAAGATTTTTCCTTCCATTTCCATAAATCATCATCATTTTTTATACATATATTCAATAATGTTTCATTGCCTTTTATTATTATAATTTCTTTTTCTCTGTGTACTCGTATGTATGTATAACTGACTTGCAAATATGTTATAATATTTGTAAAATCGTTTACCATAATTCTTAAAAAGCAAGCAAATAATATGTGCAGAGTAAATACTTGTGTATGTATCAACATTTTACATTATCAACCATATTCTATTTGCTAAGAAGGATTTTCTATTGATTTTACATGTCTTTGACAGATATTCCAAGTAATTTTTTTTTTGTTTATGTGGAATTCAAGGTTTGAGAATTATACATAAGCTGACAATATTTACTTAGTTTAAAGGACTCAAAATGGAACAGTGAAGTAATTTTCATAAATATTTTAGAATACAATTAGAAGTCTGCAAGTAAACTGTATCTCGAAGGAAAAAAGAAAAGAGACGAAGAAAGGTGTCCTAGGACACCCGGTTAGAGTTTTGCTGCTTAGTTATATAAAACAAATTTCATGCAATAAAAATATATGTATTTTTAAAAATATTTATTTAATATTCATAAGATTGATTTCTTTCATTATTATTTATGAAAGGAAATATATTTGCCGCAAATATTTGCATGTGTGAACATTTCGCATATGTAAGGGCAAATTTAGCAACCCTGTTTTTCAAAGTTCTTATTAAAAATATGACTTACTAATAAGAATCTTCTTCTTTACGAACAAAGAAAATTAAAGAAAACGAAAATTAAAAAAACTGTAAACAAAGAAATCCAAACAAAAATTAATTTATAATTTTATAGTGACGAATATTTTTGTTAAGAAAATCACGTTCTAGCTCCTGTGTCTGACATAAAGAGCATAGCTCTAAAACATGTGAGCAGCATGTGAGTAAAATCTTAAAAAGAACATTTTTGTGGAACTCATTAACCTCCAGATTATTCCCTTAAAAGCATTTTATGCCTGTTATATTATTGCAATTGAATAACAAATATATAAGAGTAAAAAATTAAAGGCGATTCTAAACCAAGCAACAAAAAATGGTGAAATCCTAATGTTATATACAGACAATTATATATAGACAGTTGAAATTTTCGTTTTTATGCAGACACACTAACTAATACTGAATTTAAAAAACCCAAATTAAAGGGTATTCTGCCAGTTAATGTAATTTTGACAACTTACTGCATCTTGGAAACCGTAAGAGGCATCTCGTGAAATTTTCAACAACGCAAAAACCAAAAAATTCCAAAACAAAAAAATCGCCAAAATGAAAAAAATCGCCAAAACGAAAAAAAATATCGTCAGAAACCGGAAGAAAAATCCAAAAGAAAAAAGTTTTAAAACAAACATAAAAGTCGTTAAGAATTTAATAAATCGCCAAAAAAAACCCAGGAACAAAAAAAAAAACGCTAAACCAAAAAAAAAAAAATTTAAAAAAAAATGTGCCAAGAATCGAAAATTTTTTACCGGTTTCTTAAGTTTTTTTAAATGTCTACATCAGGTAAGATATTCGATTATATAGGCTTAAGTTAGTTACATATGTAGTGTCCGTATGTAACCCTTCGTGTGCGAGCCAAAGTCGCACTTTACTAAATTTATTGTGTTTGCACTCTTGTACAAAACGATAGAAGAGGTTTTAAAAGTGTCTTAAATGAGTTTCTGTTGCTTTTGCTTATTTTCATACACTGTTCAAAAAAAGTTGCAACTCCTTCCCTATATAAAGATTTTTCGGAGATTGACGACTTGATTATGTATGTATGTATGTGCACGTTACTTTTACCACTAAATATAATATTAAGAATAAGTCTTAAGTTATATTTTTTATCCTCTTTTGCGTGCCCATTAATTTTTTTTCATTGAATAATATAAAATATTAAAAGAAATTACCTGCTTTTTATTACTAGATTTCCTTAAAGAGTCCAATGCACGCAGCCAACAGTATTCCGCATTATTGTTCCTTTAAAAAAATTTTTAAATTTTTCATCCGCTTATTTTCAGTTTTTTATTGTTTCAATTTTTTTTCTCCTCTTCGGGGTTTTTCAATGCACGCACAGACATGCGAACGCAAAGAAGAACAAAAATACTTTGAATCCGTTATCTTTTTGTTGCTGGCGTGTTCTCTAATGGATTTCCGCTTTGATTTATAGCTGCAGGTTATTTATTTTAAGCTGCAAAGAGGAACAGGAAAACAGCAACAAATTCACATTAAAAAATTTTCAGTTATTACAAAGATAATCATAAGGAAAAGTTTTACATAATAAGTTGAATGTGGGCTGTTGGGTGTCTTGAAAAATTTTGTTGCCAAGTTGTGCGTAAAATATTTTCTCTTTGACAGGAATCCCCGTAGTATTTGTAATCAGTTCAGTTATCAATTCACTTTGTTATTTTTTTTACTTTTTGTGAGTGTGTGTGTGTTTTGAAGAGCATAGAATAAAAGTTTCCAGCTTTTTATACTTTAACTCGAAAAGTTAACAAATGCTTGAAGTAAATAACATTTTGAGATAATGAAATAGTGACAAGAAGAGCTGGGTGGGCAAAATTTTCGAACCGTCTGCACAACAAGAAATATGAGGGACATTTTGCTTTTCCTTTAGCATTATACCTATAGCGAAACTAGAAATGATAACGTTAAAAAGTTTTTGGTGCAAGAAACAAAGCATCCTTACAGTTTATTATATTTTATGATTAATGTCAAAGCCTAACCATTTCTGTTATAGAAATTATTTACTTTTTACGTTAAATATTATTAAACGAGTTGCAGACAGTGTAATACACCATTTCCATGTGTAGCAGAAATTTTAAAGATTGGATTCGAAACTCAAAGCTTTATATAGTTCCACTCAAAAACTTAATGAGAATTCTAAGGCACTTTCGCCAACATCAATGTAATGTAACCAACACATTTCTGTTGTACCCTACATTAATCGAAATGGTATATACCTCTTGGTCCAGGTGCATTTAATCTAATATATTTTAAGCACTAAGTTGTATTTCAAAATTTGTTTTCTACAAAACTATCCTTTTTGAGTTATGTCTTTATTGCAATAAAGGACTGATATGTATTTATATAAAAAAACCAGAAAAATACACAAATATTGTAAGGTGAAGAAATAAATAAATGCTAAAAGTAAATCTGCCAAAAGTATTTGTAAGAAAAACCTGCAAATGAAAGTCTAAAGTGAAACAAAAATAAACTAAAACTTGACAATTTAAGTGAAAATTCTTTTCATAATCATATTTATTATATGTACGGGTGTGTATGCTTGTCATAAATTATGCAAAATATATGTATATGAAATATTATGATATATTAATAATTCTAAAGCAAAAAAAAAAAAAGAAATAAATTTTATCTAGAAGAAAACAGTATTTTTACGTCATAACGAAGCATATTAAAAAAGCCCGACTGGCACATTCAAAATGAAAACAGATCACTCAAAATGAAGAAAGTTGAAAAAAAAATTTAAAAAAAAAATGAATTGTCAACATAATATTTATTTACATAAGTATGGTGTGCTTGCGTCTGATGATAAATTTGTATCAAATTAGAGCAGAGCTGCCCACAGAGAGAAAACCGAGAGAAATGTATAAGCGTGTGTGTATTCATTTGTATAAAAAGCCGATTGATGTTCGGCACTCTGGCGCTTCCCTGGGCAGCCTGGAATTATAGGCACACTTCTTTGAAATATCATTAAAGTTATTTATTTCATTTTCAAATATGTATGTATAAACGCATGTGTGGGATTACTGAAGATACAATTTTTAAATTTAAGGCATTCTAAAAAAAAATAAGTAAAGTAAGACTTTGACTTGCTCACGAAAGCTTCAGTCATTTTTTTTAAGTTTTTTTGTTTTGGCGTTTTTTTTAACTTTAGCGCTTTTTCGTTTTTTTTATTTTTTTCTTTTGCCGTATTTTAGTTTTAGAGAGTTTTTTTGACGATTTTTTTTATTTTCTTTTTGGCGATTTTTTTTAGTTTTAGCAATTTTTTTGGAGCTTTTTTCGTTTTAGCGATTTTTTCAGTTTGGCGATTTTTTTTGTTTTTTGGTTTTTGGCAATATTTTTAGTTTTTTGGCGATCTTATTTTTCTGATGCTTTATTTTTGCATTTTAGCGATTTATATTATTTTTGGTGATAAATTTCATTTAAGCGTTTTTTCATTTTGGCGATTTTTCTTTTCGGCATTTTTTTCTTGGAATTTTTTAGTTTTAGCGTTTTTGAAAATTTCAAGACCTTGCCTCTTACGGTTTCCAAAATACATTAACTTATAGAATACCCTTTAATTTTGATTTTTTTTTAAATTTCATTGGTGGTCTGCATAAAAATTAAAATTTCAAGTGTCTATATAATTATTAATTAATTAATGAATTAATCAAACTACACTTCAGCGTTGGCTGACGATGTTAGCACGTTGAGTAAAAAACCGAAGGTACTGTGTTCAATCCCTATATCCAACATTCTTTAAATAACAACACCATGCATTTTTCTGTTGCGCATTAGTGTCCCTTTGTGCTAGTTGTTGTAGGAAAGTTCAAGTGATGAAGGCATAGCCACTGGACACTAAACTATACCGACTTAAGCAGATACTAATCCTAATGTAACATCAGAGCTTCCTCTTTCCTTGTGTAGCAGAATCATCGGCGAAGTAAAATAACAGATAAAATAGCTACTAACCACAGCTTCATAAACAAATTTAATTCGCCTCATTTAACACCAGTGGCGCTGCAACACTGCATTATTGAAAAAACGTGCAAAAAAGCAGAGTTGTAAAAAAATGAAGCTGTTTCTGTCTCTTCCTTCACCGCCTGTCTTCTGTATCTCTATCCTTTTCCTAAGGAAAGTAACACCTGATAATAATAAATCATTGCCTGAGTGTTACATTTCTTTATTAAAAAACAACTGGTTACCACTACGTCTTCCCCACTATTCACACACAACTATCTGCGTTGGTATAGAATCAATGTTCCTCCTCAGCTGTTCGTCACACACAAGACTCACTCTGCCGACGCCCACTGTTTGTACAATAACGACACAATGGCTTTACTTATTACTTCTCATCTTCTTTAGCAACCGCGCGTTGTCTTTACTTTCAACGATTCACATTCACGATTCTTATTCACAATAACTGGCTCTCATATACAACACAACTTTTTATGCCACAGGAAATGGTTCTAGAATGCTTGCCACTGCATTCATAAATGGCGTAATATGTGCAATCATAAATATACGCTGTCGTTTTCTATTGGTAACCAAGTGTTTGATCACTTCTTCTTCCACAATCTTGAAAATTCACGCTACTGTTTCTAGGAGTTTGTGTATAATTCTATTGAACGTTATTTTGAATTGCAGAGTTTCTGTGCAATGAATTTTATGTTGGTAATACTGTGTATTGCTGGTAATACAGAGTTGTTTCTACTATGTGTGTTTGCACTTTTATGTGTGTGTGTGTGTTCCTATATGGGTGTGTATCTCTTAACAAGATTATTTTTGTTGCTATACCCTGCAAATAATATTGGAGTACGTGGTCCAATCTAGATGAAACAGGCTAGTTACATCATGGTCCCATGTAATGCAGTCATGGATCATGATCGTTCTTCTTAGGGCACACTTTAATTTTTAGCTGACATACATATATTTCTTGCCATAGCGGTCAAAGTTTTACACATTCGTTACATCTTCCATGACCGTAGCTCTTACAATTCTTGGGAAATAAGCCTGTGGCGGGCGGATGGATGGACATTATAGCGAAAACAATAGGGGTCCTTTTCACCTTTGGTGTAAAAAAACTAAAAAAAATATCATATATCATATTTAAAAGTAAAAACAAAGTTAACTGCCAATTTATCGCAGACTAGCAATAATTCTTGTCTGCCTACTTACATGTATGGAAAACAAAGCTTAAGAAAATCCTTGGTGGACTTTCACCAAAATAAGCTAAAAAAAAACTTTATATATTTATAGAAAGACTTTTAATGAATTCTCAATAATTCACTACTTGAATTAATAAAAATAACACCCACTGTTTATAAGTAATTCTTTTAGTTTATTTTTTATTTAATTTTATCAAAAATAATATCACTCAATCTGCTGAGTTTTACCGTTGTCTGGTATTGTTATAGGGTTCCGTACACCAAAGGTGAAAAGGAACCCTATTGTTTTCGCTACGCTGTCCGTCTGTCCGTCACACGGTATTTTCTCAGGAACCGTAAGAGCTACGGACCTGAAATTTGGACAGAGTATGTAGAACATTGGCCGCTACAACAACAAATACATGAGAATTAAAAATTAAAGGGTGTTCCAAAACGAGCAACGAAAAATATTAAAATCCCATGTTACATACATACAATTGTATGACCATGTGTATATTGAAACTTGAAATTTGTAAAATTAGTGTATTTTTATACAGACTACAACAATTAACACTAAAATTTAAAAAAATTTAAATTAAAGGGTGGTCCATCAGTTAATGCAATTTTGACTATGTAATTTTGACAATTTGCTATATCTTGGAAACCGTAAAACGCAAACACTTGAAATTTTCAAAAACGGTAAAACTAAAAAAAAACCGAAAATTATAAAATTGCCAAACCAAAAAAAAATCGCCAAAAATTAAAAAAAAAATTTTAACACTAAATAAATCGCCAAATTCGAAAAAATCGCCAAAATGAAAAAAAACGCCAAAATGAAAAAAAAAAACGCTAAAAATCGAAAAAAATCGCCAAAACGCGAAAATATCGCCAAAACTAAAAAAAAATTTAAATAAAAAAAATAAAAAAATGAGAGAACTCGCCAATAATAAAAAAATCGCCAAAATGAAAAAACGCCAAAAACCGAAAAAAATCGCCAAAACAAGAAAATAAAGTGTCAAAACTAAAAAAAGCCAAAACTTAAAAAAATCGCCAAAAACCGAAAAAACGCAAAAAAAAACGCCAAAACAAAAAAACCTAAAAGACCCCAAAAACGAAAAAAATGCCAAAACTTTATATTATATAGGATGAAGTTTGATGAAACGATAACATTGAATTGTACATGGAAGAGCAAAAATAACATTTTCCAATATGTGTATTTTTGTAATTTATAGTTATTTTTTTAATAATACCCACAGAAAATGTATGCAAAATATGATAAAAAAAACATAATCGCACTGGCATAAGAGTTTCGCTACAGCAACAGCGAATGGAAATATAATAGCAAAATATCTCTGGGCAGGCTTTAACAGTACAAGTCGAAAAAGTAGATCAAAATCAAGAGTATAAACTTTTTTTTTTTTTAAATGTATAAATTGAATTAATTTTCGCGCACAGTAGAAATTATTATTTATGTTAAGGAATGCACCTAAGATTTTATGAAAATTGAAGAACCAATTTTTAAAAATTATTAATGATTAATTAATAAAGAGTTTTTAAAACAAATATTCATACCAAATTTTTCTTATTAAGCCTTTATAAAGCTGTAAAATTTTTTTATTATAATCTGGCGATTATTTTAAATTTTATTGGACTTTTTTAATCTCAGGCCTATATGGTTTTACCTATGCATATCTTTATAAAAAAAACTTCACTAGAGACATGAAGCTTCGTTTTCAGAATTTTGTATCATATAGAACTCAATTTTGTCTTAAGTAGACTTAATCTGTTATCGCTTTTAAACACCGTTATATAAGTTTCGGGCACGTGTTATCTTTCACTTTTCTGTAACTAGTGAATTTCATCGACTATAGAACATAAATTCGAACTTCTCACTGTACTGCTTTTTACTTATCAATGATGGTATAAATACTAGTCACGTTTGACTGATAACACTTGATGGATATACCTAGCAACTCTAGCTAATAAATCTTGACTAATATATTCATCACAGTGGGATCAATTATGGTTGAATGATATACCAGTGAACTCTAACAAATCAAAGTTGATTAATATATGCATCACAATTGTGTAAACATACTTAGTGGATAAATCAGTCAATATTGACGGTTGTATCTCTTTTAATAAAACGTAATTTTTATATTGATATAATATTTTTTTTTTATTATAAAAAGTAACTTAAAAATAAATTAAACAAATGTCTAAAAACGAAAGAAAACCATTAACAAATAGGATATTTCAAAATGTTTCAATGAAGTTTGCATGGAAATATTTAACAATTTCCACCGATATCGAATGCCTTAATTTGTTCTAAATTAAAATTTAAGTTTTTTTTTCTTAATTATTTATTTTTAATCAATTTTTTATTTTTTATTTTTTGCAAACAAAATAATTGTTTAAGACTCTAACAAATTTTAATTTCACAGACCGAACGGAAATTGTTGAGAAGAAAACTCGATATTTAGGAAGTTTTGAAATCTAATATATATACATTAGATGTTTCACTCTAGAGTGGAGTAACTATAACTGATGAATATATCCCTCATCACTGTCGTCAAATGTTTGTCATTGTTCAATTCAATGTAAATTTTTTGCAATTGCGTTAGTGAACAATGTTGTTTGTGTTTGTTTCCGTCATTCATTTCTTTTAAGGGTGATTGCGTTCAGCTTTCTTGAGGGGTTCGTTTTCTGTAGTTCTGATAATATGCTGTTTAGGCCTGGACTTTTATTAGGCTTTCAACTTAAAATTGACGGATATATTCTGGGTATAGTTGGTTCTTCGCGTCTACGATTGGGATTAAAACTAGCTTGCAGTAATAATCGCTGTGGTTAGCTCGTTATTGTTGCACTTCAGTGGCTTGATGTTCGGGAATTGGTTGCTTATCAGCTGACGAACTTTTTGGAATAGGCCTTGGCTCCGGTGGGTGTCTACCGCTGAATTTGAATTGATGTCAATTTATTCGCTCTATGACCTTTTGTCAGTTTGTACGCTCTTCCTTTCCAATCGATGCAGTGTTAAATATTCCCCTAGGGAATATGCTTATGGAAACATGATTGCAATTATTTTTTTAATAATTTCCTGGAATTGCCGCGCTACGTTGATAAAATTCCTTTTTTTTATACGATTTAAGTGAAATACGTTTTGCTGGGAACTGGTGCTATGGTAAGCTAAATTCTAGACACAGTGTCGTCGGAAGCTACATTAAAATATAAATATAAATATAAAATTTAAATGAAAAATTAATAATAAAAAGAACATTTGTGGAAACAACAAACAATCCATTGTATCATTTCCTACAAATTTCATTTATTCTCCGAAAAATTCTTTCAAAAATTATCTGCACGAGCAGTAATCACACGTTCAATAATAAAATATTTTATGTTAGTAAACTGGAATTTTATATTTTCTTTGTTATTTCAATTTATATGACTTCTTAGAAATTTAATAATTTAATAGCAAGAACTCGTGAGCGTTGTGTTGTTCCGCATAGAATACAATTTGACCTTGATCTCAGAAAATAATTTTTCTATTAAAAATTTAATATATTTATTTGGACTTTATTTTTTATGTTTTGGTCTTTATTATAACTTGTAAAAAATTCCTTTAGATTTCTGTTAAAAAAAAATATTTAAACTTCTTTCTTTGCTGTTGACATTAATGTTTTTATTCACATATTAATATGTAAAGCATTTTGCTTTATTTTATTTAATTAACTAACAAGCAAATGCATGCCATAAACGATCACATGCATAAAAATTATATTTTGTGTTTAAAGGAAGCTGAAATAAAGCAGCACTTTTATATGCAAGTGCGCTCAGCAGCACAAAGGAATGGCTCAGTTACACACAAATACACACACACACACACACACACACACACACACAAACACGTGCACTTATTTGCACAACATATCAAGTCTGTCGAATTAATTTTAAATTTCATTCATTCATTATGTTGTCGTTAACAAAATTGCATACATAGTAATACACATGTATCGACCGCTTTGGTCGAAATTGTCATATATATGAGATTAATTGAATTTCTTTTAAACAGTATTTTTTAATTCCCCATGCCTTTGCTGGTAGCAGCCTGTAAAATTTCCCAAAAATTTTAAAAATTTTGCAGTAAAAAACTATAACTATCTGCATATTATATAGCATTTCAACATGTTTCATTTTACGCTTTAGAGCACCCTCTTTAATTTTATAACCTGTCATATGTTGTAGAATTTTATCAAAGAATATAAATTGTATAGAATGCGCATCTGAGCTAAAAAATTAAAAATTTTTTGCTTAAGCTTTAAATGCGGGGGGAAAGTATAAAGCGCAAGCAAACACACACTGAGACAGCGTGACCGTTTGAACGACTAAAGTGGCAATTTGCCACTTTTTCCACTTTTTCGACTGCCTTGCCACTTTTTGACCCCCTTTATTTAGGGTGAGTTATATGAAAGTACATTAAAGTTAAAAAGTTTAGTGCAGTTTTCTCGGTTTTTTTATTTTGCCCCTTTTTTTTGGATAAGTCCCATATTTGGTGCCACTTTTAGAAAAATTTCAACGGTCACCCTGCACTGAGAGCATTATATTCTTTGCTCTATTCACCGGCGTTGCCGTTGTGCGACTTAAGTCGCATTTTGCTACTTTTTCAACAGCAAAACATGCGGCCAATTGCAAAAAAAACTATGTAAAAATATCCGAGTTTTACCACAAAAAATACCGATTTTTGGAGGAAAGTTGCTGTTGCTAAAATAAAGCTTGTTTTAAGGATGATAAGTTTCCAAATTCTGCAGTTGTAAAGTCAGTGAATTATACCTTATTTCTTCATCTTTATAAAATATAATTTACAAAAAAAAAAAAAAAACATAAAGTATAAACGTCAATTAGCGTTACTAAACAATTATCAAATACACTTAAAGTAGACACTTGTCAAAGATTAGATTCCAAGTGAAGAACTTATTAAGAAATACAGGATGTTCAGATAAAAAAAAATATGTATTTAAGAACTATGCATAATGCCTTGAAAGAATGTTTTAACTATATTTTCTTCTTCAGAATCGAATTTTAAAGTTTTCTCCAAAACTTGAAATGGTTTTTCCTCAAAGTAAATTTTTTGAGTTATGTTGGTTTTTAAGTAAATAAGTGAGATGAGCCATGTCCAATATATGTATTTATATTTTTACAGTTTCTAATTTTTTTTACAAATATTAAGTAATTGGGTAAATTATGGCACACGATATTGAACGAAATATTAAATATGCATTTAATTTCGATTGGAATTTCATTCGATATGAAATGCCGTAACTTGACCACTCTTTTTTTAGATTTCATGATTTTTTTATATTTAGTAGCTATATATAGTAGGTTTATACTCATCTTATTTGCAATTAAAAACTGTATTTGTAAATACTCTACTAGCCGGTATTATACACGCAAAGAAAAAATATGGTTGAGGTAACCATAATCAAACAGCAACATACTATGATTGAATTATATGGTTGCAGTCAAATCATATTATTGTTGATAGAAAAAAAAATTTAACAATATTATTATCTGAGTTAATTATATTATAATCTTGGTATTGCAAATATGACAACACTATTGTTAGATGTGACTAAAATCTAATTGAGACTCACCACACCATGTTCTAATATTATATTAATATTGTTAAATACCACCACAGTATTATTTAATATAATAATACTATTTTATTGTTTAATCATATATTTATTACAGAAACAGCTGTGCGTCAAAATCTGAATAAAAATAATTTAATATTGTTGAAATAAAATGTATATATAGAAATGTATACTTACATGACATACTGACATGTCTGTATAAAGAGATACACAAATGTTTATATATTTTTATTGGTCTACCCTTTTGTTTATTCTTTATTTGTTTATTCTTTATTTATTTATTCATTAATTTAACACCAGCCGTGCACTACCGATAGCTTACAAACGAAATACTGAACAGACAGATGTTTCTGAAAAAGATTTTTTTAAAAAACTCAACATATACTATGTTTTGGATAACATTATATTGTTATTTACAGTAGCTGTTACGGTTCTTGAGAACCTGCAACAGCCTGCGACAGACAGACAGACAGATATCGTAGCGAAAACAATAGGATCCATTTTCATCTTTGGTGTACGAACTTCTTATTAATAACAAAAATACGTTAACGGGTTAGTTTTATAGTTATTTATATATATGTATATATATATATATATATATATATATATATATATATATATATATATATTAATGCCTAATACTATTACTAGGTGATACCTTCTTTAGGAAAGGGATAGTGATAGAAGACAGGTGGTGAAGGAAGAGATAGAAGAAAGCTTCATTCTTTTTTACAACTCTGCTTTTTGCACGCTTTTTTTTAATAATGCAGTGTTGCAGCGCCTTCTGGTGTTAATTGAGGCGTATTAATTTTGAAGCTGTGTTAAGTAGCCATTTTATTGGTTATTTTACTTCGCCGATGATTTTTGCTACACAATACCGACGAATGAGGGCGCTCTGATGTTACATTAGGATTAGCATCTGCTGGAGTCGGTATAGTTCAGTGACCAGTGACTATGCCTTCATCACTTGAACTTTTCCCACATTAACTGATACAAAGGACACTAATGCACATCAAAAAAATGCGTGGTGTTATTATTTTGATGACTGTCGGATACAGGGATTGAACCCAGGATCTTCAGTTTTGTAGTCAACGTGCTAACTACTTCAGCCAACGCTGAACGTAGAACGTACTCAACAGTTTTAAGTAAGACTCTGCAAGAAACATTTTTTTAGAACATACGAACCCTTATTAATCCTTCACGTACATTGTGTTTTCACTCGTTTCTATTACATATGTACTTACATTAAGTATTAAGTTTCGCCGTTTAAGGAAATTTAAAATAGAATTTTATTTCAAATATTTTTTAGCCCTTCAACCAGCTATTATAATCTTGTTTAAACGAAATGGCCAAAAAATAAAAGTTAAAAGGGTTAAAGTGTTTTATGAAAATAATTCTCACACGATTAATTTTAAGCAATACAATTTCGTAGAGCATTTTAAAATATACCCCGAAAAATTTTAGTTAAAAAAGCTTGTTGTAGGCCCATTCACCATTTTACTGTGCCAAAATTACAGCAATTCAAATTTGTATTCGAGTACTATTCATTGAGGACATTAAATAAAATCTTTTCTTAAAATATGAACTGTAAATAGAAGTAAATAAAAGACGATCTGAACAATTGTTTTAAAAATAATCAATTAAAAAACGAAGTGGTACTTATATTTATTGCCATCACTGTAGGGATTCACCACCTCCTTCATATCTGTGCCAGTAAATAATAATGGCATAAGTCGAAATTTCATGTTTTGAGATATTAAGAGTTTTGTCTAAAATTAATTGTGTTTGGTTTTTATATATAAAATTTTTAGCCTCCGAAAAAGATGCACATTTATTTATTTATGTTAATTTTATATAAAAAAGAAAACGTTTTATCAGTTAATATTCGCTGTTTTTTAGTTGAGATGTTATGAAAACATCCATTGTTAAAAAAATAAAAATTAAAGTGCACTTAGGGCCATTATTACAACTTAAAGATAGTTAAAAGTATGATTTTATAAGGCGTATAAAAAGCTTTCCATTATTGCAAATTGGATTTAACTTACCAGGTACGATAAGCTTGCCTGTAATTTATCGCTTACTTTTGGTTAAAGTAAAATCTTGCAAATGATAAAGATTTTATACGTCCGATAAAATCCTTCTTTAAACTAACTTTGAGTTCTAATATTGGCCCTTAAGCTATTATATTGAAAGGCAAAATAATTTTTATTGATGGTAAGTCGTGATAAATGCTTTAGGTTAAATTGAAAAATGCGGAAAACCTGAGATACGATAATTTTTTAAAAGCTTAGTTAAATATAAGTTTTTTTTTTAATGAAGAATAATTTGGATGGGATGTTAGTTATTGAACTTAAGTGTATACAGGTTTTTATGCTCAAATATTTTAATATTGATGTAGCTACAGAAAAACAAAAATATTAAGTTGAGGTAAGATGTTATGGCTTACGTATTATTTTCCAAGAAGACTTAAGTTAAAATATAAATGTGTATAGTTTTCTTATGACATAATGACATTTTTTAATTGAAATTTAGTTGAGTGATAGATCTTGAAGAAGAGAACAAGAATATGTAATAAAACGAAAAAGCACTTATGTCAACTTAAGCCATTATTTATTGCCACAGATATATATGGATTTTTTTTTTATTATACTTCATTTCATTCAATTTATTTTTTTAAAATTTATGTAAATACAATACAAAACTCAATTGCTTAGTATTACAATTGATAATTCAAGTATTTTCGCAAACACACACAACATTAATTTTCTCTTCTTACTTTTCAATCACTAACTTTCTATTAACATTTATTCCGTATTTAATTCATAAGCTCTGACAATATTACGAGTACATATAGACAGACACACATATACATTCGAGTAAATTGTTTGCAAAAAATCTTTTATATTATGCAAAGGCATTGTGTTAAAAACCTCAAACAAAAAAAAAGCCTTAAGGCCTCTGCTAATGGCTGCTTTAGCATCATATTGTCATGCTGCTGCGACTGCAAACATTATTGGCAAAATTTCAAATATTTTCAAGAGCTTATTTTAAACATAATCAACGTCATCATTATCTTGCTTATAATGATACTCATTATTAAGTATAATTTAACCAATTGACTCAAGTTTTGTATGTACTTGTTGCACTGCACTGTGTGTGTGGTATAAATTTGTGTCTTGGCGTAATTGTTCATGCACACAGTGTGTCAAGTAATAAAAAGTGAAATAGAAATAAATATACAAAAATTTTATTGCTACATCTATTGCATCTAAGATTAAAAGAAACAATTTTTCGTTAGTTTCTAGGATTTTAAGTAAATTTTTTTTAAATACTGAAATCTAACTTTTTTGTGTTAAAGAAGTTTTCTTAATTTATGTGATTTCTAATAATTAAAAAAAAAATACATTAAATAATTCTACCAAACAAAAAAAAAACGACTTCCATGCTAAGATCTGATAGAATATCTTTGAAAAAAAATAATGACAACAAATTGGAAATAAATTCTTTGAAACAAAAACCTGTTTGCTAAAAAGAAGTACGTGAAATATAACATTAAATTTTAATAAGCGTATTTCCACCCATTTTTTTTAATTCAACACAGAAAAAATTATTCCCAAAAAATTTTAAAACAAAATTTTATTTATTTTATATTTTTTATTTGTTCCAATTTTATTGTATGTAAAAAAAACTGTATAGAATGAAAATTATCTACATAAAGTAAAATTTGTAAAAAAAATTGTTATAAGTGTTATAAGTTTGTAGTGTGTGTCTGTGTGCCTGTGTATCTGTGTTGCTGTCCGTGTCCACGTACAAGCCAAACGGCTGGACCGATTTTCATTTAAATTGATCGAGAGGGTTCTTAGCTATGTTTCAAGAAAATCGGTCCAGCCGTTTAGAAGATATAACATCTTTTCTGGAAAAAGTCGGCGGTTTTTAAAAATTTTAATTTTTGTTATTTCTTATCATGTTTTTAAAAAATTTCTTGCTAATTTTTATATATAAAAAAATTTTTTTTGAAACAAGCTTTTATTATTTGTTTTTTTTTCTGATGAAATCTGGCAACTCAATTTTGAAGCATATATCTTCAACCGATTGAGATAAAACTTTGTATAAAAACTATAGTTTGGAGCACATCATTCATGGTGGATCACTAAAAATGGCGGACAAGTTAATTTTAATGCACTCCTACAGTATGAACATCAAAAGGAGAAGCTTGCTGGGAAAAACTTAAAAGATAAAGTGGCATTATGCTTTTCTACAATATGGGTATCAAATCTAGGGTCTAGCTGCGAATAATTTGAGAATTATAGTAACATCAATTTAAAGCCTATCCTGCAGTAACTGAAAAGTAAAAGTAAAAAAGCTTCTCTAAAACAAGGTTTTATTTCACATGCACTAAAAAGTACAAAAATAAACTTTTCTTTTGAAACTTTTAGTATCAATTCATAACTTCATTACAAAATTTATATGATAGAAAAGTTCGTCGTAGATATCGAGCCGCAGCATCCAAAAAAGCTTAAGCGACATATTTTTTAATTTCATTTTTGAAAATTATGTCGCTTATGCCTATTTTGCCAGTAACAGGTAAATCTCGTAATAGGCTTATACATATTTTAAATTGTGTAATGACATTATAAGTTGATAGTAGAAGTTTTTAAATAAAAGCTTGTTTTCAGTAGTTTTTTTTACTTGTAATGATTTTTTTTAACCCCCGACTAAAGAAGGGGTGTTATAAGTTTGTAGTGTGTGTCTGTGTATCTGTGTATCTGTGTGCCTGTGTAAATGTGTACATGTGTGTCCGTGTCCACGTACAGGCAAAACGGCTGGACCGATTTTTATTTAGTTTTTTCTGTCTGAAAGATGACTTGATCGAGAGGGTTAGCTATGTTTGAAGAAAATCGGTCCAGCCGTTTAGAAGATATAACATCTTTTCTGAAAAAAGTCGGGGGTTCTTAAAATTTTTAATTTTTGTTATTTATATTTAAATTTGTTATTTTCAGTTAAATTTATTTTTATATGCTGTAAAAAAAATGTGTCTGATTTTTTTTAATTTTTTATAGAAATTATTTTATAGAATATTTTTATCTAATTTTTCGACCTTTTTTATGTTTTAAATTAAACTATTTTCTTGAGCTTTCGGTCAGTTTATATTTTGAGTTTATTATCTTCAATATTTCGTTAACCTTCGGTTAACTTCTTCAGGATATATATTTTTTGGTTTTTTATGATATCTAATTTTTTCTTTTTCCTTTCAAATATTTGAAAGAAAATAGTTTAATTATTTTATAGATATAAAAAACATTTTATTTTTTTTTTAAGATTTTTGTTTGCGGTTTTCAAACTTATTATGTTTGTATTAGTGATGTAACGAATGTCAATTTTGGATATTCGCGAATACGAATACGAATACATTTATTTATTTAATTTCTTTGGAAAAATATTTCTATTTGTATTCGCCTGAAAATGGCCGAATATTCGACAATTCGTATACGAATACGAATATTTGTGCATCACTAGTTTGTATATTGTGATTCTCAATATAGTATTAAGAGTCTTACTATAAAAATACGGAGTTTGTTAGCTAAATTCAAAAATTTTTGGGGTTGAAGTCTACTGATGAGTTCCAAAAGCGGGAACGAAATGCTTAACCATAAACACAAGCCAATTTTTGAAAGTAAAAAAAATAGTTGAACCTTTTATTTGATTCAGTTATTTTTTTTTTCAAATAAAACTTTTACTAATTTTTTTTTTTAATTGGTAAGAATTGTTATTGATTCAGTTAATTTATTTTTTGATAATACGAAAAATTTTAGTGAATATGTTTGTAAATTTAAAAAAAAAAATTGCTGAATAATAAAAACAAAATCTGCAAAAATGTTTTTCTGTTCCTATTAATACATTTGACTGAAAATATTTTGAGTTTCAGTTAACTTTATTCTCTAATGCCATAATAAGTTAACTAAAAATAATTTTTTTTTACAGTTAAATTTTTACAAAATTGTTATCAGAATCTAGAAATTTCTTTGTAGGTCCGCATTCACACAAAATATTTACTGATTCAATGAATTTGGTTACTGAAAACGAAATTTAGTTTTTTCTGTGAAGACTTCATGTTTTTTCAGAGCTTATTGTGTGTGTTAAGTTTTGTAAAATTCTGTAAGGTAGAACCACTTAAAATAAAATATTAAATTTTAATGGGCGTGTCCTTGCCTATTTTTTTTAAGGGAAGATTGTGTCTATTTAAAAGCTTGAAGTATGTGGTAAGTTTGTGTAAAAATTAGTTAAGTAGAACCACGTGAAATAAAAAAAATTGATTTTAATGGGCGTAGTACCGCCCATTTTTTCAACTTCAAAAATTGTGTAATTACAAGAACCAAAGGTGTTTGCTAGGTTTCGTTCGCAGCAATCAAAAGAGTAGAATATCATATCAATCAAATAAAAAATTGTGGGCGTGTCCCCGCCTAATTGTGTTCAATTGGATCAAATTGGAAGCTATACCGTCTCAGAAAAAAAACTAAATATTATTTGAAAGCTAAAATGAAATAATGTCTAAAAATAAAATTCCTAATAGTGATGACTGACAATGTGACTTATACCATGGAATATAAAAATAAAATAAAACATAGCATCCAGGCATATTCTTTTGCGTTACCAACACTGGTATTTTGTTGGAGATTATTGTCCGAGAGACCCGGACTTTGCTTAGTTACATTCTTTTAATAACTCTTTTACTTCGGTTTCTGCCTACGATTTGTGTCATTTTATAACATCTTGGAAGCTGCAATTTTTTTACAAGATGACTTATTTATCATATCCCATTTTTAAAAAATTGGTACGAAATTTGTTTTTATTACAATTTTCCATTGCTTACCACACGAACAAATACTTTCAGACTTATCAAATACTTTGCCTGAATAACGATATTTATGTTCAAATTCAATAAAGTGCGACTTTGACTCGCACACTAAGGGTTCCGTACGGACACTACATGTACAATATTATACAAACCTTAGCTCATATAATCGAATAGCTCATTTATACATCAGAAACTTTTTTCTTAAAATATAAGTAGCGATAAACTTTTTTCCCTGTGTTTGGCAATTTTTTTATGTTTAACGGTTTTTTCTTAGTTTTCGCACTTTTTTTTTTTGTTTATGGAAATTTTTTCGGGTGTTGGCGTTTATATAAATTTTTTGCGATTTATTTCAGTTTTAGCGATTTTTTAAAGTTTTGGTGCTTTATTCTCGTTTTGACGTTTTTTTTTGTTTTTGGCGATTTTTTTTATTTTTTGGGATTTTTTAGTTTTAGCTTTTTGAAAATATCAAGACCTTGTGTCTTACGGTTTCCAAGACACAGTAAGTTGTCAAAATTACATTAACTGATTGAATACCCTTTAATTTTTTTTATTTCAGTGTTAATTGATGTAGTTTGCATAAAAATACACCAAATTTGAACATTTCAAGTGTCTATATATAATTTTCTGTATATTAAATAAGGATTTCAACATATTTCGTTGCTCGCTTTAGAACACCCTTCAAATTTTTACTGTAAAATTATGTAGCGGCTAAGCTTCTAAATATGCTGTGAACATTTCAGATCCATAGCTCTTACGGTTCTCGAGAAAATGTTCTGTGACGGATAGGTGTACGGAAGGAACCCTAAAAAAATAAAGAAAAATTAAAGTGTTGCTATTAGGTTTTTGTGGCTCAATTTTATATAAACAATGTTTTATATTGATTTACCTTTTTTTATCACTTTACATTTAGTTATTTTTTATTTTGGAAAAAAATTATTCGACACACTGTAATGCTTGTATGCGAAAAACACTTAGGGTTATTTGTGCGAAGCCACACAGAACAACATCACACAATACACAATCTACTGAATTGTTAACAAGTTCATAAATAACTTGAGATTTGTGCAAAAACTTTAACTTTTTTTCTCGTTTTAATTTTAATTTTCATTTTGAGCTTGGCAGGCATTTTCATTGTTAGTCAGAGATACCAATAAAGCAAAGACTTGGCTTAGATACTGAGGGACAGACAGACAGGCAAGTTGTTATTTTAGAAATTTTATGAATAGCTTGCAAAAGGAAAAGCAGAGAAATTATGCAAATATGTGTATTCATTTGTAAAAAATTTTTATACCATAACATAAACACACAAGCATACAAAATTATTTACTTATACTTATTTCATTTAAATTTAAGGATATAACTGGGATATTATTTTGAGGCCCAGATATTCTATAAACAAGAAAACCAATGCGAAGAAATCTACAGTCAATGAAGAAAACAAAAAAACCGCATACTTAGCTCTTTTTTTTAACCTGCCAAAATGGTAACAATGGCAGGCATGTGTATGGAATATTTACACAACAACACACATGTGCACATACACATACACACACACTTCCATACTTCATTCACAGTTGCCATTATTAGAATTTTTATTAAGGATAATTTTGGCAACATGGCTGCAGAGAATGTTATGTATGTACATTCTGCATACATGTAGATATGTTTGCCAGCAAGTATGTGTGTGTATGTATATATCTATGTACGTATGTGCATTTCGGCACATTATTTGATAATAAATATTAACATTACTTATAATTTTATGGCACTGATTGATATCAGCTTCCGGTGTGGATTTATTTTTAGTTTAATGACGCAAAAATCGATATGAGCTGGAGCTCTAGAAAATATTACAAAAATTAAACTTTTTTAATTTTATTTAATGAGAATTGAAGCAACTTTACGTACGAGTGCTTATATGGTTGGCAAAATTTTTTGCTTTTTATCTAAATATAATTTCTTTTTCTAGTGAACACTCTGCAATAGGCAACAACGTATGCTATATAATATAAATTAAAAAGGATCTCTGGGCACATTTTGAAGGACAAATATTTTTAAGCTTTAAGGTATTCATCTATCTCTTTATATCTACATCGTCACCTAAAATCCAAAAGGCCGTAACGACCAAAAAAAATTCAAAATAGAATACTACTACTACTACTACTAGACTACTGTTAAATTAAAATAAAGTATCATGTTGCATCAAAGTTATTCAAGTTTAAACAACATGAATTTGATTTAATGTAGTCAGACTTATTAATACAATAACCTTAAAAATACTTAAGGTTCATACTAAATAAATATCATCATGAATTAAATTTGAATTCAATATGATTTAATGAAAGATTTAACATAAAATTTACTTTAAATTAAAGTTATGGTCATGTTCTTTTAACAATGGAAAATATTAAATCAGAGAAAATATTAAATCAGAGATATCTATTATTATGAGATTAATAGTTTTTCGTTTAAAATTAATAGAAATATTGGGATTTTTAAATCAACAGCAGGACATTTTTGCTGCTACTGTGAAGTTTGTCGGCTATTAACACAATGCAAAAATCAAAACAGATAACAACAAAACAAGAACCAGTCACACAACTGAATACAACAGTATATTAAACGTAAACAACATATTATTTTTAATAAATTCAATATAATTTGCAATCAAAATCATTTTCATGTTGATTTTACATTTGTATTTTATATCAGCGTATGTACCGAGAATATATTTATTATCATTTAAGCATCAGAACAAGAGTTTTAGTGTACCGTACTCAGAAGGAAAATAGGATTGATTCTTGATATATCCACTCCCCCTTCGCCTGTCTGAGTGCAATAAATTTATTTATTTGTTAAGTTTTAATAGCCAAACGGCTGAACCAATTTTGTATTTAAAACATAGAGAGATATGTGCCTTAAAAACAAATAGTTTATATATTTAAAAAAAGTATGACCAAGTGGGGGAAGGGGTAATATCTGCCCTCTGAAACTATCTTAGTGGTTTTAGTGCAACTAAAATACTAATATATATACATAGACGTCTAAGAGGACCCACAGGTTTCGTATTTTTTAAAAAGTAGGATCAAGAGGGGAACGGGGGAAGTTTATGCCTCTGCGAAGCTTTCCAATAAATTTTATGAAATTTTAAACGTTTACGATACAGTTGCGCTTAAACGCGCACAAACACTTTAGACTTTGTAATAAAAGGACCAAGAAGGGGACAATCTCATATTATCCGCAACAATTCAGCCGATTTTAATGAAATTTATTATTAGTTAATAAAAGGATATTAAGGGTCTATAAGTTTTTTTTTTTTTTAAACTAGGATCGAGTTTTTAAGTGAATGATATACACTATGGGAAAAAAAACGATGCAAAATCAACACTGAGTGTGGTCAATATAGCACCCTACTCTGTCACTTTTTTTTAACAATACTAGTTGTCAACTTAAACATGGATGTATACGAACTGACAAGGATATGTTGTCAACTTTTGGTTATTAACAACGCTCATTGCCAGGTTGTGCACTTTTTTGAGCTAACCGTGGCACGCTGTTAACTTTTGTTATTACTTCTCTGTCAAATTATTAACGGCGTGTAAAATTTTAATACAAACCTTGTCGGCACACTTTTGACCACAAATGCGATCAGTTTGAGTATGTTTGGTGTAATTTTTCTCTGAGTGTATACACCTCAGCTGCTGTGGAAACCAACATAATCCAGCGCCCAAATGCCTAATGTATGTGCCAGTGTCGTTATAAAATTAACATTTTACACGATATAATATTCCAGGCCTTTCACACCAACTAAAAATTTCGATGATATAGCATCCATATTCAAATCTGCTAACAGTTTGCTTAGTTTACGCAAACTCAATTTTGTTAGCGCAACAGATGGATTATGTTTGCAAGTCTTACCCTTTACTTACTTATGGTCCTTCGAACTGTCCCTTTTATCTATTTTAATTACTGGAATAAAAACGAAATACATAACCATATCTAATTTAAACATTTACTTCTCATTTGCAAAAATTCAAATTTTTTTTTTGCAATATTTCTTTTTCTGTAAATCATAAAACTTTCCCAGTTTCATTGGTTTTGCTTTAATGAAAGTGAAAGAAAAAAAGAAATAACTTTCACTTATTGTTATATTATTAACCTTGAACTTTTAGGCGTGTCAGCACATTCAATAACCTTTGGCATAAATTCATTCATTATATTTCTTTCGTTATTAGAAGGAATATTACAAAATGTTAAGTTCGTCCCTTACACCCCTTACCCTCTCCTTTACTGTTCACACATTTTGTTAAGTTGTAAATCTACAAAGAAAACTTGCCTTAGAAATGGTTTTTAATTAAAAAATTTTAGCTAGAAACTTATTTCATTACACATTTTTTTTATCCAAAGTTAACGAACAGTTTTATTAATTTGGCAAAAAAAAAACAAGTTTTCTTCTTTATGTTAAAAATCATACATTTGCTTTAACCAAATTTTCGTTCGCATAGCAAATAAAAGTTAACAAAGTTTATTTGTCACTATGAATTTATGGCATACAATTTTTGTGTATTTGGCTCTCAAGAAAAACTTTTTTGATTAAAATGAAATGAGAAAAAGAACGAATATAAAAATTAAATGAATGAAATGAAAATCCGAGTACATAGCTTTAATACAAATGTTACTTTTAGCAAAAAAAAATATTTTAAAAAGTGCACTGCAACGAACTTAAAGAAGACCAAAAATTATAATAAAAAAATCCCATTGTTATGCAAAATTTATTTCGACGTTGTGCAATTTGAAAGCCAAATACCTTAAGGCCTAAAAGTATGTTAATAAAAAAAAAACAGAATATGAAACATATCATGTGTGTGCAGTTCTCCGGAGACGATCAAATAAATGGTAAATGGTATGCTTGTGGCTTAAGTGGAGACTTACAAATAAACACTGCATTAATCATATGTATTTTGACTTCATAGCAAAATATATAAACTTTTGTTTTTTGTCAATCAGAGTTGTAGACGCTCAAATAATAAGGCGTCAAATAAAAAAAAAATCTTTTTGGTTTTCCTTACACATTATCGGCAACTTATACTTGTAGTCCTAAAAACACGACTGCACCCACACAACTATGTGATTAATGTGTTTATTTGATCGTCTCCAGGGTACTCAAAAGACGCTTGTATGTATAAGTTAATAATCTTACTGATCTAGCTAAATTTATATCTAAAGCTTAAATTCGGGTGTAGCGCAAAAACTCAATTTTTATATAATTAAAAATAATTAATCAAGAAATTCAAAAAATTAAAAAAAGATTTAAGAATTAACTGCCGTATTTATAAAAATTATTAAAGCTTTATAAAGGCTTCTTAAGAAAAATTTTGTATGAAAATTTGCTTCAAAAACCCTTTTATATAGCCTTAATAATTTTTATAAGTAATGCTGTAAAAAATTATTATGTATCGCAAAAACTCAATTTTTATAAAATAGAAAAATTAAAAAAAAAAAAAAATCTAAAATGTTGCTCTAAAATTTTATTTAAAAAAAGTATCAGGCATTATATAAAAAACTATTTAAGAACAACGAAAATCAAAAATTCAACAAATTTAGTAGCTAATTTTTGCAATTTTGTTTAGTTTTGAAATTTTTTCTTTTTGGAAATTTTGTTACTTTTTTTGACAATTTTTGTAAGTTTTTTGTGACCTTTTTTATTTTTGGTGAAAAAAAAACTAATTAGCAATAGCAACAATTAAACATTAAATAAATTCAGTTAAGAGCGACTTTGACTCGCTTACGAAGGTTTCCATACGGCGCTTGTTTCTTTGTGGCAATTTTTTCGGTTTTTGGCGGTTTTTTTAGTGTCAGTGATTTTTTTTTGTAATGACCCTTTTTTAGTTTTAGCGTCTTTTTTCTTTTAGCGATTTTTTAAGCTTTCACGTTTTTTTCGTTTTGACGATTTTTTTCGGTTTCGGCGATTTTTTTTAGCTGTTTTTGCGATCTTTTTACTTTTGGTGGAAAAAAATATTTAAGAACAACAACAACGATTTAAAATTAAATATAATCATTAAAGTGAGACTTTCACTCGCAGACGAATTATCCCGTACGTGGCTCGTTTCTTTTTCACAATTTTTTGGGTTTTCGGAGATTTTTAGGCTTTATTTTAGTATTGAGGTTTATTTTAGTTTTGGCGTTTTTCTTTGTTCTGGCGATTTTTTTTACAAAACATATTTTAAGTTGTAAAGATTTTTTTAGTTTTAGCTATTTTTTCGGTTTTTGGCGATGTTTTTCGGTTTTTGGCGATTTTTTTCTTACTTATAGTGATTTTGTGCATTTTAGCGATTTATTTAATTTTCCTTGACACTTTTATTTATTTAGACGATTTTTCGTTTCAGCATTTTTTTTTTTAATTTCTAAAGGTAGAATTATCCGAACGTCCACGTAAGCTAACGAAACAGCTGATTGTTTTTGTTGATTGAAAACAATGCAAACGCTTACCGAAATTTGCTGTAACGTTGACGCCACGTCTCAACCTGTATAAAATAGAATTTCCTAACATTGTTAAGTGACGTTTGTAAGCCAGTGATGGTACTTTGTAAGTTAAATGGAATTGGGGTTTTTTGGATCTGTTTTTTGGTACTTTTGTTAAAAAACAACTTAAAATAATACATAAATATTTGGGTATGTGTGTACATACTTATGTTCACAAATATATATGTACATACATGTGTACATATGTACATATATGTACTTATATATAATAAAGAAATGCATAAATATGTATGGGCATAATATAAATGTGATATGTATTAAAGGATTTAATTGGTATAAAAACTTCTTATTGTCTATGCACACATGCAAAATTATTTCACGTTGCATACATATCGTTGGTCACAAGTAGAAAGGCCCTAACTCAAATAATTATAATTTTACAGGTGAAGATAAAAACATAATAATAAACAGTACAGCTGCTTTGTTAAACTGCTTGTAAAAGTGTTATTTTAACACTATTGCAATAAATTTTTGTGACGAGGTGTATTTGTGTGAAATGTATTGGAATCACTGAAAAACTCCATTTCATGAAAATGCGAGTTAGGGCCTTTCTACTTGTGTCCATCGGTATGTGTATATGTATGAACACATTTATTTATTATAATTTCTTAACATAATACATACATACATACATACATACATATATTTTTATGTGCATGCTTCGATAAAGTTTTAGTAACATTTACATATTTTAGGTACTTTTTCTTCGCTACACACCATTTGAACTTATTTATTTCCCATCACTGTCTTGTGAACAGCTGTTGCTTTTTCATATTAAAACAACAAAACAAAGCAAATCGTACTCACGTTTTTAAATGTTCTATAAGTGTACCAACGTGCTAACAGTACGTTACGGTATGGTACAGCAACAGCAACGTTCGCCTAACCCAGCCTCAAGACATTTAAGTTTGAGTGTTTTTGAACATATCAAGAGTTTTCCTTTTACAGTTTCCAAGATACAAAAATTACATTAACTGAATTAATTTAATTAAATTTTAATTTATTAAATTTAATTTTTAATTTTTCAAGTGTTTATACCATATGATTGTCTGTAGGTTACATTAGGTTTTCATGTATTTGAAACATTTTTCTCAATGCAAATGGAATATGTGACTTGTTTTCATTAATCGTACTCCAATTTGTTGAAAGCTTTCTATGTAATGAAAGCTCAAATTTTAACTTCACCTACTTACAACAGTCTTGCCGTTGTATTATATCTTGTTTAATAATCATGCATGTATCTTTCAATTGCCTTATTTTTGTTCTATTTAAGGCGAACGTTTTTAGTTTGTTACTTTAAAGGCTAGATTTTGTAAATAGAAATGCTTTTTTTGTTTTTAAATTTGTGTGAGGAAAATGTTTTTTGAAACGAGTTTTCGTTATTTCGAAATTTTTTACAAAATATGTCTATGAGTATATTTGTTTGATTTTTAAACCAAACCGGATCTGTTAAATTTCGATTACGATTAGTAATCAATTAGATTACATTTTAAAACGAATTGTACTGATTATAAAATTCCCTTTTAAAGAATTTCTGATAAATAATTGATTACGATTACTAATAATCGAAAAGTAATTAGAATTACTAGAAATTACAACAAAATAATCAAAAAGAATCAAAATCAAAGAATCAAAGATTACTTTTGATATTTGATAAGTAATCAAAAGGAATTAAAAATAATCTCTATATATAATCGGATTAGTTTTTGATTACTTTTGATGATATTTGATTATTTTGTTGTAATTTTTCCATTATTAGTAATCGTAATAAATTAGTAATCGTGCGAAACTGAATATAATCGTAATTTAATCATTACTTCACCTTTCAAAAGAAAAGTAATCAAATTAGTAATCAGTACGATTAATAATCATTACTTAACAGCTATGAAACCAAACCCATGGCTCTTAATCTTAGTTAGTTTTAGATATTTTTGTTTGAATTATTTTTTTTTTTTTGGTGTTTATGCTTTGAGTAGGCTAAAGTTCCTTTCATTTTATAAGAACTCACAATAAGTTTTCAGCCGAAAATTATTTTTGTTTTAAGATCTAGCGATAAAATTTAAAATTAAGAAAAAATAATGAATTTTAAGCAAAAACAAGGAGGTATTCATATATTATTTTTTTAAAGCGAATTGGAAACATTTTTTAAAGTAAATAAAAACAATAATTTGAAGTAAATTCGTAAATAAAACTATTTTCTTTAGGTAATCAAGAAACAATCATAAAACTGCGCATATAATGCAAACTTCCAATACTTGCAGTACGCCTTCTATTCTATTCATTTGTACATTCTGCTATTCAGTCTTTAAATTTTTGGGTTACTAATCCATTCCTTGCGAAATTTTGGTTTATACTTTTTTATTCATTTTCTATTTTTGAAACTTTCATTTAAACTTTAAATTAACTTTTTATTTCACTTGTTTAAAACAAAAATTACCCTTGTTTGATTGATATTACAAACCACCAATTAGACCCGACCACTTATAACAACATTGCAATGATTATAAGAATGCAGTAGCAAATATTATTGTTACCAATTGAGCCATCTCTTTCATATAAGCGCTTTTAGACTGCTGCAGCAAAAATGGCCAGTTTGAGCCGGAATTTGTAAATAATGCGAAAACAATAACATATTACTCTGTTGTGTTTTTTTGTAGTCAATTAATGTTCCTTTGTTGCGAGTTTAAATTTTATATAAAAAATCACAAACGAATTTTATGTTTCCAAAAATAGCTAAAAAAATAGCTAGATTAAAATGGCTAAAAAAATAGCTAATAGCTAAAGTCACTTTTCTTCCGGCTAAATGGGATGAAAAATGGCTAAATTTAGCCAGAAAATGACTAAATTGCCATCACTGCTCTACACTAAAAAAAAAATTCAGTAAAGTGCGGCTCTGATTCGGGCACGAAGGGTTCCGTACGAACACTAGATATGTAATTTAATACAAACTTCATCCTATATAATAACGGGTATTTTTTATTTTTTTTAGAACTTTGAATTGAAATAAAACACAAGAAAATCGTTTTAATGTCCATTAATTTGGCTTTATTGGAAGGATAATTTTATGCCATTAATGTTTAAATATGATTTCGGGCATGTGGCCGCCGCGGCTGGCTCGAATAAAGCCAATTCTACAGGTCCAATTTTCAACCACTTTTTCGAGCATATGGGGCCGTATGTTGGCAATAACGCCACGAATGTTGGCTTCCAAGTCCCCTAACGTTTCTGGTTTGTTGGCGTAGACGAGCGACTTCACATATCCCCAAAGAAAATAATCCAATGGTGTCAAATCACACGATCTTGGTGGCCAATTGACAGGTCCATTCCGCGAAATTATGCGCTCATCGAATGTTTCCTTCAATAAATCGATTGTGACGTGCGCTGTGTGGCATGTAGCGCCGTCTTGTTGGAACCACAACTCATCCACATTCATGCCATCCAATTCGGGAACAAAATAGTCGGTTATCATGGCTCTATAGCGGTCTCCATTAACGGTAACTGACTCTCCAGCATTATTTCGGAAGAAGTATGGCCCAATGACTCCACCAGCCCATAGAGCAAACCAAACAGTCAGTTTTTGTGGATGTAATGGCGTCTCAAGGGTCTCATGTGGATTCTCTTCACTCCAAATGCGGCAATTTTGCTTGTTGACGTAGCCATTCAACCAAAAATGAGCCTCATCACTGAACAAAATTTTGCGATGAAAATCAGCATCGAGATCAATCTCATTTTCGGCCCATACACCAAAATCACGACGCATTGCATGGTCTCGCGGCTTTAATTCTTGCACAAGCTGGATCTTGTAAGGTCGCAAGCCAAGATCTTTGCGCAAAATCTTCCATAAAGTTGATGGACAAATCTCCAATTGCTGTGCACGGTGGCGAATCGATTCATTCGGGTCCTCTTCAACACTTTGCTCTACAGCGGCAATTGTTTCTTCGGTGCGCACTGTTCGACGTCTCTGCGGATGCGTATTATCACATAGAGTAAACGTAGTGCGAAAACGATCCATGGTTAACCGAATTAATTGCTCTGATGGACGATTATGTCGACCATAAAATGGACGGAGCTTGCGGTAAACTTCGCGAACTGAACCATTATTTTCGAAATAAATTTGCACGATTTGCAAGTGTTGTTCTTTTGTCAACCTGTTCATGATGAAATGGCAAACCAAACTAAATATTAATCACTTGACAGCTGACAAAATGGCCGCCAGTTAAAAAAGTGATGCCAACTTAAAGTTCTATACCTCAATAAAAAACACCCATTATATAGTTTTTGCATTTTTTTTTCGTTTTTGGGGTCTTTTCGGTTTTTTTGTTTTGGCGGTTTTTGCGTTTTTTCCGTTTTGGCGATTTTTTTAAGTTTTGGCTCCTTTTTTAGCTTTGACACTTTATTTTCTTGTTTTGGCGATTTTTTTCGGTTTTTGGCTTTTTTTTCATTTTGGCGATTTTTTTTATTTTTGGCGATTTTTTTATTTTTGGCGATTTTTTTAATTTTTGCAATTTTTTTTTATATAAATTTTTTTTTAGTTTTGGCGACATTTTCGCGTTTTGGCGATTTTTTTCGATTTATGGCGTTTTTTTCATTTTGGCGTTTTTTTCATTTTGGCGATTTTTTCGAATTTGGCGATTTATTTTAGTGTTAGAATTTTTTTTTTAATTTTGGCGATTTTTTTTAATTTTTGGCGATTTTTTTTTTCTTTTGGTTTGGCGATTTTATGATTTTCGGTTTTTTTAGTTTTACCGTTTTTGAAAATTTCAAGTGTTTGCCTCTTACGGTTTCCAAGATATAGCAAATTGTCAAAATTGCATTAACTGATGGACCACCCTTTAATTTAATTTTTTTTAAATTTAAGTGTTAATTGTTGTAGTCTGTATAAAAATACACTAATTTTACAAATTTCAAGTTTCAATATACATATGTTCATACAATTGTATGTATATTACATGGGATTTTAACATTTTTGTAGCTCGTTTTGGGACACCCTTTAATTGTTAATTCTCATGTATTTGTTGTTGTAGCGGCCAAGGTTCTACATACTCTGTCCAAATTTCAGGTCCGTAGCTCTTACGGTTCCTGAGAAAATACCGTGTGACGGACAGACGGACAGCGTAGCGAAAACAATAGGGTTCCTTTTCACCTTTGGTGTACTGAACCCTAAAAAGATATACGTGTCTGTCACGACTTTCGAACGTTTTGAATTAGAATGAAAATTTCCGAATCGCAAAAAAAAGATTTGGTGTCTGCATACTTCCGAATATTTTTGCAAAATTGGTTGCTAATGTGGGCATGTTTTTCATGTCCCCTTTTCTATGTATTAAAACCAAATATATATTGGTTTAAATTTCCGAATTAGGTAGATGAGATATCAAGCCTAATTCTAAAAGAGATTTCGTTTAAATTAAATTAATTGTAATGTGGAAAAAAGGCGATTCTATTTACTTTCACATTGCTTGGTGCAGTCGAAAGTAAAACGAAAAAATTATTCGGAAGTGAATGTCAGGACACCAAAATATGCGGAAAAGATTCACTTTCACACGGATGTGAAAGTCATGACAGACACGATATACTATTATTAAGAAAAAAAGGTTTCTAAATTTAAGTAAAAAATTTTTCTAAATTCAAGTAATTTTTTCTAAGTTTAAGTAAATTTTTACAAAAATCTAGTAAATACTTAATATGAGTACAAAATAAAAAGTGCATATCCTTAAAAATAGTTCATAGAAATACACACAAAAATTCCCACATTCAAGGACAAGTTTATTGGCTTTAAGGAAATATTTACCAAAAATTGGAAAATGGTTTAAAAATTTAGGGAAATTGTATCCTAAGAACTAGTCAATGAACTAGGAAATGACTTACTCCGGATTAGTTCATCATATTTGACTTACTTGAAAGATATAAAAAGGTATTCTAAATTTGAGAAAAATATTTACCAGTTTTAAGTATTTTTTTTTCTTTAAATTATAGAATATATTTTTTATTTGCATTAAGCAAAAAATTTAAGTAAATGTTTTATTTGAACTTGAAATATATTTCTTTGTAAATAAAATAAAATTTTAAAACTCAAAAATTTCAATGCTTATTCAGGCTGCCTGTTAGGAAATTGGTTAGAGTGCTTGCCTATCAGTCAGAATTCAATACTTGTTTCCTCTCAAGGAATTTTATATATATATATGTAATATGTATGTATGGTGAGTTAATTAAGAATATAATATGAAGATATAGTAAAAAAACATGTCATGTGGCTTAGAATTTAATTAAAAATAAAAATAGGTACCAGAATTAAAGACATAAAAAAACTCTGAAAAATTTACTAAATTTGAGATAAAAGATGAAAAAAAATTTTTGCAATTCTTCGAATTTTATGGGAAAATTTTACTTAATTTTAGAAATATTTTACTTAAATATAAAAATATAATTACTTCATTAATGACTTCATTAATGAACTAGAAATTTAGTAAATATTTTACTGGTTTCAAGTAAAAAACAGCCTTGGCGCCATACGACAACTTTTTTTTACTCAAATTTAGAAAATTTTCCAAAGTTTTAGTTATTTTTTTTTTTTTTTTTTTTTTTTTTTGAGTGTAGTAGTTAATATACAAACATACTATATGTATGTATGAACATATATTTTTTTATTTTCTTTAGACATACAGAAAATGAAATTAAAATGGAGAAAACATTTTATGGCGCCTAAATATTTTGTAATCAATGACAAAAATTTCCGAAAAAAAAACTTTATTAATAGCATAGTATTTTTTCCTTTTCCTATCTCTTCTCTCTCTTTCTCCATACACCCTCTTTGTTTCATTCTCCCTTCCACTAGTCTTATAGCAATTTAAAGTTTAATTAAGTACAAAAAATATACAACTAATCTCTTACGAAATGTTGTATGTACACGTTTTGAAAAATCTATCCTTGGGCACAGCAAAATAATAACGACACACCAATTTGAATAGAAAAAAAATCTTTTAATACATAATGCGTACATATGGTTACATATGTATAATTATATAATAAACACGCTCACATACATACATACCCTGCAGAAAGTGCGAATAGTGAAATTGTAGTGATTTACTTGTGACATTGTCAGTAGTACTACTGACCAGGTGTACCCCAGCCAATGTAATCATCTATTGACATTTAACATTAGCTTGTCATTGAAAATCCACCACTAGACTGTATCAGTGCTGACTAAGTAGTTCTCTTGGGACTACATGGAGACATTGACACCAAAGATTCACTAGTAAATTTTAGGGGCTATAGTCTACAATATCGATATTTTCTCGCTCGTTGTCAATAGTAAAATTATAGTGATTTTCTATTGACATTGTCAATAGTGCTACTGACTAGGTGCACTCCAGCCAATGTAATCGCCTATTGACATATAGGGTTGTCATTGAAAATCTACCAGTAGACTTTAGCGGTATTGATAAGGTAGTTATTTTACGACCATATGGAGATATTTGAACCAAAGATTCACTAGTAGATTTTAGTGACCCTCCTCTACATATATTTATTTAATATTATTGCACAGCATAACAAAAAAGACAAACAAACTATTGACGCCTTCATTGACAATATCACCAGATATACACTAGAACTGTTGTCTCTAACGTATCTCTACTCACGCAAAAAAGGAAAGTTGTCGACATTTTAACTAGTGCAATTGTCGCTGGAGAAAGAGTATTGACATAGAGTCATATGGTTCTAGGCTGACTAGAGGGTACATACATACATACATACTTACATATACAAGTCTGTACAAACTTTTATTAAAATTTATCTATATATGTTACGAATGTGAAATATGAAATATAAATGAATACAAATAACTACACGAGAGCAGAGTGCCAATGATTAGATTTCAGGCCTTCTGGGAGGGAGGCCCTTGGCTACTATTTATGTCGCATACATTTTAAATTGATATCTCTAGGATATAGATTTAAAAATTACCAAGAGTTCAAATATGTCATGGAAATTGACATAATTGAAGTCTTGTAAAACTTAATATACCAGGCTTTATAAGATTTTAAAACTTTAGCTGAAATGTGGCTGCGACTTACATATAAGGGCTCAAATACACCAATTTATATTAGAGAGTATGTATGTATGTATGTGTGTGATTGCTTTCAAAATAATTTTTTTCCTAGTCTTGTTTTCCACTAGTTCTGGCAAAAGTTTTTATTTGCCTAATAATCACTAAATCATACACTTAACGATTATTTTGTGAATTTAATTATCTACTTGATTAAATATCAATGTCAGAGGCAGCAGCTCTAAACCTCTTCTGTCTTCTCATTATCTGACTTGAAAAGCTGCAAATATTTTTGTAGGAATAAGAATTTATGCAAGTGTTCCAATTTAAAAACAAAATTACTAATTTGCCAACACTCATCAGAACTGCAGGGCTTATTTAATGTGTGTGTGTGTGTGCACGGGAGCATAAGTGAGGGTGTGCCTGTGAATGTTTAAATATGAATTTTTCTTTTCATACGGAGTACATTTGTGGCTTGAGTGTAAAATGAATAAAAAAGAAAATAAAATTCTTTTACTAATCAGATTTATTTTATTACAAAATTTGTGTACTAAACAGTAAAGAATTTGTTTTTATACAACCTTCAACATATAAAAGCTTAAACAGTTATAAACATACATATTTACTTGCATTGATAAATTTCAACAATATAACTTTAGTACTTTAGCATGAAGTGTGTATACTTTGAATACCCAAATCTATTAGGGACCATTTCTTCGTGAACAAGGTTCATCATCTATTTCTTAATAAAAGCAACAAGTGAGCGGTGAAAGAAGCTAACATTTCAAGCATACGGATTTATAAAAGTACCTTTTTCAAAAAGTACATTTTTTTAAAGTACTTTTTATATAAGTACCTTTTCTAAAAAGTAGCTTACATATAAGTACCTTTTATAAAAAGTTCCTTTTATATAAGTACTTTCTATAAAAAGCGCCTTTTATAAAAAGTACTTTTTATGAAAAGCGCCTTTTATAAAAAGTACTTTTTATGAAAAGCGCCTTTTATAAAAAGTACCTTTTATAAAAAGTACCTTTTATAAGAAGTACCTTATATAAAAAGTACCTTGTATAAAAGTTTCTTTTATCAAAATACCTTTTAGAAAAGGTACCTTTTACAAAGAGTACTTTTAATAAAAAGTACATTTTATAAAAAGTACGTGTTATAAAAAATACCTTTTATAATAAGTACCTTTTGTAAGAACTACCTTTCATAAAAAGTACCTTTTAACAAAGTATCTCTTATTAAAAGCACATTTTAAAAAAATCTATAAAGTTAACCCTTTTGCAAAATTTATTCTGTACAAAAATTCCCTCAACAAAATATTCTCAAAAAAAAAATTACTTTAACTGAAATTATATTTTATAAAAAGTACTCAAAGTACAAAAGTACTTTTTACAAGGTTTACCTTTTAACAAAAGTACTTTTTGCAACAAAAAAAAAATGCTTATGATAAAAAGTTAATTATATCAAAAGTAACTTTTAAAAAAGTACCTTTTAGAAAAAGTACTTATTACAAAAAAAAAACCTTTAGCAAAAAGACATTTAAAAAAAAGTACCTATTACGAAAAGTACTTTTTACAAAAAGCAGCTTTTACAGAAATTACTTTAAACTAAAAGTACCACTTACTTTAATAAAAAATACTCTTAAAAAAATAACTTCTAAAAAGTTTAACTAAAAGTACTTTTTAAACAACTGCGTATTTTTTTACGTTTAGCCAAAAGTATTTTTCTAAATATTTCTTGTTACCAAAAGTACTTAATACAAAAAGTACTCTTAACCAAAAGTTCCTTTAACAAAAGGTGCTTATTACAAAAAGTAACTTATAATAAAAGTGTTTTTACCAAAAGTACTTTTCACAAAAAGTACTTTTGCTCAAAAATACTTTTTACGAAAAGTACTTTTCATCAAAAGTTCTTTTTACGAAAAGTCCTTTTAATCAAAAGTGCTTTTTATCAAAAGAACTGTTTACCAAAAGTACTTTTTTAGCAAAAGAACTGTTTACCTAAAGTACTTTTTACCAAAAGCACTTTTTATCACAAGTACTTTTTACCAAAACTGCTTTGTTATCAAAACTAATTTTTATCAAAAGGACTTTTTGCTAAAAGTATTTTTTTGTCAAAAGGACTTATTACGAAAAGTACTTTTTAGAAATAGCACCTTTTACAAAAAACAACTTTTACGAAAAGTAACTTTTACAAAAAGTACTTAATACAAAAAGTAGCATTAACAAAAAGTACATTATATAAAAAGCTCTTTTTGCAAAAGTCATTTTTAACAGAAAATACCTTTTACAACAAGTTTCTTGGCGAGTTCCTTTCAAAGGAGATTTTATTTCTTTATTATTTTATTTCATTTTACTTAAGTTGCTTAATACTCAAATCACAAATATTTGGCACGGGAAGTTCAATAGTCGGCTGCAGACCGTAAATTTGTTAACATTAAAGATCAACCATTTAGATAATATAGTTTTATCGTTGGCACGTGTTGTGCTTTTTGTAATTTACATATTGCCCAAACTAAAGTATGTACATACTCATTTATAATTTACAATTACCAAGAACTATTACAGTATTGTTTACTCAAAAGATTTTGCATAAATTTTAGATTTCTATATTTTATGAAATTATTCCCTAGATTTTAATATATTTTTTTTGAGATATTTTTTTGCTTATTCAATCTTAAATGGAAATTTGTTAAAAGATTATCTGTTTGCCTTGTTTATATTGTTATATTGTAGAAAAAAAATATTTAGCTTGCGTTTGTATATAAAAAAATTAAGGCTAAATTGCATGCTAATTTGTCTCTTTGCAAATTAAGCAAATAAAAAGAAAACAAATATAATAAATGTTTTTAAATAGAAAAACTCTCAAGATAAAATAATTTAAAAGAGAAGAAACAAAATACAACATCTTTGTTAAGCAGCCTATAATCATTTCCTCCGCCCTTCCCATTCCAACTTCCCACAACACAATATGTACACAAGTTATAAATTATAAATGTAAACTTTTTTTATGGCTTTTTTATTGCATGCTACAGCAAAAATTAATACACACACACTCATCTGCAAATGGCAAAAGATGTAACACAAAAAATTATCCCAAAGATACACTACATTCAAATATACGCAGTAGGAAAAAAGGACATGTTTCACACACACACACACGCACATACACACACACACACACACAACATATGCTCGTTTACCAAACGCTATCGCAAACTTGAACGAGAAGTTTTCATGTTTTCATGTCAGTAGCAAAACAACACATCCGCATGAAAAATATTGTAAAGGAAGCCAACACCCACACAATTACAAACACTTACACACACACACACACACACACAAGCCAATATACACACAAGTACCAGATAAAGCAACAGTCAGTCAAAAACATTTACAAGAATCGTCAAGAGAAATGTTAAAAAGAAAAGAAACACATGAAAATGTGTTCGTTCATATGTTTCAGTGTACGTGTTCGTGCTTTCGCTCCCATGTCTACGAATGGAAGTAAATTTTAATGTAAAAAAGCAAAAGAAAAAAAAAATAATATAATTTTTTTTAAAAAAGAAAAAAGAAAACAAAACTAATAAAATTTAAAGATCTACTTGTTGATGGAAGTTGATGATTTGCTGGGTGAATTAATGATAAAGAAAAAACTTTATTTAAAATTACTTTAAAAGTATTTTAAGGGCCACTGGGCGCCCTTAAATTTCAGTTGTACTTAAGTAAGTGAAAAGATAAAAGTAAAATATAACAATACAAGCATTAAGCTCAAATTCTGTACGGGGGGTTGTCAGAACTTACAATAATAGATAGTATGTTTACACGATACGTGCTTCGCTCTCTATTCATGCTTCACACCCCAATAATGAGCGAATCACCTTGCTTCGCCATACAAAAATTATGAGAGCGAATCAAGTAGATTCAATATGAATCTACTTGCGAAGCACGTAAAATTGGTATCTTCTCTAACTTTTATCGCAGTTTATCGGCAGTTTAGCTGAACCAGCTATCAAAACAAAATACCCTGCAGAAAGTGCGAATAGTGAAATTGTGGTGATTTACTAGTGACGTTGTCAGCAGTACTACTGACCAGGTGTACCCCAGCCAATGTAATCATCTATTGACATTTAACATTAGCTTGTCATTGAAAATCCACCACTAGACTATAGCACTACTGACTTAGTAGTTCTTTCGGGACCACATGGAGCCATTGGCACCAAATATTCACTAGTAAATTTTAGGGGCTCTAGTCTACAATATCGATATATCCTCTCTCGTTGTCAATAGTAAACTTATAGTGATTTTCTAGTGACATTGTCAATAGTGCTACTGACTAATTGTATCCCAGCCAATGCAAATGCCTGTTGACAAATAACAAAGGGTTGTCATTCAAAATCTATCAGTAGACTTTAACACTATTGAGAAGGTAGTTTTTTTACGACCATATGGAGATATTTGAACCGAAAATTCACTCGTAGATTTTAGTGACGCTCGTCTACATATATTTATTTAATATTATTGCACAACATAATAAAAAAGAAAAACAAACTATTGACGCCTTCATTGACAATATCACCAGATGTACACTAGAACTGTCTTCTCTAACGCATAAAAGGAAAGTTGTCGACATTTTAACTAGTGAAATTGTCGCTGGAGAAAGAGTATTGACATAGAGACATATGGTTCTAGGTTGACTAGAGGGTATGTATACATATGTGTATGCATGGGTTTGAACAAATAAAATCAAACCAAAAAAACATAGATGTGAGTTTAATATAAATAAATTGAATTAAGTTATGAATAGTAAAAAAAGGAAAAATAAGAAGAAAATATAGGGATGCCTTCAAAAACTAAATTTTGAATGAGTCGAATGTATGTAACTATGTATGCTTATGTGTATGTATGTATATATGTACGTGCATATGATACGTGTGTACCCAGCTGGAAAAGTCCGTAGCTCTTACGGTTCATTTTCACCTTTGGTGTACGGAAATATACAAAAAAAATAACCGGCGGCGGCGCACCGTCGGCTTTGAGCCGGTCGACTTGTTTCTCTGCTTGGTATTGCTTCTTTCAAACACTAATACACTCATACATAGCTCACACCGATTTGACAATGCAAAGAAATCTCAGCAAAGAAATCAAAGTCAAAATATTTTTACCCCCTAGCGTATAGATGTTTACACATCAAAAAAAAAAAATTCTATAGAAAAATTGTACTAGAATTATTTCTTTTTTTTTTTGAAATTTACGGTGAGTGCGCATACCAAGTTAAGCTAGTACATAGTCTATATTTTAATTTTTTAAATTGTAACACAAGCACAAACTATTGATAATTGACAATTTCTATACAATTAAATTATTTTGCATACAACAACGATAACTCTCGATAACTGCCATTGTATGTAGTTTTAATTTAAGGCACTTGACATAGAAAAGTAAAATAGAAAATGAGAAAAATGCAGCATTTTCCCCAACTAGTCCAATACAATTAGGGTTTGGGAAACGAGAACTTCCGGGAAATGCCTGCCTACTATTCCTGGGAAAGTGAGAAATTAAAAGTATACGTTGTTTCATAAATATATAGACTTTTATGCCCTAATTCTGTTCGACGATTGTCTATGGACGAAAGAAAAGCCGCAGCTGTGATTTTTTAAAACAATTATTTTTTATTATCTATGCGAAAAGGTTCACGTATTTGCTTTATAATTTTGTTTCAAACATTATATCCAACATATATTTTTTATATACATATTTTTCAAACTATTGTAAAATACTTACATTTAATTTTTATGTTTTCAAAACATGGTAATAATATTTTTATTTTTCATTTTTAAAGACAACAACTATTTTTGAAGAAAAAAAAAATTAGAGAATTCAAACACAGGAATTCAAAAGTAAATCTTCTTACTGAATTAGGGCATTAGTCTTTATATGATCTATTACTATATTAAAGCTATATTCTCCTTGCTTGAATTCACCCATCCAAAACAAAATGTATATCGTCATAAGGTTTTATCGAAATCTACTTAAAACCTAATAGAACTTAGTGGTGAAACTATGATTTGTTTCAAAATTGTACTAAACGTAAGTTCCTACACTTAAAAAAGTGTGTGAATTAGCTACATACATTATGGTTGTATGATTGTACTTTAGGAAAATTTTCAGTTAATGGTTTTTGTTTTGGATAAGAAGTCTTGATAAGTTTCGAATAAATTTTGATGTAAACGTTGTAGCTTTTGAGAAATTATTATCTTGCTCTCTTTAAAAACGAGAAGTAAAATAATGCAACATAACTCGAAATCTTTTAATTCAAATTAATTCAAAGTCAGTTTTTTTACGGTAACATTTATTCAATAATTGATATACTGCATTAAAAATTTTAATAGATTCAATTAAATGTTTAACTGTTGCAATTTTTTACACTGCATAACTGTTTTGAAAATTTTCCAAAAACTATGGAGCACTTGCAATGGATTCTGTTAGAGGAGACAAAAAGAAATGCACATGTGTTGGCCTGTTGAAAGATCATATCGCTGACGAATTCATGCAAAAGAAACTTTAAGTGAGTTACTAACAAAAAAAGTACATAATCACATGTTGTTAACAAAATCCTTATTTAATTTAAAGTCATATTCTTTTGACTAGTTGTAGTAATATTTATAAGATAATGCTTATCTACCACATTCGAAAAAGAAAAACATTTTTGTGTTATATAATAATAGATAACATTGTTTTTATAACCAGATAATATTCCAACTGGAAGCATAAATGACATGTACAGAAGTGATGTTTATGGATAAACTTTCCTTGTAAGTTTAACTAATATATTTATGAACATTGATGCTCGTGTGTTGTATGTGCGTGATAGAATTACTCGTAACTGCTGCAGACGATGGCTTTGATTTTTTCTTCTTTGCTTTGAATTATTTCTCAAAAATGGCATTTGAATTGAAATCCTTTAGGAATATTATAACACACACATATTCTCTAGAATGGCTTGGTAACATTTTTTTTTTTTTTTTTGAATGAGTTTAATTTCATAAATAAATAAAACAAAATCCACTTGATAATCCATATGGTGTTTGTTTATACAGCGAATTACACATGCCTCTTCCTCTCACGCCTTGTGTTTTGAATATTTTCCAATATACCAAATTGTGGTCAAAAATCTAATACATAATTATATTTATTTATATTTTTAGATAATTATGGACGCAATAACTTGTTATAAGGGTAAGTTTGATCTTATTCATGAAATTTCATATGATTTCACATTCATTCAAAACCAAAGTTTTCCAATTTATAAGCCAAAAAAAAAGAGATGAAGTCTCCTTCTTTTGGCTTGAGTAGAGATGTCATAACCATTCAATAGTATAGACTATATTAAAGGTCTACTTCGTAAAAAATATTTTAGGCTTGTTACAGGTTTATTTGAGAAATTTCCCATTGAAATATGTCAAATAAGCCCTTAGTAAAACTGAAATATTTTTTATGAATAAGGCAGTAATAAATATTTATTTCAAATTCCAAAGACAACCAATTGTATTAATGTATCTATATAAATATTAGCACATACATAAGTTAGACTCCTGGTGCACGGAATGATATATGAGCTTAAAAAAATTATTAATCTCAACAAATCTGGCTAACCATTAAATTTTGTCAGTTGCACCAGCTTCTTTTTATTTTCTCAACTTAAATTTTTTATGAACACATAAAATGGGAGTCTCTCTCACCTGTAATTCGAATTTGAAGCAAAAGTTTTCGAATTCTTATACTAATATAATACGAATTCGAAAGCAATTTTTTTCATTTGGAAATGCAAATTTTTTATGAACACATAAAATGGGAGTCTCACCTGTAATTCAAATTTGAAGCAAAAGTTTTCGAATTCTTATACTAATATAATACGAATTCGAAAGCAATTTTTTTCATTTGGAAATGCAAAGTAGACCACCCGAATTCATAAGACAGCCACTGCTATACTTACATGTTCAGGCTCAGTTTTAGGCTCCAAATGAAAGCTGATACAGAGACTGAAGAAGCTCTTCTTACTTCCAAACAAAAGTCACATATTATACTAGTCTGTAAAACATTCTGTACTAAAGCTGTAGAGTAGCAAAACATTGTATTTTCTAGGCCACTAATTCGATTTAAAAATGTTGTATGCAAGAACAAACTATTAACGGACCTTGAATTTCAGCAGCGGTATTTTTTAGACATTAGGTAACAATAAAACCTGAGATACAGGATATACAAGTACTCTAATGTAATAAACCGACTTTAAAGACAATATATTGGTTAGTATGAAGAAATAAAAAGGATTTGCTTTTTACTTAAAAATTTATTTTAAAACAGAAAATTCTGGTTATTATTGAATATAAGACTAACAATTGTTATGCTTTTTTTTTATCTATTCTTGCATGTTCGTATATTTTCAATTAGATAAAAAGTCACTTGTGTACAATTATAATCAAATCAGAACACTTTATTTACCCAACATCAATATTAAGAGATTTTAAACACACAATGTTAAATAATTCACAGTCAGAATACCACGATGTTACTTTTTCTGTTCTTTATACAAAACTAGCATGTTTATCGTCATTTTTATGCTTAACATAAAGCTTTTAGAAGCATATAAGCATCATACATTAAGGGCCAATACTATAACTTGTCGTTAGCTAAAGATTGGATTTTATTGGATTTATCTTATTTTTTAAGTTAAGCAGCAAGTACTTTGGCTATAACTTGTTGAAAAATCTTACAAAATAACTGAGATTTTGGGCGCTATGAAAGGCCGAAGGAAATAACCCCAATAAAATAAAATTCAAAAAAAATTATATAAGACCCAAGAGAAAATTTATGAAAAAAGCACTAAGTATAAATGAAATAAAGCCCAATTAAAAAGCCAATGAAACTAAACTTAAGGAGAAATAAATCCCTCAAAAAAAAAAAAATAATAACATAAAGCCCAACCAATCTCGACATAAAATAAATCTCAAAATAAATGAAAAAACCCTACTTAAAAATTATTTCATTTTATTGGGTGTTATTTCATTTTCTTATTTCGATGTTATTTCCTTAGTCCTTATTTCAGAGCACCAGATTTTGTCCAGGGGTACTTTTTCAATATAAAGATAACAAAGATTTATTCAATTAAAAATAGTTTATATCGACTTGAGCACTTTTGCCACAAAATTAGGAAAAATAGTGAATTGATTATTTGTTTCTTTATTTGGCAAACTTCATCAGCCACTTTGTATTACTTAATTAGTAATTATACAAGAAACGATCTGGTTTTATAACGTGAGTGTAATTAGTCTGTTTCATTGGCCATTCTAACTACAAATTTAGTGTCATTGAACAAAAAGTTTTTGTAGAACCTCAAAGCAAGCTTAAGTCAGGACTGTTTCGAAAAGTTATCGTAATATATAAGCCTTTACTTCTTAAAAACTTTTATTTATTCAAGTTCGAAATTGCAAATAAAAAAAGCAATGTGAGTCCGATCACAGGGGAGATGTGTAAACATCTAGCAATAAAAAATTTTTTAAAGTTGGAAGTACTTATGATGTTAGTATATTTTTTTAAATTAATCAAATAAAAGCATCAAAACTTTCAATATTTTAAATATATACAAATATGAATTTGCTGGTTTTTATTTGTTTTATTTAACTTATTTGGTTAGTAAATGGGCACACTGCAGTATATGTATATTAACTGCATTAAAAATTGTAGTAAGCAGTAAATTTACTGATTACTGAAAAAATTCAGTAAATTTTTTAATTTAAATTGCATTACCAGTAAAATCGTAGGGCCGTATTCATGATAAAATTGTAGCAAGTGGCAAAGTTTTTTTCATTAAAATTTTGAAATTTTTGTATGAAAAAAATTTAGCCACTCGCTAGAATTTCATTATGAATTTTATCATTTAGGCACTTTATAAAAATTGCAGAAAAAATTTTAGTAATCAGTAAAAATTTACTGGTTAAAAAGTTATTTTTACTGATATTTTAGTAGTACTGCAAAGTGCCCATCTATGGCAAATGCCTTAAGTACAAATGATTAATATTGGCTTATGGTAACTAAAATAAGATATATAAATTTTTGACTCTACTGTATTTATAAATCTATGGAAAACTGCATGTATAGTAGTGGAGTTATTAGTTATGGGTGTTTGTGGAGAATTGCTCATATGCAAGTGGAAAACGTTAAATAAAAATTTTGATAAAGCTTGCGACTATGGGTTTGCAAAATTTGTATTAAAATCTCCACCTATAATAATTAGCATGAGATAGAGATTGATACCCAATTGTCGTGCACCAGCTTCAGTGTAAGGCAACAGTACGTAATGAAGATATGTTATAATATAATATTATAAATAAATCTTTATATATATATATATCTTTTAAACAAATATTTGACATTTAAAACGCTCTTTTATTTAAAATTTTATATACATACATATATTTTATTTATTTTATATTTTTCAACTTTTTAGCAAAATTATCCCCACTGGCAACACTATTACACTTCACAAGCAATTTCTATTAAAATTAATTCCTGAAGGTATGCTTTAAAATTCGGATGAGTTATTTCTATGCAGCTGTTAAGGTGGAAGGAAGTACATAACACGCGTTCAATGCGCTAATGCTATACACGCGGCTGTCAAACAAGTTGAAATTGTGTGTTTTCATAAGGCAAGTTACATAGAGAAGCTCGCGACGCGCGTATCTCGCAAAAAGTTGAACATTCTTCAACTTCCACGCGTTGTATACAAAATGACAGCTAGTGTTGCCAGATTCATAAGCTATCATACACAAAAATTATTAGAAATTAAGTTTTTTTATTAAACAATGGATAAAAAATGCATTAAATGTTTAAAGAAAAATACGTCGTAAATGCAAGACCACAAAAATAGCCGTCAAAGGCTTTAAATTTTACAACTAAAAAAACCTCAAAAGCGTGTTGTGTAACTTTCCATTTGTATAGCGTTAAACGTTTAACAAGCCAGAAAAGCGTTGCCGCGTAACGCTTTGTATGTACTTCCTCCTTTAGGTTTCTTTGTACTTCTTGTTCGTATGATTACACTAATCCAATCATACATAGCTCACACCGATTTGACAACGCGGTGTGATCTTACTCAAAATTTGTGATGGTATTGTGAAAAAGATTTTTACCCCCCAGCGTATAGATGTTTACACATCAAAAAACAAAAGCCTCACGTAGAAAATTTTAATATTATCAGGAAATTTTAAAATTTTGCTTGTTTTTATGGTTAAAAAATTTTGTATATGCATTCCGTTCCCGCTTTTGGAACTCAGCAGCAGACTTCAACCCAATAAAATTTTAGATTTAGCGGTAACATAAACTTTTTTGGATTCACCCAAAAGTTGCCATTCACTTTTAAACATTTCCAGACAAAAATATAACATCGTTTAATACCGCCAGAGCCTCTCTCAACAGTCTATGCTGTCACTCGTCATATCTCGAAGTTTCTTTTTGCTTATGGCTGTCAATGAATAGTCAGCAGAAATCATTATTTACCTTAATACTTACAATATATGTTTTAGTACTTACGTATGTGTGTAGTTGTGATCTCTATCATGAAATTCATGCTTACAGCTTGTGCGCTCACGTTTAAACAAACCCTAAATCACTCCCAACATCAGAACTACGTGGTTGCTATTCATAAGGATAATAAGTGAAATAACTTTGTGCGTACAAGTTAATATAAAAGCGGCCATTATAAATACACTTTGATTTGCTTCCAACTGACACTTTATTTTCATTATATGCAAATACCGGAAATTAATAAATGTTGTACGAAATGCGAAAGCGGATATTAGAAAATAAAAATAGAAAAATAAACTCCCTTTTGCGTAGGCATTGTTGAAAATAAGTATGTAAGTGTTTCATTCTCTTAAAACATTTCAAAATAAATATTGATTCTTGTAAATAAAATTTTATGCTCCACAAAATCTTAAGCAAATTGTCTGTGAGTTTTTATTATCAAATTCCGTGCAATTTGCTTAAGTTTGGCAGCCATTTAATTTATTTACCGAAAAATTCAAATAAATTCCCTCTTACAGCACACAAAATTCATAACAGCAATTTTTAATAATTATTTTTCCGATTCAACAGTTTGTGTTTGTGCTTTCAAAATGCGTTTCATTGGCGGTTGTGGGCAAATAAATAGAAAGAAGCATAAATCAAATAACGCCATAAAAAAAGTTTTTAACTGAAGATAATTTTGCTTAAGCCACCCTTGTCGCCGTTTGCTTTCATAATTTAACTTTAGTTGGCCTCTTCTTCGTTATTTGGTACTCGTATCATCTTGAGATCATATTTATGATTTGTGGCAGCTTCTTTTAATTTTTGTATATTTTTTATTTTGGTTTTGTTACTGTTGGTATACTTTAAGCTGTTTCTGGTTCTTGTTCAAGTTTAAATTTTCCCCATTTAGCCTTGTTGATAAATTTTTGGTTATACATTTAATGCTGACAAATTGTATACTTCTTAATGGTTTTTTAACTAGTTGACATAAAAAGTGAAAAGGGAAAAAGTTAACACTTAAAGCTTTGCCCAGGAACAGTGTAACGTCGTTCTTTGTTAAGATTGTAAAAAACAAACTTCCTATAAAAATACCCAAGTATAACATTTTTTATTTAATTTAAAAATGTTGCTTGTTTTTGATTAAGCAAGATCTATATGAATTTCGTTTTCGCTTAAGGACATCATCAGTAGACTTAAAAAAAAGTGTCTGGCTTTGTAGAGATTTTTGTTTTTTTAAACTCATTAAGATTGTATATTGTGATTATCAATAATGTATTAAGAGTTTTACTATAAGCATACGATATGTTTTAGCTTTTTTCAAAAATATTTTAGCTTTAAGTCTACTGATGAGTTCCATAATCGGAATCGAAATGCATATAGACGTCGCTTAATCAAAAAAAAAGCAAAACTTTTAAATACAAACTTCTTTCGTAAATATGTATATTTTTTATAACATTCAGATGAAGGAATTTAATTATTAATTTGCTCGCTAGCTTAAGAAAGTTTTCAAGGTTATATTAAAAAAATTGCTTAATCGGAGAAATTAAAAAAATAACTCTTCCGTTTGACTCGTATTCGAAAGTTAAATAACTTCAGTGCTGAAAAAACATTACTTAAGCCTTCTAGAAAAATTAGTTTGAAATTGAAAAAAAACTTCGTCCCAGCAAAAAATTACACATTACCATTAGAACTACTTGCCATATAATGACTTACTTTTCTGATTGCCAAATTTCATTACTCGCTTCCAAATCACATTACCTTAAATGTAAACAAATTATGTAGAAGTTGCTAAATGAAGAGAATGATTTTTTCAGATGAAAGACATTACCTCAACAAGTTGCCAAATAAAAAAAGTAAGTACTTTTCAAGAATCGATTATTTTAGTCTCACGCCTTGTTAAAATCATTAAGTTGGTAATCCAGTAGGGAAGAACTTCCACCAAAAATGCTTAATTCCAAACTCGATTACCTTTTTTGAAATTTTTTTATGGGTACCTTTACAAAAAGTACCCTTTACAATAAATACATTTTGCAAAAAAAAAATATTTTTTCCATAAAGTTTAAGTAATTTTTAGAAAACTTACTTTTTGCAAAAAATACCTTTTCCAAAAAATATCTTTTTCAAAAAATATCTTTTACAAAAAGTATATTTTACAAAAAGTAGCTTTTACTACAAGTGCCTTTAACAAAAAGTACTCTTAACAAAAAGTACCTTTCGCAAAAGTACCTCTAACAAAAACTACTCTTAACAAAAAGTACCTTTAATAAAAAGTACCTTTTACAAAAAGTACTCTTAGCAAAAAGTACCTTTAAAAAAAGTACCTTTAACAAAAAGTACCTTTAACAAAAAGCACCTTAACAAAAAGTACCTTAACAAAAAGTACCTTAACAAAAAGTACCTTAACAAAAAGTACCTTAAGAAAAAGTACCTTAACAAAAAGTACCTTAACAAAAAGTACCTTAACAAAAAGTACCTTTTACAAAAAGTACGTTTTACAAAAAGTAGCTTAAACAAAAATTATCTTTTACAAAAAGTACCTTCTGTAAGAAGTAGCTTCGAAAAAATTTGCGTTTTTTACAAAAAGTACCTTAACCAAAAAGTACCTTTTACAAAATGTGTCTTTTACAAAAAGTACATTTTACAAAAAGTACCTTTTACAAAAAGTACCTTTTACAAAAAGTATTTTTTACAAAAAGTACATTGCCAAAAAATATATTTTCCAAATAATATCTTTTTCAAAAAGTATCTTTTACAAAAAGTAGCTTTTACTAAAAGTGCCTTTAACAAAGAGTACCTTTAGCAAAAAGTATCTTTTACAAAAAATACCTTTTACAAAAAATACCTTTAACAAAAAGTACTTTTTAAAAAAAATTACGTTTTTTACAAAAAGTACCTTAAACGAAAAGTACCTTTTACAAAATGTACCTTTTACAAAAAGTACGTTTTACAAAATATACCTTTTACAAAAAATACCTATTGCAAAAAGTACTTTTAACAAAAAATACCTTTTGCAAAAAGTACCCTTTACAATGAATACTTTTGCGAAAAAGAGATTTCTTTTTCAAAAATCCCTAACAATAAGTGTCCTTTACATAAAGGTCCTTGCGAAAAATTAATTTTAAGATCGGTATATTTAAGAGAAAGTACCTTTGAGAACAAATACCTGGTAGCAAAAATTTTAAGTTTCAATATCTAGCTTTTGCAAAAATAGCCTTTAACAAAAAGTATATTTCAACCTTTTGAAGAAAGTACCTTCTACGAAAAACATCTCTTTCCCAAAAATATTCACAAAAAGTACCTTTTTGCACAAAGTACTTTTTTTAAAAGTATCTTTTATGAAAGTGCTCTCAAAACATTATGTGTCTAAACTTTCACAAAAAAAACCTTTCACAGATAATGCCTTTTACAAAAAGTACTTTTAAGAACAGATAGCTTTTGCAAATAGTATCCTTTAGAAAAATTACCGTTTACCAAAAAAGTACAATATGAAATTAAAAAAAAAAATACTGTTCTAAAAAGTAGATGCTTTGTATGGTGTTTTAACCAGCTATAGCGCATGTGAATTAATACGCTTGAACAATAATTTAACAAACACAATATCTGGCATCTCCAGAAAAGAAACCACTTCGCATTAAGATTAAGCCAGCAACACTGTGTCTGTGCCTTCTCCCTGCCTTCACTCTCTGTGTTCGAGTGCTGTTTCTTACATTTTTATTCTGCTTAATACTTGTTGACAAAGTCGGGGCCGAATGATGGATGGCAAAAATTATGGAATCAACATTTGCAAAAAAAAAAAAAAAAATTGTATTGTGAGTTCGTTTCCTAAAAGAATAAGGCTTTTATTGGTTATTTGGCAGATTTCAGAAGTTCTCAAAAATATTTGAAAATGAAAAAAATTGTATTAAATAAAATCCCTAATAAGATTTATAGCGGTTGGGTATTGTGTAGTGGTCAGATTTTAGGCCTTTTCTTGCTATTTGCCGTAAAGAAAGTAAAAAGCATTACTTTTGATATTGAAGTCTTTGTATGAAATTAATCTCTTTTTCCTTTAAGATGTTTTTGCAACAAATTTGTCATAGATTTGACAGATGTAAGTGATTTATAGTTGAGCATTTTGTTGAAAACACGAATTAAGTAAACAAAAATAATATGCCAAAAGTCAAAATATTTTTCTATTATTTTTTTTTTTTTTTTTGCAATAAACGGTCACGTTGCCGTAGAAATGACTGTAAATTATTGCTGGCAGCGTTTTTCCATAGAAAATTTGTCTACGTGTTAAATAAAGTAAAAAAAAGCTATAAACTTCTGAAAACAACTGCTAAAATTTTCATATAAATTATGCATTTAAGAACGGTGACAAAGTAACAGGTGTGTAGAATTTTGAATTGAAAACAATTTAGTTCGAATAAAAATAAATGGTGATTTCTTTTTATATTCCAATTACTTTGCACTCTCGCACTCCCGCGCCACAAGTGCAAACGAGTTATTTGAATTATCACGTGGTAAGATTACTAAAGTTTAAATTTAACTAGCTAGAACTAATTTTTGTTTTTTAATTAAATAAACCTACTTCATATTTCAGTAAGAATTATTTTTACTTGGTATTAAAAATATAAAAAATATCAAAAAGACGATTCCAGGGTTGGAAATTTGGATTTTTTTTTTTTTTGTATAAACAAAAATTAATTTTTTCCTTTTTCTCGAATTATTAAAGATATTTTATTTAAAAAAAAGCATATTAGTGTGAAAAAATCTGAAAGGATGACTACAGGGTTGGAAAATGTACACTTTTGTTTGGTAAATAAAAGTAACTAATGTGCGGTTTCCACAAGTCAGGCAGACGACTCGTCTAAAAAATTTGTATGAAAGTCACTCAGAAAAATGAGTGCTTTCCATACAAATTTTATACTCAAGTCGACCGTCTGCGTTGTAGAAACAGGGGGTAGGTCTAACTAATTTTGGCTTTCTCGTTTTGAATTAAATTTTATATATATATTAAAAAGATATATTTAGGTATTAGAAAGTTAGAAAAATATAAAATATAGCTCCAGAGCTAGAACTTTTTCCTATTTTTTATTAAATAAATCAACTTCATAGTTCAGGAAGAATTTAAAAAAAGATGATTCCAGGGATGGAAAATTTGATTTTTTTGTGTATGAAACTAACCCACAAAAAGTATTTTTTTTTTTCTAAACATTAAACATATTTTATATATTCAAAAACAACAAATTGGTGCAAGAGAATGAATCCAGGGTTGGAAAATTTACCCTCTTTTTGGTAAATAAAAGTAAATAGCAGGTCAAATTAATCTTTATTTTTGCCTTATAAATTAACTGCCTTATTTAAAAAATTCAAAACAGTCTTTATAAAGATTTTTTAAAACAAATTTTCGTACAAAATTTTTCTTAAAAAGCCTTTTTAGCTTTTATAAATAAGGCTGTAAATATTTTATAGTTTATAAAAATTTGTTTGTTATCAAAAAGTAGAAAAATATATAACAAAGCTCCAGAGCTGGACAATTTAAAGTAACTAAATAAAATAATTTTTTTTTTCTTTGTTAATTAAACATATTTTATATATTAGAAAAAATAAATTAGAATTCAAAATCAGATGAAAAAATTTAAAATCCTTGAATTTCTGTTTCAGGCTATTTTCATAGCAAAGAAAAAAATTTATAGCACTAGGTAATTATTATTTTCTTACTTTCATTGCAATAATTTTACACATTAAAGTGCTGTGGGTGAAAGTGTTCATTTTAATGCTCCATTAAGTGTTATAATTTTTTTTTTTTTTTTTGCTTTTTTGTTACTTTTCTATTTGCTTTATGTATATAGTATCAACGATTAATAGAATTATTAGGAGTATGAAGCGATATACAGCGATGACTATAGATTTTTTTTATTATTATAATTAAATTCCTTTAATGCGTTCTATTTGTTATGATAAAAATCTTAATTGAAATGCTAAAAATATACATACACATGTATGTAAAAACATTTTCAAAATGTAAATTACTGAAATTAAAGCAGGATATAAAATAAAGGTTTATAATTATTAGTGAACAAACACTCCCTCCCGCACAATGTAAGAGTTTTCAAAACTTATTTCAGCTTTGTTATTTTAAATTGACCTTACACACTAGAAATAAAAAAATATAGCACAGTCCCATTCTAAGATAGCCGTAATGGTAGCAGGGTTATGGTATGAGTCATGCTTGTATCCACTTCTAACAAATGCCATCATACTCGTATTAAGGCCAAGTAAAAATGAACAAAATGCTTTCAACCTAAAAGTTGTGGGGAAATCCAAAAGGTAACAAACAATGAAAAGGTGTAGTTCAAAACATTTAGATTTTAGGATAGAAAAGTATGATACGAGTAGACAAATGAATGTACTATTGATGGTTCTTAAAGAGAAATACTCTCATTCCACATTTAAAATGTTACACAAAAGAAACCACACAAAAAGGACACAAATTACTTAAATTGATTACACATAGGCAGTGAAAAGTAAAAGGCAAACTCTTTTCACTCTCAAGTACATGTGGAGACAGGAAGGCAAGTTTAAACAATCGTAATGCCAATGTTTTGGCTTACGCACAATAAAGCCTTCATAAATACACCTGCATATGTAATCATAGTATTACACTTATTTAAGAAGTATCTGTGTAGCAGAGTATTATAGTTGAAAATGAAACTGTTTTGTAATCCTGCATCAACCCTCCTTCCTTCATGTGTTAACTCTGCCTTATGAAAATTGGGTGGGAATATCTTTATTTAAGCCAACACAATATGAAAATATTTTCCGCAGTTATATTGTTGACTATCATTATGATATAAATTGAAGGTAATGGCCTTGAAAGTGTTCAGTTCCCATGGGCACTATTTGCTTATATACTGCAGAAAGAAAAAAGTTCAAGTGGAAAAGGTGAAAGTAACGCATGACAATTTCACCACTTCCAAAATATCAGTAAGTCAATATCCATCCTATTAAACCCCTAAATAATCAATTTAAATTTTTTTTTAATAAAAAATATTTTACTGAATACGTAAAATACTAATTTTGGATTATTAGTGCGTTAAAAAATGTTAAACTTAAATTGTAACAATTCCCAAAAGAAACACTAATAATATTAAGTTGACTGCGCCAGGGTCAAAAATAATTGTGTGGCAACACTCTATTCCTGAACCGCTGTTGTTGTTTTTTTAAATTTTTTTTATAAGCACACTTCTTACAACTACAATCCGAGCTGAATAAAAGTCAGTCACTGTAACAATGCAAATGAAAAAAAACCTGTTGATTATTACCCTGCAGGAAATCGAACTGACACAGCTCTAAATCTTTGCTCGGTTGATTTACCCTTAGCTTATCGTTGCCTTAATATAGAAAGGCCCTAAGTCGTTAATTGTAAATTTCGATAGAAGAGCATCTTATGTAGCGAAAAGTGCAAAAATCTTGACTGAAATAAATAATGAGTTAGTCCCTTTCTATTTTAAGGAAACGATATGCATACTGATTAGCAGACAACCGTCGATCTAATATGTGTTGACAATACGCAATATTAAGTTCTTCCTAATTTTTAGTAAATGAAAATAACATTAAATATATCGCTAAAAATACATATAGCACGATGTTAGCTTTTCTATTTTTAACACAAGAATGTTCGCTTCAGTGATGATGCATTTCTCTTTTTATATTTAACATAAAGTTTCCAGCAGAATGTTAACAACATCCAGCAAATTCTACAATCTCTCAATCAGCGATGCCAACTCGATGCTTTTGGCACTATTTTTAGAGCTTTTTGAAGACTCAAAACGCCAAATTTTGAGCATTAGTGCCAATCTAAGAACAAAAAAGCACTAAGTAGTGCTTTTCTTAAAATTACTTTAATAAAAACTCGGTGTATTTATTTTTTCAGTGTAAAGCATTCCTTTTTCGTCTGATATGTTTCATTAAAGATATTGCTACTACTGCCATAAAAGAGAATAGCTGAGAAAATAATAAACATTATTAAAGATTATGCAAGTTTAGAGCTTTTTGGATCTCAAAATTACGCTTTTTAGTGTTTTTTTTTTAAATTTTATGTGCTTTTAGAGCCAAAAGATTTGGCATCACTGCTATCAAATCAAGCATCCTTCCCATTTGGTGTAAACAATTCTTTTTATTGGAATCTCTTTATGTATAATTTCAATAAGCCATTCCTGCCATCAATCAAATTAATATCTGCGTTTCCTCAATCAGTAGAAGCACTTAAAAAAAAGAAGCAATTTTTACTGCAATACATATGAATATAAAAATTTAAAAAGTGTTCATCTGACAGAAGCAAAAAACTATCCACTTAAAGCTGTTTTTCTACCTTTTTATGAAAAATTTAAATACCTTATTCATTTATAATATGACAGTTTCTTTAATCATTTTATTAACCGCATTACATTTCGTGCATTTAACGAGCTGCATTGGAATATTTTAAAATCTCTTTCATTTCTGTTTGCTTTTTATGACTCTGCGTTGCACAAATAGTCGTTTAAAATTCTTATGTGTTAATTATAAATATTAATAATGCAAATTTGCATTATTTAATTGAAAACAAACAAACAAACAAAAAATATCATTTGCAGCTTTAAAATAAATTATGGCTAGAAAAGGAATTATGGTCTTAATATTTCATTGTCATATTCATACGTACGTTTAATGTGTTCATAAATTTTTTGCGAAAGTGTTTATTTCACTACTTTCTTTTTTTAATATTAATTTTTAAACAGTAGGGTGGGTTGCTTAAAGATTTTGCAAGAGATTGCAAGCAATTTCACTTGAAAAAAATTTAATTTTTCTAATATTGAAAACAGCTAATATTCAACTGCCAAATTTTCTTAAGTCGACTTAAGCGATTATCACGTATTGGCGGAGATATAAATAATAATAAAATTGAATATGTAAAAATATTAAGTTGCCAGGCATTTTCGAACTTTCGAATTTAATTTCGAACTTTCGAACTTGTGTTCGAATTTTCGAACTTAAATTCGAATATCGGGATTTTAAGAGTATACAAATTTAAAATCTTTAATTTTATCATAAACTGTTCTTTACTGCCAGAGTGAAATATTTTTCAATTTTATTTTATGTTATAATATATAAAGCCCATGTTCGAAAATTTTAACGGTGTAATCCTTATCAAATTAACAAGAAATGCTGCACGAAATGACGTGAAAAACAAATACCCCCTCCCCCCCCCCAAAAAAAAGGAAATAACTCCCAACATTGTTCATATGTGTTATTACCTATTGCACTGTGAAGTAACTCCCAAAATTTTGAAATTCATTTAATTTTTGAGAAACAATTTCATTAACTTTTTCGATACCAAAAAACTAAAAATTAAATCACTCCCAAGAAAAAAATGTTGGGATTTATTTTATCGGCGAAGAATTATTTCGGACTTATAACATTTTATTTGGTATTTATTTCGCTCTCAAAAAAATAATTGGTAAGTTTTCATAACGAAACAACTTGAGATTTATTTAATTTGTGTAATTGCTGCATTTCTGGTCTTAAGATCTTCGGCTCTGACATATGTACAGAACTAGCTTCATTTTCTAAGTTGCAGGGCTTTGGCCGGGCTCAAGGTTTTTCTCCTCTACCGTATGTCCTAAACCGGCTTCGATTACCACAGGATTTCTGCATTGCCTGCGTTCGGCCTGTCTCACTTATTTTCTGCTGAAGTATAAAGCATTTTGGAGTTATTTAATATTTTTGGATATATTTCATTGGAAATTACTAAATTTTTTCCCTGGAGTTTATTTCACTATGAAAGAAGTCCCAGTATTTAGGCGTTCACACGCATTGCGTATGTCGAGTCGAATATTTGTCTACGAGAATTTTGTATTTGATTAAACAAAGCTTATATAAGTTTTCTTTATTCTATAAGTATAACAAAATTCTCGTAGATAAATATTTGACTCAATATACGCAATACGGGTGATTATTTTATTTTCAGTTTTGAGAGTATTTTTTTTTCTTTTTAGACTTAATTCAGTAAAATTTGTTGAGTTTTATTTAATTTTTTCATGAGAATATTTACTTTGAGCCTTATTATATTCAGCCATTTTAAACTTCAATTAAGTGGGCAAAATTCAGTACGCATGGTCATGAATGATACTGATTGTTTTTTGAATAAAAAATACTAGTATTTATTTGCAAAATTTAATACGAAATAAAAAAAAATGTATCTGTTACGTTCCTTTTCACAATGTCTGATTAATAGTTAACGTGAACTTTAACTGACAGCTCTTTATACAAAACTTGCCGTCAAAGTCCCTGTGAGCTTTTAATTGTACATTGGGAAAAGGGCCGTTAATTGCATAATATTTTGACACGCGTTAAATAAAAATAAAATATTGAAAAAAAATATTATAGAAATACTTAAAAGCTTCTTCGAAAATATTCGAATTCGTGTTTCTTAATTATTGTTGTAACCACTAAATATGCTAGAAATAATAATAAACTATATTACAAAAATTATTTGATGTTTGTGAAAAATTTTGTGAGCAATTTTCTTCGAAATTACGAAAGAATTTTCTTTACATTAAGGTAAGAGTAATTTCTAATTACTGAGCTAAGCTATTCAGTAAAAAATCGTTTATAATCCGAAAAGTAATTAAAAATTAAATCATACCCTGGAATATGGTGAAACATTTTAACATAATTTTTTCGAACTATAGCGAGTATCTCTTTAGCAGTTTGATTGTTTTTTCGTTGCAGATTTTAGTGGATTGAATGTTTTAGGCGTAATCGTTGACATACTTAGGGGAAACTTTTCACTTTTGCCGCTACCTAAGAGATACCTAAACGGTGTTAAGAATCATTCCTAGCAAGTTTATATGTTCTAGAAAGTTGTTTATTGAGATCTTAGGTAGATTCTTGTAGGAGATTGTTTCCTTGAATTTTGACCGGTTTGGTACCTATCGAGCTAAACAGGGGAAAAAAGGCAAACAAATCTAATTTTTTCAAATTTTTTGCGATTTTGATCTTGAAATTTTTTTTTGATTTTATATGTTCACAATTTTTGTTTTTTATAACAAGAGCTACAACTTTGCCTCAGAAAGTAAATCAAAACTCCGAACGAATTGCAAGATATGAACCTGAGAAAATTATCAGTTTTTTGCCCATACCAAAGTGCATGACTTGGGGCAAAACTGGGAGATACTGGTCTTTTTTGTTTTTTGGTCTTTTATCACGTAGTGGTGTCTGTATATGGTGATATTTCCATGACTTGAAAAATTACACACAGTGTTATTGAACTAAATGTAGTTTTGATTATTTGATTTATTAAATTTAAGTTTTTTTTAAGTTATTCATTTTATTACAATATTGTTTTCATTTTTAAACATTGAGGCTGAACGAATATTTACTTTACATACTGTAATGTACATATACTGTTAAACTACGCTTGGGTGTTTGAACTCTTTCCTTATTGTGGCATTATTACTGTTGCTCCTGCTGTTGCTGTTGCTGCTGCTGTTGTTGCTTTTGTTTTCATTCATTTAGCAACTGGTGGGTTTATTATATTCACACATTCACAAATATTCATTCAATATACACACATTTACACATACACATATATTGTATGTACGTATAGTGTAGTAGTAAATTCAGTTTTAATGTTGTTTTTAGTTGTTTTATTTTGGTTTGCTTTATAGCATTCAGTTGCTGGCCATTAAATTATAAACTGCAACATTTGTGGCAAGGCAAACAGGCAAACATCCCTGCCGTTCCACCGTTTTAATATAACCATACAAAAGTACATATAAAAAGCAATATTCTGGCTAAAGTTTAAAAAAAAAAGTAGCAGCAATACCCGAGGAAATTTGGCCTCAAAACATATTTCAGATACAGATACACATATGGGAAGAAATCTTAATGTATGTATGTATGTACATATATTTGTTTGTGTGTGGGCGTACAAGATTCTATAAAAATATACACAATTTAGGCAACAAATTGAACATATTTTCAGCAGCGTATTTTAGTGGATTGGAAAATGTGTAACTGCGAGGTTTAAGTGTATTTTAGTTGTTATTGGTCAATAATGGTAAAAGTTTATGATTTTTAATTCGTATTTGCACGCACTCATGCCAAAAGCAACATTAACTATTAAATTGCTGGGGGTGTTTGAATGCTCTTGTCTGTTGTCTGTTACTCGTCGTACGTAGTCAATTATTTCTAAGAAATATTACTATTATGTGACATTTATACCTTGTGATTGTATGTGTAAATAATTTTTATTTTATTGCCATCTTTACTACACTTATTACACACATTTATTTATTATTTTATTACAAGGATTTCATGTGCTAAAATATTAATCAAATATCAGTCATGCATTTAGGTATTCTATGGTAGAAGGCCACAATGTGTTGTATAAAAGTAATTATTATTTCGAAATATTTTACTTGAATATAAAGTATTTTTCATTGAGCACAAACAAAGCAAAGTGAGTGTGAGATATCTTTTAAACTTTTTGTTTTATTTGAAAGAGCTATGGATGTTATTTTATATGGACTATAATACTGTGTAAATATTTGCCAAAGCTTCGTCCAGTTCATATCACCTGCACTTGAGAAGATAATGAGTCCCTCAAATCGCTCATGCAAAATGTCTAATGTGTGCCCGCGCCCTCAAAACGGACCTCATTTGTAAGTAAGTGTGTGTATTAGCAGTTTTGTGCTTACCACCTTTTACTTGTCATATAAGATTCAAGACCCTCTTTATTTCAAGTTTCTAGTACTATAGCATAGATGGCTTTGCCCTCGATAATTTTTGTAGAGTATTTTATTTCCTTTTTTTTTAAATTTAGAACCACCAGTCTTGGACTTAATTTTTTGTTTTATATTTAAATCTAAATTATAATTTCATGATACATATATTTACCTCAACATAGAAAGACCATAACTCATTATTTTTCTGAAGTCGAGATTTTTAGATATTTCTCTATCGAAATATGTAAAAAACTCGATTTCAATAAAATAATGAGTTAGGGCCTTTCACTATTAAGGTAACGATATGTGTATGTACTTATTATTATTTATGTATATAATTAAAATAACAAACATTTTTAGAAAATGTAAAATACGAGTACATTGAAATGATCTAGGTATATGGAACCTGATTTAGAAATTTCGAACTTAGTTTCGTATATCAATTCTTCAGCTTTAATACCAATTGTAAGTTTTTAAAATTATGATACTTTACTTAGACATTGAAAGAATGCAGCATTTTCAATTTGATGTTCGAAACTTATACGTGTGGTGTAAGTAATGAAATTGAAAAATTTATATAAGACTTAAAAATAATAAAATTAGAATGATGTTTGAACTCCTCAAATTTTCGAACTTAATTTCGAATTTTCGAACTTAATTTCGAATATCGAAATTTAAGTCTTATAGCAACTTTAGGCTTACAATATTATCATAAATTAGTTTTCCTTTAAAAAAAAGCTCTTTTGTTCAGTTTTAAATATGTTCGAAATGATATTTTTATATACATATATTATTCTACTGCAAGTGTGTATGTAACTGAACTCCTCCTAGATAACTAGACGGATTTGAATGAATTCATTGTATGCGTTTGTGCGGTGCCCTGGATGATTTAGATTCACAAATCCGCTCGGCAGATGGCGCTAAGGCCGCTATATAGGTTATTTATCTATACTGCAACTAATAGGCTGGATCGACTTGAATGAATTTTTGTGTATGCATTCAAGTAAGACAACGTTTGCCGCTCTCTCAGCTAGTTATTATATAAATAGTGATAATAAAAATAAGGTGATATATATACATAATCATATTTTTGTTGAAAGCATTTTACTTACAACAATTTCGAAATCACAAAATTATGGATGTTAAAACAAAAAAATTAAAAAAAAATTAAGAGCCTGTTCCTCTAAATGCGAACGATAGATTCAATCGAATATTAATATTGGAAACGAAAACAAATTTCAGTTTTTTGTGCTTATTTTTTGCTACAAATATTTCATCGAGTTTTTCATTCTCTTTTAGAGGAACTGGCCCCAAAACTAACTCTAGTATATATTAAAATATGTTTGACTGACTAAAAATTTTGTATGAAATGTTTTCCTATAAATGTTTTGTAAAACAAAATTACTTCCTAATTTCCCGCTATAAGAAGTTATTGATTTTACCCTAATTTTCGAAAATCGAATTTACTTCATATTTTCCCACGTTTAGAGGTCTTGAGAGCCGATTGTATTCTTTTTTTCTATTAAATTCATAAGTTAAATCGATTTTGAATATTCACTAATTTTTATTAACTTCAAAAGTGTATATTAATTAAAAAAAAATATATTTTTGCTATGATGACTCTCGCAGCAAACTTCCAGATGCTTAAAATCTCTTTTGGTATATAATTAATCTGAAAAGATTTGTCTAAAACTTAAAAATAATAATATTACGGAGATGTTCGAATTTTCGAACTTTATTTCGAATCTTCGAACATAGTTTCGAATATCAAGATTTGATTCTTTTAGCAATTTTCAGCTTATAGTTTTGTCATAAAATAATTTTCCTCCTTGGAATAAGTGATTTTGTTCAATCTTAAATAAATTCGAAATAATATTATTATAAAATATGGTTGGTTTGCAATTTTAAGACGCCTTTTCACACATTCTCCCCACCTGTCTTAAATTTACTAAAGCCATTTAAAAAATCTTAAATAAATATTACGTACGAAACTTTGCACATGTGGTAAAGCGTTTAATGGGTACAATTAAATGTTATTTATGTAATAATACAAGAGTTTCAAGCGAAAGTTTAATTGGTTTTAACCCTCGCGTATGAGCAATTTTAAATAATTTATAATTAAATAATAAGCATACGCTCTTTATATGAATACGTATTGCATGCGTTTATTTGTAAAAACACATTCACGACAGCAGGATATGCGACTACAATATCTCAAACATTCATGTGATAGATAGCGTAAATAAAAAAGACATTCTTTAATATGACAAAACCAGTTTTTAACCAAAAAATTTGTCCACTATTTTTTCTGCTTGTGCAGGATGGCGCAGAATAAGCTATATTGTTTTAATTCCTTATAACTTTTTTAATTATTATTCATTCTTTGTTTTTTTAGCATTTTCTGAAGAAGACTTAGGAATTACTTATGAATCATTACACGATCGAACAACGTACAAAAATAATTGAATTTTATATATGTGATTTGAACGGGCTAAGGTTCGTATTGCTTTTTAAGCCAAATTACATGTGATAATTATTAATGAACAAATAACAACAATGTCTGTTGTAAATATTCTGACTAATTTAGCTTAAAAAGCAATACGAACCTTAGCCCGTTCAAATCACAAATATAGAAACAAATGCAGTTCGAATAATAATTAAAATTAACTAAAATTAATAGCCATGGGTCTGTGGCAAAAATTAAAAATAAAAAATATACTTAATAGTAACAAACCAAAAAAGTTTGTCTTAAGTAGAACAAAAATAAGCAAATTAACTAACATGTGCATAATTAGTAAAGAACAAACGACAATGGTAAGACTGTTGTAAATATAGAGATGGTAAAATTGAGCTTTCATTACAAAAAATCTTTCAGCAAATTGAAATACGATGAATCAAAACAATTCACATATTCCATTTGCAATAATGCTAAGTATATAAAGCAGAAATCTACATCAACTGACACCACACACAGTGGACCACACAAAAAAGAACGCTGATGATGAAGGTTTAGTGGCCTTCGAAAACGTCTGGCTGTTCCGTTCAACTATGTGTTGTTAGTCAGAGTATTTACAACAGACTTTGTTGTTATTTGTTCATTAATAATTATCACATGTAATTTGGCTTAAAAAACAATACGAACCTTAGCCCGTTCAAATCACAAATATAGAAACAAATGGAGTTCGAATAATAATTAAAATTAACTATAATTGAATTTTATTTTTCAATTCAACAGTCTATTGTGTTGACACAGCGTGCGTATCGTTGTCATTTTAATGTGCACATTGCAATCACAGTTTAGGTTTTTGCTTAATTGTGAAACATTTTTTTCGTTTTTTATATTTATTTAAGTGTTTTTATGAATTTTTCCCATAAATTTATTTTCATTTATTAAAAGAACCTCGTGCATGCGTAAAATTAATCTTCCAATGCTTTTTACTTCGCCTGGGGGTAAGCCTTAGGCTTTTGTTTTAACCTTAAATATAATGTACTTCACCTCAAGCGATCACACTTTATGCTCTTAAAATGAAACAGTATTGTGCTTCATATTGTATTTTGTGCATTCACGAATATATTTTAGGGCCTTAAGATAGCAAAAACTTGCATTAAGAAAATTGGGCGGGCCACGCCCATTAAATTTAGCTTTACACGAAATGTATTATTAATCAACCGATTCCTAGGCAGCTTGACAGCTGTATTATGCTGTTGTTATGTTACAAGTTTGACATAAGAAACAAAAACGCAGCAAGTGCTATCATACACTACACCAGTGTTACCAGATTTCATTTTCAGCTGTTTTAATAATTTCAGTAAAAATTTCAATTAAATAATTGAGCTTTTTACCAAGAGAGGAATCGCACAAGTTTTATTTTTTTCCAGAATTTAAAGTTTTAAATTGGTGCGTTTTAATCATAATGAATTTAATTTTTTTCTGTATACGGTAATACTAATAATGGCTGCAACTCTTTATCTTATTCCTGCTCTTTGTTTATACAACTACAAGTTAAACATGTTTTATTTAGTATGAATACTTAAAATGCCTTCTTTAGCTGTCTAAATTATTTATAAACTTCAAGGCAGTTCTTAAATCACACACTTTCGTGACATTTTACAGACAAATGAAAATGAAATGTATCATTTTCAAAATCTCTGCCCTTATAAACTCTTGTCATTTAATTCTATTTTCTCGCACCATTTTCAATTAACTAAATGTTCCGGTCTAGCTGAACAAATTTTTAAACTTCATTTTGAATCACTCGAGTAACGAAATGTATTATTTGCCTTACTTTGTAATGGAGAGGAAAAATAAATAAACATTTAACCTTACAAACACTTTTACTGCTCTTTCATAAAATTATAATTTTTGTTATAATAAATTCTAGCTTTGTATAATGTAATTAAAGCATTATTAAACTTTGTTTATTCCTTCCAAAAATTTAACTTAAAAAGCCCTTTACTTACCTGCTTTAAATACTTTATACCTGCAATTTCCCTTTTTTTCTTAATTTCCTAATTCAAAGTCACGTAAATGTAAATTTATTGCCAGGGAACTTACAGAATTTGGCTTGTGCAAAATGTTTAAATGACATAAAAAAAGAGGCAACAGCAGCAGCACAGCAAAATAACCTTGAAAGCTTGTGCAATATTAAATGTTTAGTAATGAAAATCCACCCTTTAAGAAATTTTATTTCCTTTATTTCTATTTTCTTTGTATTCTTTGCCACAAATGAAAGCGTTTTAAAATTTTGAAGAGATTTATTTTTGACCCTACAAGTTATACAGTCTACTATCGATAATTGGTTATACTGTGATATGAATTTCTTTAAACATATTTGTTAATAATACTTAAAGTTATGAATACCACGTTATTCATTGATATATTTAAATTTGAAATTTTGCTAATCTAAACTCCATAGCCCAATTCATAGTCTTGTGCAAATAGTCTTGCGTCGTAGCTAGAGCTGTGCCAAATCGTTCTTTTCAGAGACCGGTCATTTTCGTTCAATTAGCAAAAAATTGACCCGTTCGTTCAATCGTTCACTTTTTAACGACAGTATGAAACAATGCTATTTTGTAAGAATAATATAATCGGTTGTATATACGAGTATTTAAATAATCCGAATGAATGAATTGAAGAATCTATTAAAAAAAGTATATTTAAATTAATTTTATAAATAATTTCTTGTTCTTTCGACTAGAATATTGTATATTATATTTTGGCGTAATATTTAGTTTAATATTAAGATTAAGAAAGGTACTTTTTATAGTTATTTATATATCAAAAGCGCATCATTGTTTAGATGTTACTTCTCAAAGTTTAAGTTAAAATTTTGTCCTCAAAAATATTTTACCGGAAACAAAAAAAGTATCTCAAGCACTACAAATTCAGTTTAGATTACGGTAATGAAATGTATGTATAAACATATATACAGTTAAGGTCTAACATCTTTACTTTGTAAAAACACTTTATAAAAAACACTAGTAAAAACACTTCTTGTGAAAAGTGTGTTAAATCAAATTATAAAAAGAATGATGGCAGTGCCACAGCGATGTTAAATAGAATTTAGTATACACGTACCTAAACCTTTTAAAACACAAAAACTCAACTCAAACAAAAAGACATAACATAAATAGCAAACATGAACGAAAGCAAATTTGACATAAAAGACTTGAAACACAAACTGAATGAAGGAAAACATCGAGCGGTACGCTACTGATCCAAAAGCGTTCAGTAAAATTACCGGATCAGTTCGTTCAATTAAGTGATTCGTTCAATTTAACCCGTGCGTTCATGAGCTACACAGCTCTAGTCGTAGCATGTGCAAACTGGTATAGTACTCATAAATATATTGATACTTACCACTTAACAATTCTTGGTGGTGAGTATCAGTATACTATACCGTTTTGCACATTCTAAGATCCAAGACCATTTGCACAAGATTGTGAATTGGGCTCATAATTTGTTGTACAGTCAATTCTCGATAGTTAGAACTTTGCTCAAATCTCTTAAAATTTTTTAGACAAGTCCAAATAACAAATTTGGTTTGAAGTCAAGTGTAAAACAATTGTAATTCAAGTCATGCATTCAATTGTCAACGATTGCATTATGCTTGATTAACACTTTAATTCAATAGCATTCTCCAGTAAAAAGGGAACTTGAATTCAATTCGAACACTTCAATTGTATTAGAGTTCAATTCCAGCCTCGAACTATACTGCACTTCAGCCTTGTATTACAATTTATTCAAGTATGTTTTAAACTTCAGGAACAATGCTTTTAGAATCGAAAAAATAAAATGCAATTCATTGGTTTTTTAATAATAATTTTCTGCATATCTACCTTCACTATTGATTTCATAGTTTTAGTCAGCCTTTGTTTGTTAAAAATTCGCTTTTTATATCTTTGATATTTCTCACCACATTTTTAATTTTATTAATAACTAAGGCCAGGTTTCCATCTGTGTGACATGCGCCACACAAGCGTAAAAAAAGCGTAACCACTAATTACTAATAAAAAAACAGTTTGACTCAGACACGTATTTATTAAGTTAAACAATTTCATACATAACTAATAGACAATTTTATTGAATCCAACATGATTGAAAACTGTTGAAATCAATAAATATATGTCTGAATCAAACAGTTTTTCATTAGTAATTAGTTGGTTACAATGTTTTGGGCAAATGACACGCAAAAAATGCCAGATGTAAACTCAGCCTAAGTTATGTATTTGATAAGGCTTGAACGTGAGTGTATGTTGTTTGATGGTTTTTTATTTCAAAATATTATCAAACTTGAAAATCAATTGAAAAACTACTTGAATTCAGTTCTAGTTAAATTTCAAGTGCTTGAATTCTAATTTTTTGAGTGCTTCTAGGGATCAATAGAAAAATATATTTCACTCATGTCCCTTAACCCTAGTTCAGACTATTATACTTTGTATTTATACTTGTCAAAAATTCAAGTAATACGTGCAAGTGTGATAGTCTGAACGCAAAATGTGAGCAAAGTGGCAAATAATACGATACAAATTTTGACATCCCATAAGACTTTTTCGTTTTTAGAAAAATTTCTAAACGATAATACTTTTCATTAGATCAGGGTTGCATTTTCACATAAACCAAACTTCCAAGTCGGCTGTTTCGCCGCCGATAGCGTGTCGTCATTGATGTAATGTTTTGTCATATGTATATCGGCTCAAAATTTTGAATAAGTGAATCGTATGGAAGTATATTTCGATGACGTAATTTTTTAACGTTTTTGTAATATCTTTCCTTAAATTTTTTTCTGTTATTTACATAGAATATTTTTAACTGCTGAATTTTTTCAAGTGTCGGCACGTCCCCGCCTGCATGAAACCGTTTTGCCGCCGCTAGTAAATGAATAGCGCAGACATTTTCATTGAACAGCTGTTTTGTTTTCTAGTTGTATTACACATTTGATTTGAATTGTAATGGTCTGAACACAGTATGTGATTTTACGTTAAATTTTTTTGACAGTCGCAACGAATGTATTTAGATTTCTGTATCGTAAAATGTGATGAAAGTATTAATACTTGTATAATAGTCTGAACGGGGCTTTAGTAATTTCCGGTTTTACTTCTTTACACTCCCTAATTTAAAATTTTTCTTAGTGCTTGTCATTATATTTTTTTGAGCTTGGATTAAATCTGAAATTCGAGTTTGCATGTTTTCGAACATTGACAGCAAATTTTTATGACAAAATTAATTGTGGAACACATTAGCCCACTACGTTCCCATTTAAAAAAGGATGATCCAATAGGATGTTTCATTTTGAATATCCTTTCATTTTAGCAATCGAAGCAAAGCCGCATAAAAACGTTATAAAAGACAAATTTTGCAAAACATTTTTTTTTTCACAGGTTACCCTTGTAATTGCTCTCTTGCTTTGTTTAAACTTCAAACCGTCAAAAATTATGCCTGAACGTTGTAAGTAACTAACAAAATCACACTAAGAAAATTAGCGAAAGAAATTGATAAATGTAACAGAGCCTTAAGCCTGGTACTCTGTTCACAATTTCGTGCGAAATGCTATCAAACTACATATAAAAGTATTTGGTATGAAATATTTGCGAAATAAATTCGCAAAAGTAGTACTCTGTTCTTGTTGTGAAAAACACGTAAAATCATGTCTTTCCATGCAAAATTAGTCTGGCATCATTTTAGTTTATCTGCGAAACAACATGAGCAGTGCTTTTTTCGCACGGAATTTTGACAATGTTGCATACTTTCATGCAATAAAAGCGAGAAATTTATAAAAAAAAACCGCGAGTTGGGCTACGATTAGTACATGTCAAATTTTTCACGCGAAATAACCAATGGTGCTGAAAATTTTTCACAACTTTGAGCAGAGTGCCAGCCTTTAAAAAGAAAATAAAAAGAAAATTTAACACTGATTATCGACTATATTTTTGATTAGCTAAAAAAAAATTTCTAAGACGCAATTTACACTGTGCCTTTTCTGCTTGTCTGAGCAGGCAGTCTTTTTTAGTTTGTCGGTGAGAGGGACTGAGAAGCTTTAGGTGTAGAACAAAAGCCACAAACAGAAAATTCGAGGGGATTTATGATATTTCTCTTTGCCTTTTTCGTATTCTCAGCATTAAAGTTTTATATAAATGCCAAAAAGGCATGAATAAAAAAGACTTATACCTGATTTACATTAAGCATTTTTTTCATGAAATTAGTTGCATGAAAATTTTTTTATTTGTCAATAGGAGGAGGCCTGGAGGATCAACTTATTTCAAAAAAGTTGTCAAAAGTACATCAGGGATTCATTCTACGCCATTTTTTATATAACATTGTCTTTTATAGCGCTGCAATTATCAAATAGAAAAAGTTGCGTGCAACAAAATTCATGAAATTTAATGAAAAAATGCTTAATGTAAATCAGGTATTAATGTAAATGTGTGTGTCTTTTCGTAGGGGGTTCAAAAGAAAATTGTCAATACAAGGCAGGCTAAAAAGGCATAATATGAATAGCGACTATGCTTTTAAAAAACGACTTTTCTTTGCTCTCCTGAAAAATTATTATTTTGTTACTTACAACATTATTCGCGGCTAACATTCAAATGTCGGTCAAATAAAAACAATGCCATTAATAAAAATGGAAATATATACGCTTCACTTATTAGCGGCCTGTCCCACGATGTCGATTACTTGTATTAAAAACAAAAGCAAATTTTCATATTAAACGACTTCAAACAAGGAGAAGATTATCAATTTGTGTGAACTTTTTTGTTGTTATTGTTGTTGTTTTTAATAAAAGTTGTCAATGGAATATTTTCTGTGGACATCGTGGGACACACCACAAAATTCACTATATAATTCTTTCTGCCAAAAAAAAAAAACGACTTCAATGCAAAGATCTAATAGAAAAAGATAAGTAAAGATAAGAAGAAGTACGTGAAATATAAATTTAATTTTAATGCGCTTGCATCCGCCCATTTTTAAAATGCAAGATTGTGTGTTTTTCAAAGCTCAAGGTGCGTGTTAATTCTTGTTAAAATCGGTAAAGCAGAACCACCTAAAATAAAATATTGAATTTTAATGGGCGTGACTCCGCCTATTATTTCAATGGTGGATTGTGTCTATCTTAAAGATCAAGATGTGTGGTATGTTTCGTAAAAATCCATTAAGTAGAATCGCGTGAAATATTACAATACATTTTAATGGGCGTAACTCCGCCCAATTTTTCAACTTTAAAATTGTGTAATAACAAGAACCGAAGGTGTTTGTTAGGTTTTGCAGCAATGGAATAAGTAGAATATCATAAAATTAAATAGAAAAAAATTGTAGTTGTGTCCCAGCCCACTTAATGGGAAGCTATACCCTCTCAGACCAAAAAATAATTTTTACAATCGATCTAAAATGTTCCGAGTTATGAAGTAACACCGAAAAAAAAATTGAGACGAATTGTTAACCTCGTCAGTTTTTTGAATTCAGTTAAAAAACGGTGGAAATTTTGCGATAACAGTTCTAAAAGAATTTTTGGGTTATTGTAAAACACCTTCTCGGCCAGCAATTGTGAACTTGGTGGAAAAATTGAAACTGCTTTGAAAAGTTAGTAGTGTGAAGACTCGGACTCGTGCACATCGCTTAAGAATAACTAAGAAATGGGTATTGATTCATAATTATGTATAGCTGGAATGGAAACTTAATAAAGTGGATGGCGCTTATTTTAAACCACATCACAATAACAATCACAATGCTCTTTTATGGGAAATGTTTCCTAAACGTATGATTTCCTGAAATAAAACGATCACAATTAGTCATAGAAATTTCCGAAACACAAAACCAAATATACTTTGTCACTAGGTTTTCTTGAAATCTGCTTAAAATCTAAATGAACTTAGTGATGCAACTATGTTTTTTTTAATTGCACTAAGAACCCTACAAGAATAGGGACGGTCATTTGACACATCATCTGATGGCCATTGCTGATGGGTATAACCATCACAAGTTTCTGTAATTTTCTTAAGGGCAATATGAAAAAAGTGATGTTGACATTCGTGTACGTGTGATTTTGTTTCTCTCTCCCACTTGTAAATTTCTTGAATTAGTAAAACATATATGTATCTGAACTGCTCACTCCACAGTTGTTTACTAATCAGTACTGAAGTAAATATCATAAGAGCTAACTAATCTATACTGATATATAAACCAGTCATATTTGACTGGTACAACATTTTTAAGTTGTTGTTTTTTAATAAATTTTTTTAATTTCTATTTGTTTAAAAAATTTTTTTTTTTAATTTTCAATTTAAAATTAATTTTTCTTTAAATGTTTTTATTTTTCACTTTCTCACTGTACACAGTTTTCACTCAAATTATCACCACGAATATTAAATTTTTAATTTGAAATTTTTATTTCAGTACGGGGGGATTTGCATGTTAAACGGCAAAAAATGTAACCCTGCACTATAGAATTTAACATACAGTTGTCTCTCTCATACTTATTAATTTTTCGCCTGCATAAATTAGCGTTGCCATTAATTAAAATCTTTTATTATCAACGTATTGTTTAAGAAATTCTCCCCACAATTCCATAACATATAAAATCAAAATATATGCATGAAATTTATTTAAAAACAGAACAGAAAACTAAAACTTTTGAAAAACATATTCTGATCATCAAATATGCATATAAAAATAATGCCAAATTCCAATTAAGTAAAAGAGAAAGTTTATTGAAATGTTTATCGGAATTCGGTAGGAAAACCCCACTATGGCAACGCCGACAGCAACAATTAACTACAAAATTGTTGCAAGTGTGCAAGAAAAAACTTTAACTTTTGTATGTGTTAGTTTCCATCAGCAATATCTTGTAGGGAAGTTAGCCTTTGTATATAAAAATGTGTGTGAATTGGCTAAATTGCAGTTGTTTGGTTGTTGGGTGAGGAAAATTTGATGTTAATGGTTTTTGTTTTGCATAAGAAATCTTAATAAAAATTAAAAAAAATTTATGTAAACTGTAAAGATTTTATAAAGATTATAACTGAAATCTTCTATGTTACCTGCAGGTGTAAGTGCCCTATTAGCTAATTTTCACCATCAATAAATTTGTGTTTATGCATATTTCATCAATAACTGGAAAGTTTTTAAATAAATACTTTCACCTAATGTTATAAATAAGTGCTTCTTTTATTCACTACGGCAATGTCATTATTATGTACGAGCTTATCAAATAATAAGTACCACTCATTATTTTTTAAGCGCTTAAAATAGTCTTACCTATTACAAAATTTCGAAAACTTTTTGCTGAGTAAGTAGATTTTATTGTCATAATTTCTTGATCCAAATTGGGTTAAACTCTTTAGCATTAACTGCCAGCTGGTATTAATAGAAAAAAAATATTTCTTTAATAAAAATTAACAAAACAAAATAATAATAAAATTTAAATTGACACTTATGAAACATTTCCTTTAAAAAAAAAAATATTCTTCAGCTTTAAACTTGGCAACATTTTGAATTACTCGTAAAATATAAAAAATTCTACTTTTAGCGATATATTTTTATAGCAACAATTTGATTGTTTTTTTTTTATTCTCAACAATTGCTATTTTTACAATTAAAGAAGGCAAGACTTGATTTTTTTTTTAGCCTGGGGTTAATTGCTTTTGCAAAACAAAATGTTTAATTAAAAAGTTGCAAGTAGAGAAAAAAGAAAAAGAAAATTAAAATATATGTACATATGTATGTATGTATGTGTGTATGTATGCTTGTATGTATGTGTGTGTGTGAGTTTGCAAAGAAAATATTTTTTTCGGAATTAATTAAACAAACAACAGCAATCAACTACTTAAATATCATTTGACTTTTGCTGACACTCCCTGCGCTGTGGCAAGGGATTGTGTTTTTTTTTCCATTGTACATACATATCGCACACTAAATCATAAAGAGTCACAACTCAAAATAATCAAAATTGATTTGTTTTCTTTTATAAACCAGATCACTGAAGGAATCTCTAACGGTCATAATAATTTCTCTTGGCTTATTAAACTACATCATTTATTATTGGTTTGATGTAATACATGACATGAGAATACATTGAAAAAACCACACGTATTTACATTTCAAGAATGCTTATGCAGCCCTCTTGTATGTATATATGTATAGATGTATATGTGTATGTGTGTCTAGTAATATTGTTTGCAAATTTATATGTTTGAAATAATCTAGAATTTTTTCTATGTTCTATGTCAAAAGTTCATCCAGCAGTATTTCGAGTAAATCCTCATGGACATGACACGCACAAAAAGACTTTGTGTTCAGGATACAATTAATGAAATCAAAAGGAAACGGGATTAAGGAAACAATTGTTGAGCCTGTTGATACCGCCACTAACAAAGAAAAAAAAACTGCCTGCGGCTTTAAACTCATTTAGAACTTTTACTTTCCTTTATTGATGTCGTGAAGATAGATTTTAAAATCAAGTTTTATTTAAATAACTTTAAATGGAAGATCTAAGTTGAGAGTTTGCAAATTCAATTCGAAAAGAAAATTTTCAATAAAATCAATAGCTTCTCGCTGACTTTATTACAATTTTAGAAAATACAGTTTTTATCATATTTCGACGTTTTGAGGTCGTGACTTCCACTTCCAAAAAAAAAATTCCAATTCATCCGACTTTGCGTGGATTGCCGCATATAAATATATGATTTTAATGAATGACTTCTTTTTAAAATTACTTTTTTGCCAGGAGAAGCAAAATACATTAGCCCAATTCACAATCTTGTGCAAATGGTTTTGCATCGTATCATTTGCAAACTGGTATAATATATTGATACTCACCACTTAACAATTCTTTGTGCTGAGTATCAATATATTATACCATTTTACACATGCTATGATGCAAGACTATTTGCCCAAGATTGTGAATTGGGCTATTTTGTTTTAGTTATAAAAAAATTTGTAATCGCACAAACTTTGTATAAATACTTTCAAAGAAACTTCTGTGGAAATATGACCGGAGCAAGAGTCTAAAAACCATTTACTCAACCTTTTAAAATAATAAAACTGCATTTGAAAAAATAATATTGATTTACAAGGGGTTTATAAATCAGTTTTTCATACGAAATTTGTTTCATAAAACGTTTATTAAAAACAGTAGACAGATAAGGAAAGTTTTGCAGAAAACTGTCTTTCGGAAAAATCATGAGTGGTGCTATAGAAAATACATTCCTTTGGAAAATAATGAGAATCATAACGAACCTTTGCAGCAAGAAAGTCATAGCTCAAAAAAAATATTTTTTGTTGTTCTTTATATGTATGTGACCTTCTCCGAGAAAAGGGATAAAAATAAAAATGAGAAAACATTAACGGTCTAATTCATAAAAAAATATTTTATGTTTATTACAGGTTTATTTGACAAACTTCCCATAAAAATATGTCAAATAAGCGCTTAATAAACCTGAAATATTTTTTATGAATAAGGCAGTAAAACTTTAAACTTTAAATCATGATACAATAATATAAAGGCAAAACCATTCTCTCTTTTCGTCGCCATATTATTATTATTATTCTGACGTTTACCTCGATTATTTTTTACTCTCAAAAATAATGCTACCGTATTCATTTGTAAAATCAGAGTTTTTTTTTTGATTACTCTTTTGACTGTTATGCTTTTTGATTAAAAAAAAATGTTTTATGACAAAAATATTGAAAAATTCATCACTATTGCATTAAAAGTTATTAAATAGATATTAATATGTAAAATAATTGCGATATGTGTAAAAAATTAATGTTGAGCAATGAGCTGCATATACAACAATGGCAGTAATACCAAGCATTTCAGCAAAGGCACGAGTTTTTTCAAATTTCCTTCAATTCCACATTTGCGGCAGAAATGGATAGAAGCATACAATATAGATGATGGTTTGCTACCAAAAAATCCTTTGGTTTGTTCTGTTCACTTCCGTGAAGAGCATATGAATATAAAAAAACATTGGATCCGTTTGAGCCTAAGTGCAATTCCTCCTCAAATGTAAATGCCATATTAAATACATCGATTACATTATTGCTTTAAAGCAGTATTGTCCACACGTACACTTTCCTATTCTGGGAGTCTACTTCGTATTTCGAAACGAAAGAAAATGCTATCGAATTTGAGTGTTATTGACATTGTTCTACTAAACTTGCCAGCATTTAATAAGTACTGGTGTACTCTGTAACTAAAAATAAAAGAAAATGCAACGGTTAGGAAGGGTGGTGCTACAACACACCTCCAATCGTATACCAAAAAAAAAGTGAAACAAAAACCGTATAAAAACAAGGCTATTTTGTGCTAATTACGGCTGTGACGAGGAGAATTATTAGAGCGATGCCGTTTAAAATGAGCACATGCAATTCAAAATTCATGTTTGAACAATTTTTAATATATCTTCAGAGCATAAACCATTACATGTATTATTCAAAACCACAAATTACACATTTCCAAAAACATTCCTAAAAGAAAGTTCCCCGTTATTTCGTGTGGCAATGTTTTCCTCTCTGTTTACAAAAAAATATTAATCAAATAATTGAGACAAAAGTACGAATTAATTTTATATGTACATCAAATGTGGTTGTACCTTTATATTATTGTATCATGCTTTAAATGCTCTTTTTTCAAAACTTCATTTTCACACACTAGGTCTCTTTTCTTGGAGAAGGTCACATTTTATGAAAAAAAATTTTATTGACAAATCTATACGAAACTCATGAAATTTTATTAACTCAAAAAATTACATACAAAAACGTAGCACCAACATACTCGTAGATTTTATAAAAATAGTGTTTCACTTTAATAAAAAAAAGCTTCTTTTTACTTAGTGCTTTTGCTATGAAATATAAAGGGTCCGCCAGATAATTTTTTTTTTTTTTTTTGAAAATGCTATAAAAAAGAACTACTGAAGATTCGGCTGTGTGGCACGTAGCGCCGTCCTGTTGAAACCAAATATTGCCAACATCCTCCTCTTCAATTTTTGTGAACAAAAATTCGTTCAACATGGCCCGATAACGATCGCCATTGACTGTAACTGCCACTCCTTGCTCAATGGCCCAATTATGCCTCTGACAGTGACTCGTCCGCACCAAACAGTGACTCGTTTTGGGTGCGTCGGCTTTTCAATATATGCGTGCGGGTTTTCTGTGCCCCAAATGCGACAATTTTGCTTGTTTACATACCCGCCAAGATCAAAATGAGCTTCATCTGAAAAGATGATTTTTTTTTGGCAAAATCGGCATCTTCTGTGAGTCGATCGCAGGCCCACTTAACGAAGCGAAAACGCATTGGATGGTCAGTTGGCTCGTTCAGCGGAAGGATAAAACTAATTATCTGTCAAATCAGACATGAGCTAAGTGTTAACATTCACGAAATAAGCACTAGTTGAAAAAAAAACGTTTGATGGCGAACCTTCTAGTACTTTTATCCTCATGATAATATATCAAAACTTAACAACAGGAGTAACAATTCAATAAGTCTTTCTGCTTAAAAAAAAATAATAATAAACTCCGACGCATCTACATCAAGCTGTTGCATTCTCTTGGGCATACTCGTACTCGCACCTAAGAAAATTGCCAAAAGAAAAACAAAATTTGCATTTTATCTACATTTGCATTTGCATTTTTTTTACCGAGCGGACTGTAATATTACAAAGCAATAAATCTGTTAGAAAGATGTTGTTTTTTCTATAACCAATATTTCAGTGAAAATTAATGGAGTGTGTACGGATTGTAACAATATTTTTGGAAGAGTAAGTTTGAATATAACCTTGACAAAAGAAAAGAATTTTTGTTCTGAAGAAGACCTGTTTTCATTGAAAGGTCAAGCAAAAGTATTCTTTTTACAGACAGTCCAAGATTATTATTTCATGGCTTTAAAACGCATTAAGGGAAAATGGCTCTAGGCTAGAAAATATTTTGTTCAAACTCCACTTCACTGTAATTTATCATTTTTATTTTATCTCGATACTTTTGAGAAAAAAAACCCCAATAAAATTCTTCGAAATGTGTGTGAATGGCCTTAAATGTCGTAGCTGTAGCCTAACTGAGCTGCTTATTTGTGTTTCGTGTGTAAAACAAGTCGAATGGAAATAAAAAAAATTACAATTTTATTCGAGCTTATTATTATTCGGTTGTTAAGATAACACATTTTATTCGAGTAAAATGTATATTCGAATAAAAATTTCAAAAAAACTATATTGGAGCAACCAAACTACTTTACATGCTTTTTTGATTGTTCAAATAATACATTTTGTTCGAATAAATATATTATACGATTGAAATAATTATAATAAAAATATTATTCGATTAAAGAAAATCGACTAAGCATACCAACTCATATTCTCACCTGATTTGCGATAATTATAAATTTTGTTCGTATAGAAATTTTAATCGAATAAAAATTTTAGAAAAATATATTTTAGCTATCAAACTATTGCATATTCTTTTTCGCTTGTTGGAATAATAAATTTAGTTTGAATACAAATTTAAAAAAATTATATTCCCGCACTTGGACCAGTTGACATTCTTATTCGGTTTTTGTATTAATAAATTTTATTCGAATAAAATGTATATTCAAATATAAATAAAAAAACTATATTCGATTTATCAAACTTACTTATATACTTATTCGATTATTCAAACAATATATGTATTTTAATCGAATAAAAATATTATTTGATTAAAATAACATTGTTATTTGAATAAAAATTGACAAATCAATCAAACAAACCATTATTCGGTTGCTTTAATAATAAATTTTGATCCACAATAAATTTTATTCGAATATAAATTTAAGAAAAATATTTTTTTTAGCGATCAAGCTAAAGCATATTTTTTTCGAATAAAAATTTTAATCGATTAAAATATCTAACACCAGTGTTCGAATTAAAATTTACAAATTTATCAAACAAGTCAACTCATATTCGTATTCGATTGCTGTAATAATAAGTTTTATTCAAATATAATTTTTATTCGAATGAAGATTCATAAAACATACACATGTTTGAGCAATCAAACTAATGCATATTCTTATTCGATTGCTTAAATAATATATTTTACTCGAATAAAAATATTACTAGAATAAAATAATATTATTTCTCGAAGTTATATAAAGAAATCGAGCAACCAAACCAACTGATATTTTTATTCGAATGCTATAACAATCAAATTTATTCGAATAGAAATTTAATTCGAATTAAGATCTAAATACACATATATTTGGGCAATCAAACTTATGCATATTCTTATTTAATTGTTTAAAATTTCAAAAAGATATTTAAAAAAATATATCAGCAATTTCTCATTTGATTTAATAGAAATTTTATTCAAAAAAATATAAAAGGATAAACCAATTTACATTCATGTTCGATTGTACAAATGATAAATTTTAATCGAATATAACTATAAAATTTTAAATTCGATTAATAAATAAAATTCACATTCTTATTCTATTGGTCGTACGAAAAATATTTTATTCGAATAAGAATTTAATTCGAATAAGAATTTAATTCGAATAACAATTTAGTTTGATTGAAATGTATAAATATTTAATAATTAACTTTTATACGTTTAATTCAATATACTTTAATTTCTTTTCATTATAGGCTTGAGCAAACAAAGTGTTAATTAGTCGTAGATTAAACTTTATTTACGATTATTCAAAAGAAACAGGAATAAAATCTTTATTTGAATAATGATTTAATATATGCGCCTTCTTAAGGCAAAATAAATAACTACTATATATAAGATTTATTCGAATAACGCTGGTGCATTTTTTTATTGGAATAAAACTGGGTTAAAAATTTTGTTCGAATAAAAATTTTATTCGATGCACAAACACGTACTTTACTTGAGTGAAAATAAGACAAGCATTACTTAGTCCCAGTTTACACTATGCAAGTCTTATTGCTAAGCTGATTAGTTTGTTGGAAGAGAGAGACGAGGGAGGGGAAAAGAAACGTTTTTGTTCCCCTCGTGTCTTTCCACCGAACTTATCAGTCTAGCAATAAGACTTCCATAGTGTAAACTAGGACTTCGGAACAAAAATAATTTTTTTAATAATCGATTATTCGAATCAAACTATTGAAAATAGCAATTGAAGTTATTAAAGTTGTATTCTGGAATAAATAAATTAGTTTTACTTTTTGTGTTTTTATATTAAAAATTAAATTAAATATTTTTATTATTTTTTATTTCTATTTGAAAGAATTCAATTGTTTTGCACTGAAAAAAGCAAACTCTAATAATATTTAAATCTTTTTTATTGTGAGTTTCATTATCACTATTCTTTTGTAGACTGAAATTTTATTTTCATAAAAAACCCAAATTGCTCTCAAGGATTAATATACATATGTATATATATTGCATTTATATTATTTGTAATAATAATTTACCACGCTCAACAAAGATATCTGTCAAAAATTTTATGTTAAAATCATTCAGTTGTAATACAAGTTTGACTGGCAGTTTTTTCATGGTTATTGTCATGCTTTAATGCTGCTGTTGAAAGATAAAAATCTTAAGGACATATTGAAAAACAGCAAAAAAAAACTAATAGCCTCATATAAATGTACAGCATATTTCCATTTTTGTAACATCATTCAATAGTAAAATATTAATAATGTATAAGATAAAAAACATTTTTAATATACAATTTTTTTTATGAAGGTTAAATAGTTTGTAAGAGATCTTCTAGGGATTGTTTTCGAGTACATACTTAAAAAAAAATAAAAATACTTTGACGCGAGTATAAAAAAGAAGGTTTTTAAAAAAAAACTAATCACCTGTTCTCAAGGTCATATTTTACACATTTTGCAAGGTTTCATTCGCTTCATATGGCTTAACTGTGTAACTGTTGGCCAAGGTACGACGTAGTTGATTTTATTTTTCCTTTTTTTAATTGCAAAGTAATTTTTTGTTCACATTTGTTGTAATAATTTTTTAGAGAACTTGTAATAATTATTTAATTTAAGTTTTCTAAATTTTTGCATAAATTATTTTGAAGCTCATTTAAAGTACATTAAAACAGCCATTTTAGAAATTAAGATAGATAATTGTGTTTAATTTATTTTAATTTTTATTTAAGTTATTTTATTTTAAATAAATTTGGATTTTAATTACATATTTAAATTTATTGTGTTTTTTTTTGTAATTTTTATTAAATAACACTAAAATATTTTCATTAAAAATATTTGTTTTATTTTTTTCACATTTTTATAAAAACAATTTTTTTAACAAAAAATAACTTTCTTTAAAAAGTTTCCTTTAAAGCAAATCGTATTTCATATGCACACATACATATATACAGCTTTTTGTACACTATCTGACACGAGCTCACTTAAACACACACGCACACACACTTGCATATACACCAGCTTATACTCTCACACAGGCTTAGGGCAGCAAGCAATGAATTCAATACACTACTGCTAGCTTTTTTTTTCTTTATCAAATAAATTTTTACAAATTATATTAAAATTAAACTTTTTTTCTTACATTTACTAATGTTTGATTTTAAGGATGCGCGTTTTCTAACCTACACTCATAACGGCTCAACTCGAACTGTGCTTTCAGGCTTATAAAATGCCTTCAATTTTACTTCGACTCTGTTTTACTTTATTTTCCCATATTGGTGGTTTGCAATGTTTTCGAAGCTCTCAATTTGCATACTTTCTATGTTTTCTGGCTGCTCGAGCGCAGAGTTTTATGTTTTCTTCCATTTAAACATTTATTTGTGTTCAATATTTGCTTTTGTAAGTAACGCCAAGTAACTTTCGCTTTCAGAAAATCTCTATTTCTCTCTCTCTCTCTCTCTCTTTATACACACCCTCTTAGAAAATATTTAAATGCGTTAGGGCGTAAATTTATATTAGATGTTTGTATATATGTGAGCATCTGTTTTATATAGTCACCTGTTTCGCTGTACAAAGTCATTCATTCAACACGTAAATAAAATCAGGCTCTCTTAGCAGAAGACCAGCCAAGCCAGCCTCTTTACACTAAATTTTTTTTTAAATAATATATGTATTAAATAACGATTATAACGGAAAAATGTGCGTGCCTTGTAAATGTGTTTACCAAAAGTAGAGTTGTAGAAGCAACAGTTAACTTGTTGGGGTCTGGCGGGTGGTCTGGCTAGGGCCAACAATTTTATGTTTAATATTTTACACAAGTTTCAAGGAAAGAATTTCCAATTCTTTATATCACTCTCTTAAGGCTCTTTCTCTCTTTAGATTTGCTCTTTTGCTTAAAGATATAAAAAGTATCTAATAAATAAATTGCAAACTGTTTTGAGCCCCAAAATGGTTGTAATCTGGTGTAACTTTATTTAAGTGTTTCTGTTTTTTATAACTTACTTTTTTATTTTATAAGAAATTACTGGAGGTTAATTACGGTATTTAATGGCGAAAATTTTTCATTATAATAGATGGAACATTTCCTTCGTTATCGAATGCCGTAATTAGTCCCCTTGATTTTAGTAAAAGCTTATGAAGCAAACTTAATTTATTTTCAGATCTAAATATTGCTTAAGGGGTCAAGTTACCGCCATTTTTCACCTAAAAAATTTAGGGTGCTTGACTTGTTTTAATGAGTTGCAAATCTAGTGCATTACTTTTTAATTCTCATTTGTTTTGGTAAGATATCACAATATATAAAACTTTTATTTTAGTTTTTTTTATCGCTGATACTTTAGTTTATAAAAAATGTTTTTATTGAAACTACCAAAAAAAAAAAAAACTAATGTACGAACAACGACGCCTAGAATATGCGGATTGTGAATTGGGCAATTATATTTTTCCGCCAAAAATCCAAATTTAATTTTTGAGCAACTTGTGGGCGTATGAGTAATATACAATTCAAATTTCATATTAATCATACGTATGATTATGTATGTAGTTAATAGGGAAGCCAAAAGGGACTAGGTTTTTTAAAAGCCGGGATTCGGGATTTTGAATTTAAAAAAACGGGATCCCGGGACGGATCGGGATTTTTCGGGATTTTATAAACTAAAATATATTAGATAATCTCATTTATTAGCTTTTAGAATTATAATTTATTATTAATGTAAGTATAATATTAAAAAAAATTCTTAATTAATGAAAACAAGTTAAATTTATTACAGAACCAAATAAAACATTTTTAATGTATTATTGGTAGGAATAATTTAAAGTAATATGGAAGTAATTTTTGTATATTAAGTCGTATCTCTTAAGAAACTTCTTAAAAAAATTAATGCATCTAGGGTGGCAGCCGACAATCGAGATCATATTTTAGTGCAAACATAAGCTGCTGGCGAAAAACAACGTTCGTTTGGTATTGTAATTGCGCTATGAAATAAGGCCCAAGGAAATAACGCCCAAATAAGAAATGAAATAAGGCCTAATAAAATAAAACCCAAAAAAATTAATTGAGGCAAAGAGCAAATTTGTGAAATAACACCCAATATAAATGGAATAAAGCCCAATTAGAAATTCCTTAATTTTGTTGGGCTTTATTTCATTTTCCTATTTGGCCGTTATTTCCTTGGGTTTTTTTTTTGATAGCGCCAAGCGACAACTCTTTTTGTGGGCCAAGGAAGTTAGTAATTTTTAGTATTTTTGGTTGAGGTGCAACCTTCTCATGTCGTTTTTCTAGCTGAATATCATGGGTCTATAAAAATATTTAAAACATTTTATTTCAAATATTTATCTGACAAAGTATACTTACATTAATATGTGTCAAAAGACCTTTGAACCTAGAACCTCCATAAAGTTTTTAATACCTTTTTGCAAAATTTGCTTTTTGCGTGCGTAGTTCCATTATCATCCACTAAAAAAAACACCAAACCGAGCTTCCGACTTTGTTTTGTGTGGTACAAAATGCATTACTAATAGTTTTTTTGCCTACGACTTCTTTTTATAACCAGTAAAAAGAATTTGATTCATGGACTAACTATGATTAAATTTCAAATATTCAAAATTATTTTTAACTGAAAGCTCATGTTTATTTACAAACGTAAACATAGTTGCATTTAATAAAAAAAAATTCAGATTTTTAATGTTACCAAAATCCTGGGATTTCTGCTTAAAAATCCCGGGATTCGGGATTCGGGATTCAGTTTTTTAGTATAATCCCGGGTTTTCGGTATTCGGGATTTCGGTATTGGCATCCCTAGTATGTATGTATTGTTTAGTGATGCACGAATATTCGCATTCGTATTCGAATTTTTAATGCGAATACGAATATTTTTCCAAAAAAATTAAATAAATAAATGCATAAATCCTAAACTAAATTTAAATAAATGGATAAAAATATTAGTTTGTACGAATCCATTAAATTTTTTATAGAAATTTGTGCTCAAATGTTTGATTTTCAAATGTTATTTACCGACGATCATTAAAATTTTGGGTGGTTTTTATTAACTTTAAAGTACGCCAATAGGAGTATGAAGTTCTTTTTCATAACTATTTTTTAATATTTCATATTGCAGGCGTAAATAGAACTCTAATTTAATGACTATAAATTTCACATGAAATATTCGTATTCGTATTCGCGAATATCGTTTCAAATATTCGTATTCGCATTCGTATTTGGGAATATCAAAATTGACATTCGTTACATCACTAGTATGTATGTATTATAGCTCTGCACAGATACAACTGTTCGCACCAGTTTTGCGTGTGTTGGTTCTGGTATGTACAGATACTATATGGTATTCAGCGTTTCTGTTACTACTTATTTTTTAAGCTTGATTATTTTTCTTGAATCAAGTCTGAGTTTATGAAAGAGAGAGGAAAGAAGAAAGTATAGGGGTTCTGATTTGCTTGCACCGGAAATTTATGACTAGTAACAGAAACGCTGAATAACATATGTACCTGTACATACCACAACCAACATACGTTAAACTGGTACAAACAGTTATATCTGTGCAAACCTATAGTGTGTTAATGCATGGGTTCTACTGCAAATGAATTGTTTCAATTTAGGCGCAGAACGCACGATATTAACACAGGCGTGTCATTAACGAGCATGGGATCACATTTAGCAAAACTGCTCTTCATTCAAATGAGTGCTTAGAAGCCATGCAAGAACCCATGATTCGAAGACGTTTTTTTCACATAAATACAAAACGAAAAAAAAACTTTTTCGCGGCCAGGCTACGAACCGTGCTGTTTTGAATGTTAAGGCATACTTTCTACCACTGAGCTTTTGCACTTTTATTATTTGCTGGAGATAAAACTTGTTTTCTGAAAATGTGTCACAATGTGATGATTTAACTCCGTTTTTGCATCCCTTTTTTTGCTGGATATTAATTTCAATGTATTACTCAGTTCGTCGCATGCGTTTTAATTGAGTTCAAAAAGTGTAGCATTATTTACGATTTGCGAAGCCATTTAGAATGCATTCGAAGAAACAAATGCTCAAGAAATCATGAAACACTACTTCATTTTGAACGCGTTCATTTATTTTTTGCTGGGTATGCTGAATACACATTTCGCTCATTCACTCAAACTTTTCAGAAAATGAATTTGAAGCTTTCAATTTACACACCACGTAATGGAAAAAGAAAATTAAATTTTTCTCGCAAAATTTGAGTAGACAAGATATCACTAACACAAAAATTTAATATTTTGAGTTATGACTTTCTTTTAGTAAAGGAGCGATTTTTTCATTTCTTTCATAATAATTTTGTGGTGCGATTTTCAAAAAGCATGCAGTGCCGTTCACATTATGTTTTTTGATATGTAACGATAGTACACACTATTGCGACATCACAAAATGACACAATGTGTACTTAGCATTAAAATAAGCGAATGTTAACACTATTGCTTAATTCACAAAACCTCTTGTACCTAAATATCGAGTGTATTAGCGTATTAAATACAAAAGCCTAATATTTGTTGAAGTTAATTTTCATATAAAAATTAAATACAGTCAGCTATTAATTTTTTGAAACTGCAAGTTAATTTGATTCATGTGATAATTTAAACTGTTTCGCAGATTCATTGAAAAACATTCAATAAATTGAAGCGTGAAAGGACGTGAGAGTGAGTAACAAAAAAATTTATTGGTGAGATTTAGTGAATAAACTTTTAAGGACATTAAGAGGATGGCTTCAAAATTATGATCTAAAAAATGGTGACGCGTGAGAAGGCGTGAGCGTGAGTGAAAAAATTTGTTTCTTCATGAAAGTTAATGATACAAATTGTAAACATGTTAATAGGGGGTGGCATCCACTGGTTGATTCAAAAAAATTGTTAAAATACGTACCGCCTTTCGGCCACACAAATTTTTAAAATTTCCTATAAAGCACAGGATAACAGTAAGCTTGCCGGTTTTAGCCTTTTTTTAAACATTTGTGTTTTTAATTAAAATGAGCTCAAAAACTTTTGTTATCTTTTTCTCTACTCCCTTGAATTTTACATTATGGAGAGTCTACTGTATACTTTTAGTGTTTTATTTAATACATATCGTGCATTAACCGCCAAAATAGCTTAAGCGACATAATTTTTGAACTTAATTTTTTGAAGAAAATCGATTTTTCGCGATCGTAAATAAACGATTTTCGTCAAATAAAACCTGGTCTCGAAAATTTGTCGGTGAAGCTTTTTTGACAGTTATGAGTCGATAAGTTTTTAAAAAGTTGTATTGGCATCACTGCTATCAACATAATGTGAATGCCAGTTACTGAGTACAAAAGGAAAAGTGCAAAATTTGAGTCTCTTACGCAGCAAGCAACACTTTTTTTATTATTTAAATAATTGTTTATTGTGTCGTCAAAAATGTACTAAGCATAATTATTCCGCACGGAATGGCCTCTCTACGCATATGAACGTATTAGAATCCTAGTATCCTTTTTTGTAAGCGGATGTGTCCATTAAAGTTCAAGATATTACGAGCAAGGGGTTTAGGATGGAACTGAAGTTTTGTTAAAAATTTGCCTGCAACTTCTGCAATTTAAAAAGGAAAGAATATAAACATTTCCAGAAAATCTATTTTTGAACAAGAAGAAGAAAATTCTTATTATAATTTTGACGTGCGAAATACAAAATACATTTATACAATATACATTGTGTGTTCACAAATAAATAAACAGAAAGTGTATTTGATACAAAGTAGACGATGCAAATGGTTGTGAATTAAGCCCACTTTTTTTTGCTGACTCTGGTCCCTTCAGGATCCACTATCAATGCCTATTTATAGCGTTCGGAGCCATAAATTTACATAATCGCTTGTAGCTGCCAATCTGACTTCAGCCTGGGTAACTACTATAATTTAATATCATTTCAGCTAAATCTCATCAATATCAGATATCAAAAATGAATAGAAATAAAAATAAATTGAATAATTTATTTTCATAACGATAAATATTAGATTTAAATATTAATGAAGTGCTTTTGTTATACCAAAACGCTAACCAACTGTGTAATATCTTGCGTTAACTGCGAAAAAAAACAGATTTATTTTTCAATCTTATTACTTAAACATGAATAGAAATATTATTTATTCTGTATATAAATATTTGATGATGTTGTTTAAGTGTTTACATTTTGAAAGATTTCAAAAGAATTCCATAATAGGCTATTTACTTTGCTTAGCAATAAAGAAATAAAAACAGTCGCTCCAGTAACAGAAAGCAATAAATAAATAAATAAATAAATAAATATGTAAATAAAAGCAACGCAACAGGAATATATAATATTAAAAAAATTACCTAAACAGATTTCTCAATGTTTTGCAAGTAACGGAATAAGAGACACAAATGGAAATCAATTCAAAAGAGTTCTCTCTTTCGCTCTCTTAAAATACTAACTCAACAATTTTATCAAGAGCGTGACATTGAAAGTATGCAACAGATTCTTTCCATTTATTTTCGTAACGGTATGTGTGTGAGAGTATTAATGTTGTTGTTTTTTTTTTTGCTGTACTTGTGTTTACACTGTAAAGGCAACAAAAAACTATACACAAAAGAAAATATTCAACTGGTAGCAGTAGTCAACAAGAGTATGAAGGACGTTTTTGCAAAAACAAACACACACACATTTACAATCATTCATAGCCGTCTATACTTGCATACACATACATATGTATGTATCTATAACTGTGCATGTATTTATATAAATGTATGTATGTATGTATAGACAGCCTGGAAAGCACAACAACAAGTTGAAAGGAAAAAGCAACAGGATTAAATGGAAAACATCGCCATAAAAAAACTATAATGTAGAAGAGTGAAAAAAAAACAAACAAAAAAACAAGGAAAATTAAAAAAAATTCATTGCTTAAAGTTAGTATTGGAATTTTTGTTGTATTTGTGTATTTTTTCATTTGTTTGTTCCCATTTTATGCTTTGCATAGGAAATATTTTTTCTTTCGATAAACCAAAAAAAAAAGTAGATTAACTGAAAAGTAATAAAAGAAAAAAAAAGGTTAGTAGAAATAATAAGATTAAAGCGTTTTCGAAAGAAATTAATTTAAAACTTTTTGTTTGCAATAAGTTTATTGACTTCAACAGAGAACTTATTTAATCAAATAGAAAATAATGTTACCGAACTACTATTTCCAATAAAATTAAATACTCGTAACTTGAATTCTCATAAAACTAAATGACTTTAATTGCTTTGATAAAATAAAACTGACCTAGTGTGAAAACATTAACACGGAAACATAATTACTGTGAAGAAGGTGTTTTAATACGATTAATCTAATTAAAGATACACATTTCTAGCTTTCTCTAAATTTTGCGAAAAGTTTTGTAAGTATCAGATAAATACTAATAAACAATAATTCTCTGTAAACATATTGAATAATTGATATGCCTCATATTTTCACGAAATAAGTATTAGCTACATTTTCATTTTTTTTTTTTTCATATAGTTTGAAAAACATTTAACTTCTTAAAAATAATATAGAAGATTTCCTTTAATTTTCTTTGCTTTGCTATACGTATTTTTATGTGTGCACATATGTGAGTTAACTTATTTATATTATCTTTCAAAAGTTTCACGTATTTATGCAGACCCCAAATAGAATTCAACAAACTAAGAACAATAGTTAGGAAAGGCAGCAACAAAAATAACAACATCAATAAAGCTTAATTATTTTGTTAAGATTAACGAACAGACATATATATATTATACTTACCTAAAAATGTATGCTTCCAAAATTGTATTCCTTCTTCTTCTGCTTTACCAGGAGGAAATTGTGTTTCCAACGTGATTTTTGTTTAAAGAAATCTAAAAGAATGTTAATTTTCTTATTTATTTTTAGATGTATAATTAATTTTCATTAGTGAGGGGCACGAAATATTGTATTTGAATTTAAAAAATTAGAAAATCAAAGAAACAAAAAATTATTTCCATAATTTTCATAAACAGTCGTGTTTGCCTCTAAGAGCATATTTCACCAACTGAAGCATAGCCGCGAATAACGTTGTAAAAGACAATTTTTACAAAACCAGTTTTTTCACAGATTACCGTTAACATTACTCTATTGCATTGTTCAAACATCAAGCAATCCAAAAATTATGCATCTTATCGCCGTCGAAATACAATTACAGCAGTCAGTCAGTGAAAGAACTTTGTAAGTCACTGACAAAATCATTAAACGAAATTGTCGAAAATAATTGATAAATGTAACAGAGATACAAAGAGAAACGTTAATGCTAATTATCATTATTTTCGATAAGCTCAAAAAAATTATATGAAAAAACAATCTTGCTTTAAAATACGTTTTTTTTTTGCTGTCCTGAAAAATTATTATTTTGTCACTTACAACGTTATTCGTGGATATCCTTTAACTTATTTAAATATCAATTCATATTTAAAAGTGATTTTTCCATAAAAAAAAAATTAATAAAAATCGACATTTAAATATGAATTAGAGAGCTGCGTAAACAGTCTTGAAATGTAAATACGTCTTATTTTTTAAATGTATTCTCGTGGCATATACTATACTAAACAAATAATAAATGCTGTCATATAATAAGCGAACAAGATGGATGTATTGGTGTTCGTGTATATGAGTGTTAACAAGCGATGTCGCGAAGACTTCTTGTCTGTAACAAACACTCAAAAGAAGTAGTGTTGATGCGTGTACGCTTTTTATTTTGCATATTGTGCGTTTGAGTGTGTGTGTTAGATGTAGATGGTAAGCTATTATGTATTTTAGGGAGTTTTTTTTTAAGCAACCGCACACAAGTATGTGCGTTTGTATGTGAGCAGAAAAATCAAAGAGCATACACTGGTTGGTTATCGCTTAATTTATAAAAAGAGGACAGCAGATGGAAAAAATCTGGACATTTGCCTAAAAAACTAGGACTCAAAACTAAACGAAATTGATTTTTTTCCAATAATATTCACCTCTATCGTGAACAGTTTTTCCCTCGAAAAATTTTCCCTTTTCCCCAAATTGCAATCGTGAACAAGTTTTCCCTTGAAATGTGTTCACTTTTTTCATTCCACTTATCGTGAATAATATTTTTCATGGAGATTTGTTCACTTTTCAATTGGTTTTGTTCACTTAATGTTCCCGGGGAACAATTTCAAAAAAAACAAAAAATTCAAATTGGAAATTGCCGTGTATGCATGCAGTCCAACTGACTTAATACATCGCGTAATTTCAATATTATACTTCCAATTATATATTAAAAGTTATAAGTCATTTATCATAGGAAAAGAGCAGTAAACAATGTCCACGATTAATAACAATAATTCCCTGCAACACCATTTGCATTGAATATGAACCTCTTTGGTTTACATGCAGTAAATTTTATGGTGATTGTATTTTTTCCACGACACATAAAATATTTGAAAACATAGAAATATTTAATTTCATACACCAAGTTTGTGTATTTCTTACAATTTCAGATTTTCAATTAATTTCTAAGATTTAAAAGTCTTCTTCCCGCTTCTTACATTCAGCATGAAATTCAAGATAGCAAATTTCTCTTCATGGGGAATGAAAATTTCATGGGAACAAAAATTCACATATTATTCACGATAGGTGTGATTAGTTACACTAAAATCTTAAATGCATATCGATGGTGTTCTGTAAAAAGGCTCAATCTCGCACATTTTTACATAGAATATTGGATCTTTTTACCCAACACCATCGATATGTTTAAATTAAATTGTACCTACATAAATATTTACACATTTAAGAATATTTACATACATAAACGCACAGAAATATAACTTCAAATATCAAAGTACAAACAATTACACATCAAACGGTAGGGCTACCGACTTCAAATAAACTTTCGTTATTAAGTTAAAATGTCTTGTTTATTCATAAAATAAAGATTTTTAACTCTCGCTTAAAGATACGTACGCTGTTATTTATAAAATTAACTGGACATCCAATACCAATTATTTCAGTTTTTCGTTTAGCTTTTAATAAATACAATTTGTCAACCAAAAATTTCCTTAAAAAGTAGGACTTTCACGGACGCTAATTTTTTCCGAGGACAGAGATCGCAAAAAGAGGACAGTGGCCGGGAAAAAGAGAACGGATAACAACCCTAGCATACACACAACTTATGTGTGTATGTATGTACACGCATGACGTTTGTATACGCGCCCATGCGTATGAAAAAGCAAGCATCACAAATTCTTCTGCCACGAAGTATTTTCTTCTTTACTTCTATACCGCAAAAACTGAAACAAATGTCTTGCGAACAGTCTTGATTGGCATTTCTTTTAGAAGATTTCGCTAAAGTAATGCATTTGAAAAATTCTTCATGTCTTAAAAGTTGTTATAAGTGGTCTCGTGCAGGACTTTAATATGGATTGATATTTAAATACAGTTGGTGAAATTGGTCTTAAGTCGTTTTTTATAGCACAGCCGAAAGACTTTCAGCTGATGTAAAAATAGCGACTCGCTGCCAAAGTATTTATTTCAAAAAATTTCGTGTAGGTGGAATTCCTATGGGAGACTCTTAAATAAATTCAATAAATACCTGATTTACATTAAACATTTTTTTCATGTAATTAGTTGCATGAAAATTTTTTATTTGTCAATAGGAAGCCCGGGGGAGTAACTATACGTCCTTTTTTGTATAAAACGCTCTGCTATTGCGTTGCAATTAGCAAAAAGAAAAAGTTTCGTGCAACAAAATTCATGAAATTTCATGAAAAAAGGCTTAATGTAAATTAGGTAAAAGTGTGACTTATTTCTTTTTGACGATTTTTTTTTCTTTGATTTTTACCATACATATTTTTAGCTTTAGCGATTTTTTTTCTTGTTTTGGCGCTATTTTTATTTTGGCTGTTTCTTCGGCTCTTGGCGATTTTTCTTTAATTTTTTTTGCAATACATATTTTTAGTTTCAGCGATTGTTTTAATTTTAGCTCCTTTTTCTTTTTGGCGATTTTTTTAGCTTTCGGCGATTTGTTAATTTTTTTGACAACATTTTTACTTTTAGTATTTTTTTTTTATTTTTGCGATTTTTTTATTTGATATTTTATTGATATTTTACATTTAAGATATTTTTTCATTTTGACAATTTTTTGATTAGGCGTTTTTTCTTTTGTTTTTGAATTTGTTTAGTTTTAGCTTTTTTTAGCGACTTTTTCGGTTTTTAGCATTTGATTTTAGTTCAATCGATATTTTTTAGATTTGGTGCTTTTTTCGGTTTTTGACGATTTTTCGTTTAGTCGTTTTATTATTTTGTTTTTATTTATTATTTTGGAATTTTTTGGTTTTAGCGATTTTTTTTTTTTTTTTTTTTTTGTTGTAGCGACTTTTTCGGTTTTTAGCGATTAATTTTTCGATTTTTGGCGATTTTTTTTTTTTTTTTTTTTTTTTTTTTTTTTTGTTGACGACTTCTAGTCTTTGGTCGATTTTCTAGTTTCAGGATTTTTTTGTTTTAGCATTTTTAAACATTTCCAGTGTTTGCTTTTTACGGTTTCCAAGATACACCTAAATTGTCAAAATTACATTAACTGATGGAATACCCTTTAATTTAGATTTTTTAAAGGTCCATGGTAATGCGTTTTGTCAGCATAATAACAGATTAACTTTGAAAATTTCAATTGTCTATATAAACTTATCTGTATATTACACAAGGATTTCACATTTTTCATTGCTCGCTTCAGAAGACCCTTTAATTTTTAACTGTCATTTACTCGTATTTGTTTTTGTAGTGGCCATAAACCTACATGCATTTATATTCTATGAAAATTTCAGATCCTTAGCTCTTAAGCCTCTCGAGAAAACAGCCTATGACAAACAGACAGAGACACGGACGCACAGGGTTTATTTTCACTCTTCGTATATTCATCTCCTAACATGGTTTCAGTCAGCAAAGCTTATAATTGTTGTATAAAAAGTCATTCAAGGTTAGCGAATTCATTGTTGTATTAAGCACAGCCAGTATTCTGTAAACAACAGAAAAGTTAACATTGTGGTAGTCAGTGGTGAATTATTTAACATTGTGTGTGTTTAATAGCCCCGAATTTCAGTTTTTAGTAATAAAGGTGCTCTCATTTGATGAGAATTGTACCATTGGATCTTTTTATTTAATTGCAAGTTTTCGAACCTAGAATAGTCACATTCTTAAAAGGTAAAAAAATGGTTTTACAATAAATGTAAATTATTATGATAAACACCAGCAGAACGGAACAACGTGCTGTTTTTTTTGTTGCTTTCTAGCGGCAGCTGCCTAATCATGTGGAAACGAAAGTCTTGCTTCTCTTCCTTACACAATTTAAAATTTCCTTTCCGTTAAAGTCTTTTTAATATTTCATAAGATTTACAGAAATTTATATTTATTTATTTTTCATTCCAGCGATTAGACTTTGCTTTTTGACAGATTTATACAAACAACATAAATGTTTCTTATTCATTGATTTATTTCAATATAAAATTAATTTTATTCTTATTTATTTGTCTTTTGTTTTTTTTTCTTATTTATTATTTTTCAATATCAAATTCATTTAGTCAATGTTTGGGTTGATTACGTTTGAATTACATTAGCCATTTATTCATGAAATGAAAACAAATAAAATTTATTTTAAGACAATTTATTAAAGGTAGAATATTACGTTTTACGTGAAGACATTCTATAAGCCAAAACATAATGTTGTTCTTCAGATTTAAAATATTTATTTAAAACTCAAATTTATGTATATTGAAGCCAACGAAGAAGGCAATTTAATTTAAGAGAACAAACTGTTATTTTAAATTCAGACGCTTGTTAGCTTTTTAAAAAGAAAACAAAAAGCATTAAACTCTAATTTGAATTTATTGTAGTTTAGAATTTATTAATCCTGCATAAGATTTATCAAAATATTTGGATTTTAAAAGTCGTCATTTGCCAACTATTGGAGAATTTTGCGTAATATTTTGAAAGATATTCTCAGCAAAGAAATAAAATGTCAGCAACAGGTGCAGTAATATTAATTCAAAGAATTAATTATAATGAATTGAATAAATATTCAAAGCTTTTGAGAAATGAATAGGAAATGAATAGGAAAATTTATTTATTAATTTTATGCAAAGAACATTTGTTAACTGTGAGCAGACCTTCAATATTTTTCACTGCAAAACACCAGTAACTTTTTTTAACCGAAAATCGTAATATTTGTCGTTATATTTATTCGTTTGCAGCAACGATTTTGTCATTTTATAAATTTTTTTTCTTGCGATAGCAAACAACTGTGCTATTCTCGCCATTTCATTCTAAATCATGTGGCATCTCTGCATAGAAAATGTCAAAATTATTAAAGAGTATAGAGTAGAATAAAAACAAGCTAAAACAGTTTTGAGCTTAAAAAATACCGAAGTATTTTTAATTAGAATAAAAAAATAAAAGAATAATACTCTGCTAACTGATTATTGTATAGGGGACTAACAAATTTAATTTAATCGTGTATCGGCGTTTTAAAAGTTTACATCTGAAACTCATTTTACGGCCTATTTAAAGTTGCACTCTTGGGTTGTGAAAAAAATGTAGAAAATTGTGTGATGCTTAAGTTTTTGATTTATGAAGTCTGCAGAACATTTATTCAGGATCTTACTAGCACCATTTTGTTGACATACATTAACCCCCTAACTCTTCTGGAAATTTTATGTTTCTATGTCGTTGCAATAGGCCGTAAAATGAGTTTTAGATGTAAACTTTTAGAACGATGGTAACCGTAGATTTTTTTAGTGCCCTCTACAAAACATTGTTATTATTTTGAGTGTTGGACAGTGTAGTTCATACGTTTTCAACCACATCCAGCTCTTCCTTTACATGATGGATGCGTTCCTAAGGAAATCGTTAAAAAAAAAAATCGTTTAAAAAAATACATTTAGTGATATGTTCCGTATCTTTAAAAAAAAATCGTGCAAGTTGAAAAGAATTAAAATATTTACTGATTAAAAAGTGCAACAAAAGTGAATGTCAAAAAGTTTTATTAAAAGAAAATATATATTAAATAACAAAATCAATTTATTTCCGTAAGAAAAATAAATTAAAGTTTAACATTTAAATATGTCAGAAGCTAAAAGGCCTAACTCCACAAAATAAAAAGTTGAGTAAATTAGTAATGTTCGGCAAATATATTTGAAAAATTTATGAAAATTATAAAAGGTACAAAATATTTGTATGGTATTTAACAGAAAGAAAATGGGGGAGAAGGGATTAGCTAATTTTATAAAATTTCAAAGCCGAGTTTTCATGTTCTTAATGGAAAATATCTAAATAATAGCAGAACAAAATAATTTTCATGGAGTTCACAACTAATTAGACAGTAATATAATAAAATTGAGATATTTTCAAAAAGTGGAGTTAGGCCTTTTAGCGCCTGACACATCCATTTGTTAACGCACTTAAAATCCCAAATTATAAATAAATACATTGGCGCATATTCAGATATTATCACTAAGTGTTAACTTTTTTAAGTATCTATTTAAGTTATTCATAGTTGATTACTTTCAGCAAAAATAGTTAACTTATAGTTAACTTTTCTTAGACTGACTAAAAGCTAGCTGCAAAGTCATCCAGAACAAACAAAAAATTAATTCTTAAGTTTAGTACGTAATCGAATTTGGTGAGAGCCAACAAATTTATTCTCAGCTACTTTAATTAAAACTAATTTCAGTTTTATATTAACATTTTGCTGTTATTATTTTAGATGGCAGCTTAGCCGAATGTTAGCGCGTTGAGTACACAACGTGTGATGTTACATGTTCGAGCCACAGAAATTTTTTTTTTTAATTTACTCACTACCAGGTGATTTAAAAAAGTCAACTTTAAGTTAGCTTAAAGTAGTGCCTAGTGAGACAATTGACTACCGCCTAGGACATCGCAATGTTAAAATAGTCAGTTGATTACATTGCAAAGTAATCCAAGTGTAGTCAGTACTAGTTGCGAAATAGTTAGCTTAAAGTTAGTTTAAAGTTAGCCAAATTTCCGATAGTTAGTTTACACTTAATTATGGGTAAAGCTGTAACTAAATGCCAGCTAACTAATACATTCAAGGAACAGCTGGTTGATTTCATTTACAATTTATTTGAAAAGTAAAATCAATTTGTGGCTCTTTAAAATGCACAAAACAACAAATACTCTTTATTTTCTAACATTTTCCTATATAATAAGCTTACCTTATTATCTTTACTTCTTGCATTTATTTCTATTGCGTCCACAAAAAATATCCATATAAAGCAATAAAATAGATTAGACATGTGTTTTTGGTCAACAAAATTCTATTGAATAACTTTATTTTTACAAGCACTTATTTTAATTGATTTATATGCACACTATTACTTAAAAATTACTTTTTTAGAATTTGCATAATTTTTTAAGGAAATAAAACTGTTTTTTAATAGCTTCATAAGCTTTTCAATTAGTTACAGAATTTATCGTTCAAAATATTATCGACATTTTATGCTCTCTACATAACAATATGCAAGGTTGCATTTCGTTTACCAGCTGAAAGCAGTTGCTGGACTAGTTATGAATTGTGAATAAGAGCTATAACTATCTATGAACTATTTTTTAGTTTCTGTTTTATTAATTTCGACTTTGGTTACGATTTCTGAATATGCGCCATTGAAATTAATTATTGGGGTTTAGCTGGATCCAATGCGGACTTCACTCTTGCCTTTGCCCAAAAATTTTCTTAGAACAACTAAATTGATACAAGAACTCAATAATCAACATGTTTCTTATTTCCTTACTTTAGCATTGCTACATTGGCTGACATATTTTCAGCTCGAATTGTAATTGTAAGAAGTATGTAAATAAAATAAATGTAAATAGCAACAACAGCTGTTCAAAAATAGAGTGTTGCCAAGTTAGTAGTTAGTGTTTTTTATGGGTATTATTAAGTGTAAAATTATTATTTTACTTGTTCAGTAAATTTTTTTTTATTAAAAATGCAACCGCTCAGTCAGTAATCAATTTCAATGTACTTTTAATACTGAATAAGACGCAATTTACACTGTGCCTTCTCTGCTGGCCTGTGCAGGCAGGCTTTCTTAGTTTATTGGTGAGAGGGGGTGAGAAGCTTGCGCTGTAGAACAACAGGCACAAAATGAAAATTCGAGGGGATTTATGACGTTTCTCTGCCTTTTTCGTATTCTCTGCATTAAACGTGTATATAAATGCCAAAAAGGCATGAATAAAAAAGGCTTAATGTAAATGTGTGTGACTTTTCGTAGGGGGTTCAAAAGAAAATTGTCAATTGTCAATACAAGGCAGGCTAAAAAGGCATAGTGTGAATAGCGACTAAGTAATATAATAATTTGGGATTATTATGCGTTAATAAATGTTAAACATAAGTTTTAACAGCTCCCATAAAAACACTAAAATAAATTAAAGTTTATTACAACCCAGCTAAAAAAATTATATATGGTCCATATATTTTTAATATATGAATGTATATAACTATATATAAATATTTATGAATTCATGTATGAACTAATATGTGGACTAATATATGAAATGTATTATAATATATATAAGCTCATATATGGAAATTTAATTATGAAGCTCTTCATATGTGAATCCATTTATAGAAATAAGATGCAATATATGGCGCCATATAAAAATACATGCGTACATAATATCTCACATAAGATCGCATTTGCAATCAAAAAAGCTTGAATTTTATTAATTCAATCTTTTTCCATCTTTTTTATCACTGATGAATTGGAAGTCTGTTAGAAAATACATACCCATAAGCAAAGTTTATATGCGTAGAGCCTCAAGGTTTAAAATATAAAAACTCGTGTAACAAAAAAAAATCTTTTTTCTTGATTTTATATATTGTGGGTCTATTTAATAAATCAAATAATCAAAAAGATAATGCAGCCATTAAACAAAATTCATATAACTGCCAAAAATAATATTAAAAACTAGTGTTAGTATAAAAACGGCATTAGTTTTTAATCTGATTTCTTAAATTATATGTTGTGTACGATTGTATGTTTTATGTGTTTTTAATAATCGATTCACATTTTCTCTAAAAATGTCGAATGAAATGTATTTTAGTTCGTTTTGAATTATTTTGTCCGAACAAATGTTTCATTAAACACAACCTTTCTCCACAAAATCTGACAAAAAAATTATTTTAATAATTTAATTTATTGCACAGCAGTGCGCTTTTTGAATCAATATGAACTTTGCATTCTATATAGGGAATACACATTCAGGTATGAAAATGTATGAATATATATTATCATATATGTCCATATACCCTCATTTTTCGGATCCGAACCATATATGGGATATCATATATGCTCCATACATATTTTTTTAGCTGGGAAGTAATTTTATATTTTTAAGAAGTGCGGTGCGATTTATCGTGGCGGGAGAGAAAAATAAACATAATACAACGGAAGACGGCGACGGCAATACTTGTCATTGTTTGTTTAAATTTTTATTGATTTTTTTGTAAAAATGTATTTGTAAAAAATTTACTCTTTGTGTTAAATATTTTGTAATGGCAGTAACTAAAAACAAAAATTTATTAACATTTTATACATTCGCAGATACATATATTTGATATATTTTTTAAACTTTTATATTTTATGAAAAAAATTTTTGAACTGCAAAATCAAGTTTTTTGTTGTAAACACCGCCAATTATTTAAAAACTATGGCAACATCAGAGAGAGAAAGAGTGACAAAAATTGAGAGAATAAGAAAGTCCGCAATGAAAATAAAATATATTTTAATTTTATGCCGTTCCGCACTGCGGGTTTTTACTTCAAAATCGTATGAAAAACCGCACTGCAATGAATTCTCGTTACATTGTATTCAGACTCTAAATTGTTTATTTTAAATTATTTTATTTAAATTTTAAATCTTTAATCTACGGTGCTGTCATGGCTCGAACTTGGTATAACTAGACTAATAGGCTAGCTACCATTAATATAAATTCATAATTAACAAAGCAAATTTGCGTTATTTGTCAACTAATTGAAATATAATTACAAAACTGCATCACACTGCATTAGTAATAAAGCCATATAGACTTCTTGAATAATTAATTAAGTAATAATATCATTTTGGCTTATTACCTATGACTCTATCGCAGTGAGTCGGCGAAAATTGGTACATTATCAGCCTAACCCACGATGTCGATCGACAACTCGATCGACTGACGACAAGTCACTCATTATAGTTCGTTTGAGCGACCCACTAACTATCGACTTGTCGGTCATCGGGCTTTACGTTGTTAACGTAATGCATTTACTCATTGTCAAATTAGCATATTGCCACATCAAAAATTTCACAAATAAAACGCTACTTTACAAATAAAAAGCGCTGAAATGTGAAAAGTATTCCATAAAAAAATGCAACTTCTATGCTACTTAAAGTTTCTACAAATAAATAATAAAAATAACAACAATAATAAACATAAGACAATACAAAAAAAAATTAAAAAGTTATTTTCAAAATTTTGTGTATGAAATATAAATAAATATATCAGTTGAAATGTGTAGATACTCCTAAAATAATGCAAGCGGATTGGATTGAAGAATGTGGGGGGGAGTAGCACCAATGGGACAAGCAATCTATTGAAGTGGAAAGAGTAATTTGCCTAATTGAGTGTTTAGAATTGGTTAGATAAATTGCACGTATACACATTCATACATACATATACATATATGTATGTATGTATGTAATTCAAAAAGAATTATGTGACAAAAATGCATGTTTGTGAGTTAAATAAATAAAATAAACGCAAAAAAAATTAACATTTTTATTTTTGATTATCATAAATGTAAATTTGTTTAAAAATTTGGTATTTATCTGTACTTTTTGAAGTGTAAACATCTATACGCTGGGGGGTAAAAATTTTTTGGCTTTGATTCTTTGCTGAGATTTCTTTGCTGAGATTTCTTTACTTTTTGCTTTTGCTTTGCATTGTCAAATCGGTGTGAGCTATGTATGAGTGTATTAGTGTTTGAAAGAAGCAATACCAAGCAGAGAAACAAGTCGACCGGCTCGAAGCCGACTAAAAAACTAAAAAATCAAAAAAATATAAAATCGCCAAATATAAAAAAATCGCCAAAAACAAAAAAAATCGCCAAATCGAAAAAAGCACCAAATTAAAAAAAATCTCTAGGACTAAAATAAATCGCGAATAACCGGAAAAATCGCCAAAATGAAAAAAATCCTTCAACAAAAAAATCGCCAATATGAAAAAATCGCCAAAATGAAAAAATCGCCTAAATAAAAAAAACCCAAAAACAGAAAAAATCGCCAAAATGAAAAAACCCCAAAAAACAGAAAAAATCGCCAAAATGAAAAAATCGCCAAAATGAAAAAAAAATTGCGAAAACTAAAAAAAACGCAGAAAGAGAATAAAAACGCCAAAACGAGAAAAAAGCGATAAAACTGAAAAAAATATCGTTTAAACTGAAAAAACTTAAAAAAGGAGGAAAGCTAAATAAAAAAATAAAAAATAAAAACCGAATGTGCGCGATTCAAAGTCGCACTTTACTGAATTTATTTTAATTGCAATGCGTACACAACAACAAGAACAGCAACAACTAAACGATGAACAACAGGAATTAAAAATTAAAAAGTAAAAGTAAAGGCATTTACCATAGATGAGCACTGCAGTACCACTAAAGTTTCAGTAAAAACAATAAAAAATGTTTAACAAGTAAATTTTTACTGATTACTAAAATTTTGTTTCTACAATTTTTATAAATTGCCTAAATGATTTGTTATATGATGAGGTGCATTGAATTTTCAGTAATCAGTAATGCCCGTATTCATAATGAAATTCTACCAAGTGGCTAAATGTTTTTCATACAAAAGTTTCAAAATTTGAATGAAAAAACTTTGCCACTTGCTACAATTTTATTATGATTACGGCGCTACGATTTTACTGGTAATGCAAATTAAATTTCATTAGCAGTAAAAATTTACTGAATTTTTTTAGTAATCAGTAAATTTACTGCTTACTGCAATTTTGAATGCAGTACATATACATATACTGCAGTGTGCCCATTTACTAACCAAATAAGTTTAATAAAACGAACAAAAACCAACAAATTCATATGTATTTACAATATTTAAAGTTTTGATACTTTTAATTAATTAATTTAAAAAAAGATACTAAAAGCATAAGTACTTCCAACTTAAAAAAAAAAAAATTTTATTGCTAGATGTTTACATATCTCCTCTGTGATCGGACTCATATTGCTTTTTTTTTTGTTTTGTCGACAAGCACAAGCTAAGTGACTGATTTTAACATTTGTTGTCGTTTGAATTTTCATAGTGGGTACCAAATTTGCATGGAAATGGTTACGTCATCGTTCGCATGCATTGTCGATCGACTTGTCGTGCTGAACAAGTTTAGTGGGTCCCAAATCAGCTGTTTGTCGTTAAAAATGATTGCGAACGACAACGTTCGATATCGTGGGTTTGGCTGTATGTCAATCGTGGGACCCCAGTTTTATTACACATTCCAGAAACTATCGAGAGAAATTCAAACATTCGAATTTTTATTTAGATTTGCTAACAAATAGCGAACAATTTTGTTTCCAAATTTCTACGGTTTAGTGAACATTCGTTTATATTGAATCTCAGGTCAAGTGGGTATTAATTAGAGGCCTGCGCAAACAGTCTCGAAATGTAATTACCTATTGTTTTTTAAATGTATTCTCGTGACATGTATTATACTAAAACAATAATAAATGCTGTCGTTCAATAAGCGAAGCACGATAAATGTATTGATATACGTGTATATTAGTGTTTACAAGTGATGTCGCGAAGACTTCTTATTCGTAACAAACAATCAAAAGAAGTAGTGTTGACGCATGTATGCTTGATGGTAGGCTTTTTTGTGCCATACATGTATGTATGTGTGTTCGACAACAGCTTCAATGAGTAGATATTTTCTGCCTACCACCACTTCCGCTAGTTATAGTGAAGGTTGGTTAGAAACTATCGGTCTTATGTGTAAGAAAAAACGGTTAAAAAGTTAGATAAATCACGCTGGGGCTTAATAGTGGGCTAAAACTACATTATGCGCCGAGTTTTATTGTCAAAATGTATGAAGGAACTGCTTAGCACCTATTTCAATGTAGTCACTTACTTTATGCCAGTTTTTTCTTGTACATAAGGATGTATTTATTCATATAAGCAGTTGTTATACATACACAGAGGAGAGAGAGAAAATTATTGCACCCGTACAAAGGCCGACAAGGTAGAACACTTTTTCTGGGTCTGTTGGTATTTTAAAGATAATGACAATCACCCAAATGACAATGAATAATGACCTAAATAAATGGGCTATTGGTCATTTTTCCTTTTGGGTGATTCTTCACAAAATTTTGCATAGCTTGTGGTTTTTTATGTCTTTATTTATCATAAATAAAAACCCTTGAGTAATTATGTATGTACACTTTTTATCATTTACAAAAATTGTTTTGTCAAGTTTATTTTAATTTATTTTTGGGTGCCACTTGTTGCAAGTTAAATTAGAACAGAGTTTCATTTTTTAAAGCACAATTTACACATTTGAACGATTTTTTATTCCCAGTTGTCGATGAATGTGTGAAATTGTGGATGTGGCAATATAGATATTTGACAACGGGTATAGGGCTTACGTTAGAAACGTAAAGCCAATCGAACGATAAGTCGAAAGATAGTGGAACACTTTTATAGAAGAAACTGAGTGACTTACTTTCGTTCTCTTAAGTTTTCTTTCGACATCGTCGGGGAGGCAGTAAATTTAAATAAATGGATAAAAATATTAGTTTGTGCTCTGTATCATTTTCAAATGTTATTTACTGACGATCATTAAAATGTTGGGTAGCTTTTATTAACTTTAAAGTACGCCAATAGGAGTATGAAGTTCTTTTTCATAACTATTTTTTAAAATTTCATACTGCAGGCGTAAATAGAACTCTAATTTAATGTCTATAAATTTCACATGGAATATTCGTATTCGTATTCGCATTCGCGAATATCAAAAATTGAAATTCGTTACATCACATGCATGATGTTTTTATACGCGCCCATGCGCATGAAAAAGCAAACATCACAAATTTTTCCGTCCCGAAGTATTTTCTTCTTTACTCCTATACCTGCAATAACTGAAACAAATTTCTTTCAAACAGTGTTATTTAGCATTTGTTTTAGGTTTCGCTGCAGTAAAGCATTTGACAAATCCCTCATATCTTAAAAGTTCTTGTAAGTGGTCTTTTGCAGGAGTCTAGTATGAATGTATGTACATATAAGGGTGTATTCTAACATTGTACGATAAAATACACATTAAACATTTTTAAAGTGCTTTAAAGTGAAATGCATAACCTTTATATTTATGTAAAAATTAAAAAAAATGCCGTGCAAGTTCAAAAAATTCGTGCAAAAAAGTCATTAATTGTTCTTATTTTGTGTTATTTCAAAATTGTGTAAACGAAGAGTTGAGTGTACAATGAATTTTTAATCAAGAAATAATTTATATTTCTAGCTTAATTTCAGTAATTTCAATTACTATTATATCAATGAAATATTTTATTAATTAATGAAATTTTCTAAAGAATGCCAGACAATTTAAACTAGACTTTAGCTGGGGAAAATTCAAAATTTTTCCGTGCCCCACTACTTATATACTTTAACGGCACACATGCCCTTCCTTTAATAATGTACTTTTTCTCTAGTTGTTATAAGAAACTTTGGGTAAAGCTTCCCTGATGATCTGCATTAGCAACAGTGAAATGCGCATAGGATCCAACTGAACCCCTCAATAATCAATTTCAATGTATTTTTAATAAAAAAATATTTTACTTAATAAGTAAAATATTAATTTGGTGTGTTTAAAAATTTTAAACTTTTTTTTTTATTTTAAAAATGTTTGACTATATTTCACAATTTGCATAAAACTTTTTCGTGTTCAATTTTCTCAACTTTGCAAAAGTTTCAGGTCAAATAATTTTTGCGGTTGACAAAAAAATAAAAGAAAGATAACATGCTTGTGTGCACGTTTCAATACTTTTGTATTGTTTGTTTGATTTTATTGCTTTCGTTTTGTCGCTTTAAATATATTTTTTTTTTTAATTTTGTATTTCATGAAATAATTTATTCCCAGGAAATGGGGAAACGAGCAGTTGCAAGTACAAAAGCATGTACAAATATTTATGTGCAGTAAAAATTTTTAGTACCCAACGGTATGAGAAACGACGGCCAAGTGTCCTTATAATTGAAAAGATTAATTTTCAATATCTCCTACACTCAAAAAAAAAAAACATATACTATTATTAAGGAAAAAATTTTTCTAAATTAAAGTAAAAAAAATTTCTAAGTTTAAGTAATTTTTTCTAAGTTTAAGTAAATTTTTACAAAAATCTAGTAAAAATTACTTAATATGAGTAAAAAATAAAAAGTTCATATTCTCAAAAGTAGTTCATAAAAATACACACAAAAATTCTAACATGCAAGGTCAAGTTTACTGGTTTAAAGGAAATATTTACCAAAAATTGGAAAATGGTTTAAAAGTTTAGGGAAATTGTATCCTGAAAACTAGTCAATCTCGTTATAAATCAAAAAATAAATTTTAGGACATGACTTACTCCTAATTAGTTCATCAAATTTGACTGACTTGAAAGATATAAAAAGTTATTCTAAATTTTAGAAATATATTTACCAGTTTTAAGTATTTTTTCTTTAAATTATGGAATATATTTTTTATTTGCATTAAGCAAAAAATTCAAGTATATTTTGCATATATCCGACGAATATTTGAACTTGAAATAAATTTTTTTGAAAATAAAATAAAATTTTAAAACACAAAAATTTCAATGCTTATTCAGGCTGCCTGCCTGTTAGGCAATTGGTTAGAGTGCTTGCCTATCAATCAGTCAGAAGGTTGTTGGTTCAATACTTGCCCCCTCTCAAGGAATTAATACGTATGTATGGTGAATTAATAAAGAATATAATATGAAGACATAATAAAAAACATACCATGTGGTATAGAATTTAATTAAAAACAAAAAAGTACCAAAATTAAAGAAGAAAAAACTTTGAAAAATTTACTAAATTAGAAATAAAAGATGAAAAACCTTTTTTGCAATTCTCCGAATTTTATGGAGAAATTTGACTTAATTTTAGAAAAATTTTATTTAAATATAAAAATATAATTACTATAAACTAGTTCATTAATGAACTAAAAATTTAGTAAATATTTTACTGGTTTCGAGTAAAAAACAGCTTTGGCGCCATACGACTACTTTTTTTTACTCAAATTTAGAAAATTTTCCAAAGTTTTAGTTAGTTTTTTTTTTGAGTGTAGGCCTAGAAAGAAAGCTTGATTATTATTTTAATTATATATATATAAATAAGTAGCAAGTTGTTATTGTCTTCAAACTAACTGCAGGGTATACAAAAAGTCCTTCTGCAAAAAAACATTGAAAAACACACAGTTGGACAAAAAAATTTCGCAACGAAAATATATCAAATGTCAAATGATTGTTGCCGTAAGGTGTTGCTTTTCAATTTCAACACTAAAGTTATGCGTGCGTATTTGTAATAAAGTTATGTGGATACTTTTGAAATTCTTGGAAGAAGTCATTGAAAGTTTTTGCAACGAAATATTACAAACACAAACTATTTAACAATACATGCACAAATGTATATTTTAGCAAAAGCTATTTATATATATAACTTAAGAAAAAAAAAAATACTTCTAAAGCAAACACGATGATAAAAAATTAAAACATTTGTATACCAAAAGAGCAGAGTGGTTGGCAAAAGTACAGCAACAATGTATGTATGGCTGCATGTATGTATGTGGTTAAGTTTTATAGAAATATTATTAACTCAATAGCGTTGTTTTAAATATTTTTGTTGTTGCCCACTGTTTCAACTAATATTAAAAATATTGTAGAAAAATTAAAGCGAATTGGGAATCAGACAAAATCGTTTGTTGTGCAGTCTTGCTTTGAGACTTTTTTGCCTATAATGTTGGTGTTGTTGTGTTGTTGTAACTCTCAATGCATTTTTAATAGTTTTTCTATAAATATACAGAGATTTTTTTTTATTATCTCAAAGATTTTTTTTGCTTGAAATCTGTCTGCTCTTAAGCAAAAACAAAATTTATGTAGACATGGATTAACCAACACCAAATCAAGATTCTTCATTAGTCCCAAATCACACTATGCAAGTCTTATTGCTAAGCTGATTAGTTTTAGGTAGAGAGAAACGAGAGGAACAGAAACGTTTCTTTTCCCCCCGTCTCTCGATCCTAAAGGTGCCTATACACTACATGTTTTTTACATTGCACCTGTCAAATTTTAGATAATTCGGTAAAAACATGTAGTTGGTGACTTGAAAAACTTTGCTTGTATAAAAATACGCAAGCAAAAACATAAGACAAATTTTCAATTAGAGCATGTTCTATTTTCTTATAATCACACATGTGTTTTCAAATGTCTATGCCATGTGAAAACATTTATCGACGGTTGAATGTCTCCGATATCATTAGCCGTCCGTTTAAAGTATTTGCATTAGTAATAAATTAATTATTTTTTATCTCATTTTAAAATTTTAATAACAATGATATAAAGTATATAACAAGTGTTGATACAAGCTCCATATTTTTCAGATTAAAAAGAAAAAAACTTAAATAAATATTTGTGACGCCGGCACTTCAGTGACGCCGGCACTTCAGCAACGCTACCAAAGAAATTTCCAGCGGCTTTAATGTTATAATAAAAGCTGTTGTAAACAATCATGGCCGATGTCACGTGTAATTGTACATACAAGCTGGTGACCAAAAATTAAAAACCGTATGTAAATTAATCAAGTTTGACAGACACAAAAAAAACATGTGAATTGTAAACTTGAAAAAACACAAGCAAAAACATGTAGTGTATTGGTACCTTAACAAACTAATCAGCTTAGCAATAAGACATGCATAGTGTAAATTGGGACTAAATAACACAAGAAATTTTATAAAGTTTTATTAAAAATATACATATGTACATATGTATGTATTCGTTTCTTTATCAATTTTTAGATATTTGGAAAGATCAAGATGCGTTGTGGGTTGAAGAAGGCGGTAGCAGGTCTGTCAGATTTATTTTCACCTTTTTCGCCAAATCCAATGTCAAAAATCGCCAAAATCGCCAATGTCTCATTTTTTTAGTTTTTGACAATGAAATATGTATTTTATAAATTATTAAAAATTTATTTTATAAATTATAAAAAATTAAATTGTTCCCAATCGCTAAAATTCGCCAAAAATGTGGAAAATATCTCCATTATAAATATTTTGTTTATTTTTATTTAGTACAATGTAAAAATGATTATGAACATAAAAAGGTACAATGTAAAGTAGCTTAGTATTCATCAAATATTAGATATATGTATGTACATTTGTATGTAGTGGCAGTTCTATTACATATCTAAAACGATATATACTTCATCGTCAAGACATTCCATATTGTCTCCTTATTTTGAATACATCGTATGAGAATTGAACTCTTTCAACATATATTGCGAAGGTATAAAAGAAGTGCAACATGTGCTATTTACATTCATATAATTTATAACTCGTAATAACGCGTCAAGAAGTTAATATTGCATGATATTTCGGAAGCGCGTTTTAGTTGAGTTCATTATTGAAAATACCCTTTCAACGCAGGCATTAGTTGTTGGAATTACCAGCATGTAAAGTACAGCCAAAGCAAGTTCTATAATATAAAATGGTACGTGACTACCGTATCCTTATAATCATAAACTTTTGGCCAAAACTGATTTAAGTTAGATGGAATATCACCATTAAAATAATCTTTCCAATCCACAAGCGGTAATTTTGTCCATTGTGTTTCATAAACATCATAAAAATAATAAAAATATCTTTAACAAAAACAAATTTTTAGTTAATTTTAATTATTATTCGAAAGCGATACGAACTTTAGCCCGTTCAAATCACAAAACAAATTTTGTTTGTGATAATGGATTGCAACATTTTATAATGGAAAAATGTTCGTAAACTTTAAATATATTCATGTTTTCAGGTATTCTATTTATTAATTCTTTCACGAGCAACTTAAAATACGAAAAACAATATTCTCCAAGTATTTCAAAATGTTCATCAGCCATCTCAACATTGCTTAATTCAGTTTCAAATGCTGACCCAAAATCGATTGCATTTAGTGGGAGAAAAGTGTTTGGTATAGCAATAGCTATAATAACATTCATTGGTTATCAATTTTTCGTTATTATGAGTTTCATTCGAAATTGTTGGCTTGAAAACTTTTGAGGAAAATGAAAGAAAAGTAGAATATAGCCTCTGATGCATACTGCCTGCATGCATGTTATCTGACTGAAATTCAAGAGTTAAATGGGTTATTTCATTTACTATTGGATTTATAAATATCTAAAAAAGTCTTGTCTTTTCGTCACATAATTCTTTGTATATGTTTAGGGCAGTCTCATCATTTTCGGCTGTTGAAATAAGTGAAAAATGATGTTTAAGCTCTACCCATTACTCCAAAATTCGTCTTATACCCGCTCCATAAAACAACCAACGAGTTGCAGAAATTTGCCCAAGTTTTCTAAAACGGTTGCTGTTAATACCAGTATTAAATGTTCTTAGCACATTATCTACACGAGACAAATACCATAATAAAAATAATATTTAACGATTTCCAAGCTAAATCATGGCTCATCAAAAATAGCCAACAAAATCGCCAACTTTTTTATAAAACGCCAAAATATCGCCATGTCGCCAAATCAAAAATTAGGACGCCAAACTAGCTTTAATGTCGCCACGTATGGCGAGAAATCGCCACATCTGACAGCCCTGGGCGGTAGTACAAAATTCATTCTGTCTGTGAAAAGATTATAAAAGTGTTAAAAATATAAGTAAAATAGTAAATAAAAGAAATTCAGAAAGTTTAATTTAATATGTATGTATATTTATTTTCAAAATTTTAGATATTTGTAAAGAGCAAGGTGCGTTGGAGAAGAAAAGGTGTGAAGAGGGCTAGATACCGCTGCAGTTATTTGGTGTTTTTATTTATATATTTTGTTTTAAATATGCTATTTACTTGTGTAATTTAAAGTAATTTTTTATAATAAAAAAGCAAATAAAAAAATTATATTTGCTGTCAATATATCAGTCATAAATGAATACTCAATTGTGGGGGATATATTATTCAATTATGAACAGTCAAACTTGAGTAATATTTATGCTATTATTGATTAGTAAAAAGCACTGGAGTGAGCAGTTCAACTATATGTTATATTCATTGGTTAGAGAGAGATGCAACATCATACGTACACAAAAGTTTCCATCACATTTTTCATTTTGCCTTTAAAGCTGGATTCACCCATTTTTTTCGAACAAAATTTTTGTTCGGGCAAAATTTTTTTTATATGTAGTTTGAATTCTCTCTTCTTGAGAGAGAGAAAATATTTTTTACGAACAACTCTCAGTTTGAATTGGTTTAATTTTATATTTTGTCCGGACAAAATCGAACTGAGCTGCCAAGTATTTTATTTTTTCAGCCAAAGTTGAACTGAGCTGCCACTTCATGTTATATGAATAATAAAAACACAGAGTATGCTTGTATTAATTCCAATAGAAATAAAAGAAAATTGGAAAATAAAACATATACATGTGGAGCTGGACGAATGAATTGCATTAATTAATTAAAAATACACAGCGAATTGTAATCATTTGCCGCTGTGCTGCCACTTATAAAATTAATACGCATCGTTTACACACGTATTTCATATGGTAGCTTTGATTTTCCAGACAAAATATTCGAAATGGATGAATCGTGCTGCAGAAAACTCTCAGTAAAAAAATTTTGTCTGGACAAAAATTTTGTTCGGAAACAATGGGTGAATCCAGCTTAACAATGTGATAGAAACTTTGTTCTACGCATTGATGAATATATCCTGCATGACTTCCAATCAAATGAGCAGTCAATTGACTGGTAGTGTTCTTGTAGGGTAAATTTCATATTTTCTTTAACCAATTTTTTTTTTTAAATTACCATTAACGATTTTTCAGCATGATTTTTTCTTCATTGTGTCGCTCTCTGCTGTCAAACTCGCGGGCTTTCAAATAATTCCAGTAAGTAAGTATCTAAGAACTTGTCAGTGTTATAACCTTTCCTTTCATTTATATCCTGGACAATGGCCCAGAGAAAAAAATTTTCGGCCATATAAAGTAAAGCTACTAGTGCTTTTGACTTGTACAGCTGAAAACAAATTCTTATTTTTATTAATTGTATCATTTTAAGCCAGCAGCTCGTTTGGTTCTTAAGAAAAAACAATCATACTCATTTGTTATTCTTTTTTTATCCGCAGCAAGCAAAATAAATACCCCAACCTCTTGACCTTTTCTAAGTTATTTATTATTATTTTTCTTTTATCTTTTTCAGATTGCTTGCCTCCGTCATCTTTAACTTGTTTATGCTTTTGGGAAAATTCAATCAGCTGCTTAAGATCTGTAAATTTTTTTATGTCTGTATCCTACTATTTCCTTGCACACGAGACGAATTATGAAGACCCTAATAAACCCGTAATACTCGAGAGATGGCCACCACCTTGAATTTGATGTTGAATTAAAAAGTCATCAAACACAAAATTGAAGCTATAGTCATAGCCATGAGTAACGTTGTGTAACATATTGAGATTGAAATTTAAAGTGCGGCTTTATGAGTATTAAAAACCAAACATGGACGATGTATAATCAATTAAAATTTTTGGCATAAAAAATTGACGATGTACATATAATCCATTTATTTTTTTGAACCAAATTGAATGATCTATATATGTATATAGTCCATAAATTTTTTTTATGAAAAATGGACAATTAATTTCCATTAATCCATTTAATTTTTTGCATGAAAAATTGATGATTTATTTTCCTTTTATTTTTTATTTTTTTGCATTCAGAAGGTTCCCTTGTAGGTACATACAGTTGATTCCTGTTCTCCTAGGCTAATCAATTATTGCATGAATAGTAGAAAGTACCAACCTAACACCGACCGTACCGAATCAGACACCTGAACCTGCAGTAAAATATAAGCCAGCATAAGCCGAACCTACATCTGCAAAGTTTAGCTAGTCAACTTACTTTTGAAACGGCAATCTTCGAACGATTTAATCGAGACGAACTTACCATCAACGAACCTGCGGAAGTGATAATCAACATAGTCAAAGAGCCGAACTTATTAGAAACGAACCTACATCTACAACACACGACGACGAAATCATCCCACCAAAAATAACAACAACGCACCTGCATTAAAGATAATCAAAGAAATCATCGCGTAGAACCAAAGATCAACAAACCGAAACATCGAGCTGAACCTGACATCAGAAGCATCGAAGATATTTTGTGCTACTTTTCATTATTTGTTAATTTTTATTAAATAAAGTAAGACATTAGTATAAAACCCCAATAGAGGGATAAATCAAAAATGTCTTTTTATTACTTAAAGTCTGTAAATCTGTAAGTAGAGCCTGAACACTGTTAGGTTAGTCCACTTAAATTTTTGTAATAGAAATGGATGATGTATGGTCCATTTAATTTTTCGCATAAAACTGAACGATGACAGCGTTTTTCGCATAAAAATGGATAATGTATAGTCCATTTAATTTTTCGCATTAAAATGAACGATGGTATAGTCCATTTAATTTTTCGCATAAAAATGAACGATGTATAGTCCATTTAATTTTTCGCATTAATTTAATTTTTCCCATAAAAATGAACGATGTATGGTCCATTTAATTTTTCGCATAAAACTGAACGATGACAGCGTTTTTCGCATAAAAATGGATAATGTATAGTCCATTTAATTTTTCGCTTAAAAATGGATAATGTATAGTCCATTTAATTTTTCGCATAAAAATGAACGATGTATAGTCCATTTAATTTTTCGCATAAAAATGACCGATTTATAGTCCATTTAATTTTTTGCATTAATTTAATTGTTCGCATAAAAATGAACGATGTATAGTCCATTTAATTTTTCGCATAAAAATGAACGATGTATTGTCCATTTAATTTTTCGCATTAATTTAATTTTTCCCATAAAAATGAACGATGTATGGTCCATTTAATTTTTCGCATAAAACTGAACGATGACAGCGTTTTTCGCATAAAAATGGATAATGTATAGTCCATTTAATTTTTCGCTTAAAAATGGATAATGTATAGTCCATTTAATTTTTCGCATAAAAATGAACGATGTATAGTCCATTTAATTTTTCGCATAAAAATGACCGATTTATAGTCCATTTAATTTTTCGCATTAATTTAATTGTTCGCATAAAAATGAACGATGTATAGTCCATTTAATTTTTCGCATAAAAATTACCGATGTATAGTCCATTTAATTTTTCGCATAAAAATGAACGAGGTATAGTCCATTTAATTTTTCGCATTAATTTAATTTTTCGCATAAAAATGAACGATGTATAGTCCATTTAATTTTTCGCATAAAAATGAACGATGTATAGTCCATTTAATTTTTCGCATTAATTTAATTTTTCCCATAAAAATGAACGATGTATGGTCCATTTAATTTTTCGCATAAAACTGAACGATGACAGCGTTTTTCGCATAAAAATGGATAATGTATAGTCCATTTAATTTTTCGCTTAAAAATGGATAATGTATAGTCCATTTAATTTTTCGCATAAAAATGAACGATGTATAGTCCATTTAATTTTTCGCATAAAAATGACCGATTTATAGTCCATTTAATTTTTTGCATTAATTTAATTGTTCGCATAAAAATGAACGATGTATAGTCCATTTAATTTTTCGCATAAAAATGAACGATGTATTGTCCATTTAATTTTTCGCATTAATTTAATTTTTCCCATAAAAATGAACGATGTATGGTCCATTTAATTTTTCGCATAAAACTGAACGATGACAGCGTTTTTCGCATAAAAATGGATAATGTATAGTCCATTTAATTTTTCGCTTAAAAATGGATAATGTATAGTCCATTTAATTTTTCGCATAAAAATGAACGATGTATAGTCCATTTAATTTTTCGCATAAAAATGACCGATTTATAGTCCATTTAATTTTTCGCATTAATTTAATTGTTCGCATAAAAATGAACGATGTATAGTCCATTTAATTTTTCGCATAAAAATTACCGATGTATAGTCCATTTAATTTTTCGCATAAAAATTACCGATGTATAGTCCATTTAATTTTTCGCATAAAAATTACCGATGTATAGTCCATTTAATTTTTCGCATAAAAATGACCGATGTATAGTCCATTTAATTTTTCGCATAAAAATGAACGATGTATAGTCCATATAATTTTTCGCATAATAATGACCGATGTATAGTCCATTTAATTTTTCGCATAAAAATGAACGATGTATAGTCCATATAATTTTTCGCATAATAATTACCTATGTATAGTCCATTTAATTTTTCGCATAAAAATGAACGATGTATAGTCCATATAATTTTTCGTATAATAATTACCTATGTATAGTCCATTTAATTTTTCGCATAAAAATTACCGATGTATAGTCCATTTAATTTTTCGCATAAAAATGACCGATGTATAGTCCATTTAATTTTTCGCATAAAAATGAACGATGTATAGTCCATATAATTTTTCGCATAATAATGACCGATGTATAGTCCATTTAATTTTTCGCATAAAAATGAACGATGTATAGTCCATATAATTTTTCGCATAATAATTACCTATGTATAGTCCATTTAATTTTTCGCATAAAAATGAACGATGTATAGTCCATATAATTTTTCGTATAATAATTACCTATGTATAGTCCATTTAATTTTTCGCATAAAAATTACCGATGTATAGTCCATTTAATTTTTCGCATAAAAATGACCGATGTATAGTCCATTTAATTTTTCGCATAAAA